>CM068959.1:44995351-45021026 GCA_035128595.1 Eptatretus atami | reverse complement strand
AACCTAAAAATTCTTATTTTTATATGATCCTTAAAATGCACCATCAGTTTTTTTCAATAACAAACCTGGCTGTATCTTCTGAGTAATTTTTGTGTTTGTGTGAGTGAAGATGTCTCTTATAACTCGGTTTTAATAATTCCTTTCAGCATATATCACAATGCTGTTTTTCTTGCTCTACTGGTTGGATTAGTTGAAATATATTGAGTGTGTGTTTTCATGATTGTGTTTGTTGAAATATTTGTTGTCCTTATTGCAAACATCGCAATGAATGATATTCACCATATTTATTTAACAAATTATATGATTTTCTCAGACCTATTCATATAAATACTTTTGTGTTGAAAGTAAAATTTTCTGAGTGAAATATCTTACTGATTTATACATACTTTTGTCTTTAAAATAAAATATTGGTGAAATATCTTAATGATCACTTAGAAGATTTTATTTTAAGCACAAAACTATCACACAAAAGTATACAAAAGTATAAAATTTTAAGCACACAAAAGTATAAAATCTTCTTGGTGACATCTCTTGCTGATTTATATATTATATTTTTGTGTTTAAAATAAAATTTTTGTTCGTATTTCAAAATGAATTCAAAAAGGCTACCAATAAATATTTGTTGGGTTTGTAGTTTATTAAAACACCGACTTTTCTTATAACTTTCATCACCATCGAGAATGTTGATAAATAATATGTTGGGGTTTTGTTCTTGAGCTAAATATCTTTGTTGAGTTGAGACAAAATGTTAAACCTCCCTCAGTATTCTGCTCTCAGCTCCTCCTGAACCACATATGATTTTTAAATTGTGGTAAATTATTTTTCCATTGTTTTCTTGACATCCATGAAATAATTTTAAACCTCTCAGTCTGTGTGCTTTATTTACGGTCGTCTTGGTTAGTCCTTCGATGATACTTTTTTTGATACTGTCCACATTCATGATGTTTCCCATTTAAATACCAAGGTTGTGATTTTCTCCACTCTTTGGTTTGGATTTTGCTTGACTGTATACTTTTCCAGAGTTTTAAGGTCATTTATATGGAAGTAATTTTGCTTAAACTAATTTTACTTAAACTGAGTTAACATTAAAGTCAATTGGGGAAATGGGATAGTCCCAGAACCAACAACATTCCAGTACTCCAGTGCAATTGGAACTAGATAGCTGTGATTACAAAATGATCACCAAGGGAAAACCTCCCTCCCTCTAGGGGAGTTTACCCTTGGCGATTGCTTGTGACTTACCCTTGGTCCATGATCCAATGATGGCCATATTTTTTTGGACCACCATATGACCTTGACCTTCAACATTTAGAGATAGAGTGGCAATAAATTACAAAAATATGTTTCCTATCTACAATCTATCCACGAAACTCAACATCACTAAAATCGGAGGAAAATTATTCAAGTTATGATGAAAAGGTGTTTTTGTTAATTGCGTCATAATCCGAAAAAAGTAGGTCAAAGACACTAATCAAATATCAGATGCACAACTTCAGTGCAGACGCATTATTGTGATGCAAAAGAATATTGGAAGGCCAAGCGGTTTTTGAGATTCCACATTGACAAAATTGATCAGCCAAAAAAAAAAAAAAAGCTTTTTTTTTTTTCAGACAACCATTTGACTTTGACCTTTAACCCAGAGTAGCATGATGTAAATTAAACATAAATGCGCCTTGCCCAAAGCTATCTAGAGAGAAAAATTTGTTCTGGACTGACAAACCGGTCGAATTTTGGTGAAAAATGTTAAAATGTCTATAATTGCATCATGACCTTAATTTAGGTCAAGTCAAAAAGTCAACCCCGCATACTTTATTGGATTCGCTAGATATCCCTATTGTCGGGTTTTCCGTCTGTGTGTGTGTGTGTGTGTGTGTGTGTGTGTGTGTGTGTGTGTGTGTGTGTGTGTGTGTGTGTGTGTGGTGTGTGTGTGTGTGTGTGTGTGTGTCTGCAACGCGAGCTGTCCACAGCACAAACCAGCAAACCGATTTCGATGAAACTTGGCGAACAGGTGCCATATGAGATGGGAACGTGCGCGTTTGAGTTTCGTTGCTAAGCAACCACCGTTGCTATGCAGCGGCCGAAAAAACCGCACGTTCACTATTTGCAATACTTGTCCTACAGTTTTGAATGTGGAAGAAACGAGACTTCGGAATTAAACACTTCGAGATATTCAGAAAATTTTACTCTCGCCGATTTTTTATTTAGGTTTTATTTTTCAAATGGTAGTCCTTCAAAAATAGGATGTCTATTTACGGTCATTTAATGTGTGTATACAGTGTTTGAAGGAACTACACCGTCGTTCCACTTTGATCTCCTCGATCCAAACGTTATTGACCAAAGTGAAAAGGATCCAAAATAAATGGAATCACCGGCATTTCTGTCTTTTGGATTTCTAATAATATGGTATAAATCAAGTTATGTGGAATTTGAAAAACATCTTTAAAAAATAATTCCTACACACCCCGTTATGTTATTGTCCGCTACACCGCCAGGTTCATAAAAAACAACCGACCAGGTAAGGAAGTCTTCTCGCGCTACCCACGGTCTGGTTCGTATTTCCCTGAACATCTGTTCTGTTTTTGGTTATTTTTAGCAGTGTCTCGCGTAGCGAACGCTGCTCATAGAGAGCTCGGCGTTGTCCTTCTTCTCCTCTTCTTCTATACAATTTGTACCTCGATTACAACAATACATATTATTCTTCTTCTCTCTTCTTCTTCTTGTTCTTAACTTCTTGTGAAGACAAAAACCTTTATATTAGACTCGGCTCCTTTGTATACATGATCCGGATCTCCTTAAATACTAAGCACTTGTACACATCCTCGCATTAAGGGTGCCTTTTGAGAGCGTCTATCATGAACTTTTAAATATATTCGGACATTTGCTTTAAGTTTCGAAAAGTTCACGTTACTATTTAAAGATTATTCCATTTAATGTGTTGTAATTTCGTAAATACATTATTTATTTCGTAAATACATGATATTTCGTAAATACGTAAATACAGTATGACGGGTCTCGCTATTGGCTTAATCAAGGCACGTGACGAAATATCGGAAGTTGTTGTTGTTGTTGTTTTTTTTTTTAATATATATATATATATTTTTTTTTTTTTTAGCCGACAAACCTTTAGGACGCTGCTCTTGGACACATTTGTCTTGTTTCTTTCTTTCTCTCTCTCTCTCTTCACGTTACGTTTTGTTTCGTGTTCTCTGACGTCCACTCTGCCGTCATCTGAGGTAATGTCAACAAAAATAATGACATTTTATTTTTTACTTGATTCGTCTCTAATTTACTCGAGCCGATTTTTGATTTAGGTTTTATTTTTCAAATGGTATTTATGAGGATTGCCAGTTGGCAAAATCACCAATAGGAAAATCTGCGGCAGAGGAAACACATTATTGTGAACAATACGTGTTGGCAATGATCTTTCGTCGGTGAAAAAGCATCGTATCCAGCGCTTCGATCCTAGCGAATCCCTCGTCGCCTACCGGCTTGTATTCCTATTATTGAGGCAAAATGTCATTTCGAAAGTCCTCGGACATCGGCAGGAAAAAATGTATAAAAACATAAATGGTGGTTTAATACACTAAGGGGTGTAAGACCTTGACCTTTAACATGGAGAGGTATTATGTAAATTAAGCATAAATGCCCCCTTGCCCGCCATTATTAAGGGAATTTGTGTCATAAATGAAGGTTTTTGTGTGCAATTTCGGTTTTAGGCAGAATTTTCAAGGCTATGAATGGTGTGAAAATACAGAATGGTCTCTCATTTTGTGGGCTTTTCTGCTAGTATTATTATAAAGAAGGATGAGAGAAAAAGAGACATTCATTTGCATAGTTCTGTGAAACTTCATCACCAAGCTTGTACATGTTTAGGATGAGATAGCATGGGTGTTACTATAAGGATATCAAGAGTTTGAGGCTGCTGTTCCAATGAACTCCTGCCTATCACTTCTGCGCAGATACCGTGACACGACTGAGAGCAGAAAATACATGTAGCCATGAGTTTAAATACCACGGGTCCCTGGAGACAGCTTCAATGTTAAGTAATGTCAAATGACTTCAGAAAACAGAACATCATTGGAGTTGCAGTGCTTGTTGGAAACGAACCGATTGGAAGGTGAATGACCTTTGGAACTAAGTCCCTTCGCCTATGCAATATCTATCAGTTTCACATCATTCAAAAAAATCTCAGTATTTCTAAAAGCATTCATTTTGTTCTGCGTTTAATCATTTAAGTCCTTACAGGACATTGATCTACGACAAAATGAAAGACAAAATGCAAAATAGAGAAATGATTGATGAAAATGAAACCACCAGCATCTTTCCATCCCAGTTGTCAAAATGACATTGGTGTTGAGAACCGAGACCATTAACTTGGCCTGGCAGTTAAACTTGAACCAGTTTTCTGAACAGGTTGTGTGTGTGTGTGTGTGTGTGTGTGTGTGTCATTGGTTGATATCTCCACATGCATGTTTCAGAAGATGGTACGGAGTCCTCCCTTGTCTCGAAGTATCCACCTTGTCCAGTCCTCCCTTGTCATTGTCTCGAAGTAAAAGTATTTTGGTATGGGATTACGATTCATGGACCAAGTTGTGAAGTTTTCTTGTTCTCAAAGTTTTGTTCCGCGGGCTCTTTTGAGGATTGTCACCAAGCCCCAGAAAGCCTCAAAATGCAATTCGTTTATAGTAATGTTCCCGGGGATGGTTTTTAAGATCTCCGTGAGGTTCTTCTCTATCATTCACATTGCTCGAACTATCACTGGTACAATTTTGGCACTCTACAGTTTCCAAGATCTTTTCACTTCATTTCTGAGGTCTTGGTATTTGGTCATTTTCTTGATATCTGCGTTGTTTAAGCCAAAATCACTGGGAGCTGACACCTCAATTGGCAATGTCGTCTTTTTTTTTTTTAATACCTAATGACTATAACCAGTCACAATGCTTTGTTTTCTTTGTTCATGCTCAATGGGACCCTCAAGTCGTACATGAGTGTTACATCCTTCTTTTCAATGATTGCTTTTGGTTCATGTTTCCCTGAGTTTTCTGGAGCTGGGATATTGAAATGTTTGCAGAAGTGCCAGTAGATGACTCCACATACTTTGTTGCGCCTTTGTGTGGACAGCTATTTAGACAGCAATAACTATTTTACATCCTCATAGGAGGTGGCTAATGTTTTCTGTTTCTCCCTTGCAAAATCTACACTTGTCTGATTGACAGAGTCTTGCCATTTTCTTAAAGCTATTTGTGTCGTGTCCCTGGTCTTAGGCATTTATTATGATTTGTTCTCCATCCCAGTTGAGTTGACCTCTTCTTAGCCATTCCATTGAGCCTTCTTTGTCTATTCCCAGTCTGTCCAACTCTTTAAAAAAAAATCTCTGCTCTTTTATCGTTCTCCAAGTTGTCAGTGTATATCTGTTGATATTTAGCTATCTTTTTATTTTGTCTTTTTTGCAATCGGTGGGGCTGTAATCATTGCCGTTTCGGTTTGGCGTGTGACATCTTCTGTGTGCACTGGTCTTTGAAATATTTTTGCGAGGTGGGTGAGGGATACCTTTTCTGGCTTAATTGCTGTCTTTGTGTTTGCATACAAATTGGATTCAGTAGTCTGTTGAACTCTTCACATATTCAGGCAATCCTACTGCTGTTGTTCTGTGCCCTTGGTTGAGCTACATCAGGGCCCTGCCTCCTTGTCTCGGCAGGTACATTCACAGGATGCACTAATTTTTGAAGAACCTTTTGTGCATGGTAAGGAGTTTCCTTGTTATGATATCTAGTTTATTAATTCCCACTTGTGGCCAGTTTATTATTCCGTAGCTGTACTGGAATACTGGTATTGCTAGTACTCTTTTATCGTTCTCCGTTTTTTAAAGGCTTTGATTTTGTTTCTTGGGGTGAGATATGTTTTCAGGATCAGCGTTCTTCTATACAGGTATTCTTTAGTAATTGTTTTGCGCATTTTTTTGTGACACATTTTGCACATTTGTGTTTGTGACATGTTTGGTGGCCATCTTCTACTCCAAGGTATTTGTATGATGCATCGTTTTCTCGCTCCTGTAATGTTGTATCTCGGTCGAATTTTATGTTGTCCATTCTTTTTTTTTTTGGTTTACTCTGCATAAATGTGTACTTGGTACACTTATATAGTCCAAATTCCATTTGAATGTCATCAGAGTGCCGTTTCATTAATTTCAATTGTTCTTCCACCAATTTTTTTTGTCATTCGGTGGCTTCAAAAATCAGACAATCATCCATGTACAGTAGATATGTCAACTTTCCTGTTTCTTTGGAAGTTATCTTGGATGTTCAGGTGTATCCATGTCTTGCTCATTAATGTGATTGCTCAGTGGATTCAGGGTCAGGCAAAACAGGAAAGGCTGTCACCCTGGAAGATCCCATGTCATATCTTCACCCCTGGTATTTCAAACTTTCCTTCATGGAATGAATGTTTTTGTAATATCAATATGCTACAATATCAATGTGGCATTCCAGTGTTCCATTGCTTTCTTAATCAGGTTGATTATTTGTGGTTGATCTTGTACAACTGCATGCATTTTATCATCCATCAATGTGGAACGCTATCAAAAGTTTTTTTTAATTGTCTATCTAGGCTGTTGACAGTTTGGTTCTTCTAGTTTTACAGTTTTTGAGTATGGCCTTGTTTAATAGTAGGTGGACTATTGTTCCTTAGCATCCTCTTTTTCATATCTTCTGTTCTACCTTCTAGGCCTCCTTGTTGTGTTAGGTGGCAGTACATCATTTCTGTGCTGATTCCCATGAGAAGTTTGTATATTGCTGGTAGACAGGTTATTTGTTCAACACTTGTGAGGTAGTTGGGTTTCTTCAGATTTTGGCATGAGAAAGGTGTTACCGTATGTGCGCTACTCATCAATTACCTTTTCCTCTTGGATAAACTCATTACATGCTTGAGTGTAGTGATTGTGGAGAGCATCTAGCTGCTTTAGCCAGAAGTTTGGAATTCCATCTGGGCATTGCCTTTTAAAGTTAGGCATTTTTGCTAGTTGTTTTTCTTCTTCATCAAATATCACTGAGGGCATTTCCTGTAGGTGTTGTTCTTTTTTTTTTCTTACAAGTTTTAGATCCAATTCGCCTCCTTGTGTTATTTTGGGCAGTGGCAGATTAATGGACAAGCACACAGAGCCTGTGCCCAGCGGCCCAGAGCTCAATGTGGGCCCTGGGTAGAGGTGACATGAGAGCCATGCAACCCATACAATTGCATGGGGACCAAAATAGCATGGGGACCCACATGACCAATCGTGGTTCACAATATTTGGAGATGACCTTCCCCCCCGCAGGGTGGGGTCTCGCTTTGCCGCCAAACCACAAGAACTTGTGAGTGGTAATAAGCACAGTGCGAAGGGAATGCTCCGCTGATGTTTAACTAGACAGGATTATTACAACATGAGGGGGTGAGGTCAGGTTAGTAGAAAAAAAACAAGTGAACAGAACATACAGTGCCAGGACACTGCTCGATGTCGCTCTCCTCAGCTGGAACTGGAATCCTCAGCTGGAATAATAACTACGTTTAATGTACACAAATGCAACAATAATCACAATAAAATTTGTACAATTCTCATGTTAATACATATCGAAATTGTTCAGCAAATCCACAATACAATTAATTGTATGATCACAAAACAACTCCTTATTAGTAAATGGACTAATCCATGCAAACGCAGAATATTATGGTTTTAAAAATCTGAAATGTATCAGAGCACCTGACCCAAGGATGAAATATAATTACCCAGCAGTGCTGAAAAGTGGAAAATAGCTCAACAACAGCAAAAAGGGTTGAAAATCACCTGAAATTAACTTTTTCATTACACAAGCGGCAGAACCAGAAATGTGTCTTCAATCGAGCACATCTGGGGTGTGTCCCATGACCAATCAGCTTGCTATCACTTATGCTTCAGTCACGTTTGGCTCGGCGGCCATAGGGTCTAAAAAATCTACGGCCACTAGCAATTATAGGGCGGCCGCAGTTATTTTCCACGTCACACAATGTAGCAGTCACATATGTTTTTTATTTTGGGTAGCCGCAGGGGTATTTAGAAATTGTGGAGACGCGAAAACGTGGGGGTGCCGTACGGTCTTGATTTGATGTCACACGGTGACCTTAGGGCGTCCCTGCGGCGGCCATAGAATTTTCAAGGCAGACGCAAGGTAGCCTCAAGGTGCCGCAAGGCGACCGCAGGGGGGCCTAAGGCGAACGTAATTTTTTTTTTTTTGGAATTTTTTTGGGGTTGGCAAAATCATTTTTCATTGATAAGAGCCTACGGCAGGCGCACGAATAACGCACCCACCGTACGCCCTACGTATGGTCGACGTGGAACATCTACGTCATGGCTACAGCTTGTCGAATTGCTACGGCCAACCTAGAAATGAAAAAAGTTGTAACTCCGCGCTTTAATTCCACGGAGACCCCTACGGCCTGTAAAACATAGCCATATGGCGTAGGGCCACCCTGAGGCCACCTCAGAAACTCTGCGGCCGCCGCACGTTTCTGTCAATTCAAAGGGGGGGGGGGGGTACGGCCGCCGTATCCTAGCCGTAGAGCAAATGTGACTCGTGCTTTACTAAGCCAGCCATTCCTTATCAACGGTTTTGGTGCACTGCTCACTTGAGTGCTTAAGCCACTTGGCGAGCACCTGCAAGAAACTTACAGCAATTCCACGAGCCTCATCTATGTATACAAAAAAAACGAAAAAATAAAATAAAAACTCGGTAACTGAACACACTCCTGCAAGTCCTGGGGTGTGTTCAGTTACCAATTAGCTTGTAGAGTGCTTGCCAAGTGGCTTCATCATTCAAACAAGCACACCAACGAAATGGTTGATGAGGAATGACTGGCTTGGCAAGCGACAGCAAGCTGATTGGTAATGGAATACCCTAACATGGCATTTTTTTCCCAAGGGGAAAAAGGTAATAAAACATGGGAATTCCTCGGGATTGGTTGCAGTCAAGTCTAAAGCAACATAAGCAAAGTGAGTGTGAAAATGACACAGGAGGACTATATGTCCTCCTTTTTGGGCGTTTTGGGCCAAAATATTTTTTGTGCCCAGGGCTCCCAAAAATGTTAATGAGCCTCTGCTTTCGATAAATCCTTTCCAGAAGGGTCCCCATAAAATCCTTTCCAGAAATTTTGTGTATGTTGTGCATCTTGTAATGAACCTCCTGCCAGCAAAAAACAGAAAAGAAAAACAAAACTCACCATCAATTGAATAAATATTTGCAGAATGCAGACTGGGTCACAAAATTAGCATCAAGTGAAAACATTTGTTCATTCTTTATTGTATACCAATCTAAGAGTCATATTTATTACATTTGATCCCTTTGATCTCATGGTAGTTTTTTTTCGGGGACTCGTGGTGGGAGATTGTGAATGGTGTGCACTGTACAGTGGTGTAGCGCCCCCTTCTGTCATTATTTAATAACTTCACCTTGAATCATTAAATTAAAAGCAATCTTCCAAGCCTTCGTGAACACAGAATGGACTCCCCGAGGATATCTACAGAATCCGATGAAAGTGCCATTTTATGATGACAGAGGCTTCAACAGCAATTCAATAATACTGAACACAGAAAAAAGGCACGTCCAAACTAGGACTCAGGGACACAGAAAACGCCAAACAGGATAATCTGTAACTGTCATCCATCCATAAGGGCAGTTGTCATGTGTGTTGTCATTTACACTACTAAAATATCAGTGCAATCGTTGAGAAATTAGTGACACAAACTTGCTATTCATTGTTTCAAGGTGGGGAAGTGTAGGTTGGGGAGGGGAGGGAGGTTTCTGAAGAACGATAGCATTTCCACTTTATGTGTTTGGGGCCTTCTATTTATTATGTAAACACTGCAGGAATTGGTGGATTGCGGGGTTGGGGGAGGGGGGTATTAATCTGAATATAAAAACTGAGCTAAGGAAGGTTGGAGAGATTGTGAGGCATGGTTAGAGATTAAAAGGAGGTTGTGGAGAAGGGAAGGGGGTGTGTACACTATATGACAGAAAGATTGAAGGAGAAGGTTAATATGAAGAAGTTGGGGGGGTGGATTTCTTTGTCTTTTCGATCTCCCGTTATTCTCTGCATTTTTGAGTTTTCGTGTGTCTTAATTAATTTGTCGCTATTTATTTTCAAAAATCTGGTAAGACAACCTGTCTGATTGTTTGGTGTTGCAGTTTGTGGAGCTGTCTAGAGCTATGTAGTCATACCTCTGGTTGCATGTAGTGAAATACCAAAGAAACCATGGGGCTATGTACTGAGGCGATTATGAATCTGGCGTCACTAATCTTTTCGTGTGGATTTAGGTTGTTAGGTCTTGAGGGTGTTGATTGCCTTCTTCATCTGCGGTGGGGTTTGTCGGTTTGGGCTCCTATCTTAGAGGTATTTGGGCAGTTGTGGTAGCCTTTCGCATTTTTCATCTCATTGTCTCACTCTCTATTTATTAAGCGCGCTGGAGTTTCTCGTCCTTTTTTTAGCGCTTGATGAATCTGTGTTTTATGGATGGCCTAGAGTTATTGTTCTATCCTTCATGCTGTCTTGTCGAGCTAAGAGTTTCTTGGCATTAGATAAGCTGGAGTTATTGTATGTTCCTCATATTCGGCTGTGATTGTTTGTCAAGCTCCAACTTTCTTCCTGCAAACGTCCTTTTCAAGCTCTGCCAAGTCTTTCTGCAGTTGCTCTCATTCACTCTCACTGCCGCATCATCTGAACCCCTGGGCTGTTATGCTCGTCCTGCTCAGATACCTGCAATGAGAGTTGGAGTAAGTGAGATGTGTTTTGGCCTCGTGCAAGCTCTTTATGCTTCTCTTCATCTCCATACTGCTTATACTGCCTGCACTTTCTTCTCATGCTCTAAGTGAGCCCTTACTGCGGGGGGGGGGTGCTATTTGCTTGCGCCAGCATCAGCCATCCAAGTTCAGCTTGCAAGGGCTATGTGTCAGCCTGCACATGCTTCCAGACAGCATGTGATCGCTGTTCAACTCAGCTCGAGCTCACACCGAGCACTCCTCTCCAAAAGACTTTTGACCAGTTTCTGGGTTTTGCTCTTGAAGGACTGTAGTTCAATACACAATGGCCCTGATCTCTTGCGTAAACTCTCCATCGCAATATTTTTTCATCGCATCCTTACTATAATGCTGGTCCTGGAAATTGGCAAAGGCTGTGGGTTCTGTTCTGGTTCAAGTTCTGGCTCGTCCTTGCCTGGAATAACACTACTGGACTCCACAACATGCTCAGCCAAGAGCAGATGCCCTTCTGTGTCCAGCCCCTGCTCTCATCCGCACTACAGTTACACCTCCGTGGAGAGGAACTCGGAGACTCGATCTGTAATGACCTGGGGAAGGTTCGCCAGATACACTGTCCAGCCTGTGTATGGAGATCAGTGCATGATAGATCAAAAAGAAATCAAAACCTGCTTTCAAAAGGGCTGATCTCATTGCGCATGAGAGGCAAACAGCTCCGCACTGTCAGCTAAAAAACGGTGCCAATGCCACTTCTCTCCCGCAGCGCCAAGCTCCCGTCCATCATCTCGCCAAGCCAGGTGGAAAACTTGCCCACCAATGTGG
This sequence comes from Eptatretus atami, assembly GCA_035128595.1. NCBI lineage: Eukaryota > Metazoa > Chordata > Myxini > Myxiniformes > Myxinidae > Eptatretus > Eptatretus atami. Next base: position 45,009,444 of record CM068959.1, on the reverse strand, counting down.
AAGTCAACTTTCCCCATGATCCACACGATGCAGGTGCCACAACCCTACCACAATGGTCATCGACGGGGTTCCGACATGCGACCAAGTTCCTTTCGTCGAAGTAAACTTGAAGTGAGGAATTCCTGCCAGAACATTGGGGTGTCCATTGCGCAAATAAGCTGTGGAGCAAATTGCAGAACTTCCAGCTGAGAACAGAGTTTTTCTGAAAGGGTAGAAAGTGCCTGTGATTTCCAGAAGGTGCTGGCACTTGTTCTGCGCATGGGTGCCCAGGATGCAATGCAGACATGTTTCCTTCTTCAAAGCCTTGCACTTGACTCACTCTGGTGCTAATTCAGATGAGCCTCCTGCTCAAATCCAAACAGGAAGCCAGCAGCTGCTGCAACTCTCTCCTCAAACACATTTTCTTGGGGATTGTTCCCAATACTTGCTCGATCAAAACAACTTGCAAGAACTTGCCTTCCTGTAAGTGCCCAAGTTCAGGAAAGCATATACTTCAGGAAGATTCACTTTCCTCACCCAGGCCTTCACACTTCAATGTCTTCTTTCCTTCACAGTTTCCAATGCGTCACCTGCACGACTGTATCAATCATCAAACAAGCACCTCTGTAGATCTCACTTTCTAATGAAGCTGCAGCCATCTGCATCACAACAGCGAGAACCACGAGACTCGTGCACAGACCTCTGCCTTCGCATTCACCTCCAACACGATCATAATACTGTGAGTAATTGGCCTTCACAATTATCATCAGGATGCTGAACTCAGGGATTGGTTTGCCAATTCTTTCAAAAACATTATTTCCCACTTTTCATTTGACAGCATCCGCTCTTCCTCTTGATGTCCATCAGTGCTGTTAACGCCATCCTTGCACCTTCTTCAAATTGGCAACTTCTCTCTGCAGAGTTTTACCCAGCAAGTCTCAACATTCGATTTGTTTCAAGATCAGGCAGCTGTTTTGTACTTGACATGGTCAACACCACTGTCGCTCCTCTACTCTAGCTAAATGCTCTCAAATGGTTCAAACATTTGGCTCTGCAAATTTGCTCGACCCTTTTTCATGAACATCCCCATGTCAAATGTGCAGATAAGTCCAGTTTAATCTTCACCTTGGCTTTGTATGAAGTCAAATCAGCCCGAGCATGGTGCTCAGGAACAGAGCCATCAGACCGTCACCGTTCGGGAATAAGCAAAACTTTTGGTTCCAGTCGCCTCTCCCTTGATGGGATTGTTTCCAAGTATTGCAGCTGCTCCTGTAACATCTCATTCCATCGCTTTCCATTCAATTGTGGCTCCCACAAGCCTTTATCAGGCTAACACCCCACTCTGTTCTGTGACAACAAGTTTCTCACTTTTGCACCTTCCCACCAAAGCCACCATCCTGGCGCTTACAAAATCCAATTCCTCTAAAACCCTGATGTTCATTCTGGCATCCACACTAAGCATGATAGCCTTCCAGGTCCCTCCACCCACTTTGGTCATTCTTTCATTTTTGACCCAATTTTCTTCTAATAACCATTTTTTTCTCCATTCTCCCATTTCACTTCTTTGTTCATCAATTTTCGTTTTCCATTCCATCACTCGTGTCCTCATTCACTCGTTCTTGTATTTCATTCGTTTAATATCTACTCATGTTATTCTTTTGTTCATCAATTTGACCCATTATTCACATCATTTGTTTTTTTCATTTTTTTATTGTTTTATTCATATCATTCTTTAATCCCTTTATCCATTTTAATTAACATCTCTCACATAGTCCTAGACTCTAGATGGTCATCACAACCCCGTCCGTTTCTGCTCAATTTTACGCCCCACTGTGGAGGAGTGGGGGCTGACGCTTGGGACAGGGGAGGCTCCTCCTCTAATGCATCATCACTCAGCTCCGTCCCGCTCGCTTCTTCATGGTCATTATCTAGCATGATCATCGACATCTCGTGCACATCCTCACCATTTCCCCACACATCGTTCAATCTCCTCAGAAATAAATATTTCCCTTAATTTCCCAAGGCGTATCTTTTTCCCGACACCAATAAATATACAATTTGTACTCATTAACAACAACCCCCGTCTCGCCTTGAATGGTGGAGAGGCGATCAATTTTACAAATTTAGATTCCCAATCTTTTTTTTTTTTGTTTTTAAAGCTTTAGCTGCGCTCTGACACCACATAATGTCATGGACCCGATGGATTCAAAAATCCCACCCTTTGATCAATAAATGTTCAATCAGGGTACAAATCGCACTACCTTTGACACCAGTTGTCAAATGTCCAGGGGGTTAGCCACTCTGGAATGGATCGGCCAAAACATTTTTCCTTCCTTGGAGGTGAAACACGGGTGATCCTTAGGGAGATTATGCGCATGTGGGAAAGGAAGGGCGGGCAAAGGCACCGCACCAGAATGGGGAAGGCACAGCAACAGGGGTTTATTCTCAAACCACATGACAAAATAGACAACACAAGCAACCTTCAATAAATATGGGGTTTAATGGCATTGAATCAATATTTAACAATGGTAATAATTCAACAGTACAATAATAAAAATGGATGACGTGAGGTAAAACTAAATTCCTATTGAAGGCCCTTTACACAGACGTCATGCAGACAAGGGGATAGAATAATCAAGAGAAAATCCTCCCATTCCTCCCGGCACTAGCTTGTGTGCCCAAAGATGACATTTCTGGAACAATGAGGTTCGCCCAAACCGCAATCGTCACTAGCCGTGGGAAAACGGTACCCAAAAATGGTGCCAAGCCGCTCACCTTTTCGGCATGGAAAACGTAACAGGAGGTAGTTCGGGCGTGATAATTCAACACAAAGGCTCATGAAACCGCCGTGCACTTTTCATGATTGGCACTTGCCCGATGCCGCTCCTCTGGCAAAATGGCAGCCGCCTTCTTCCGCCAATGGCCCAACACGAGGTTCAAGTATCGCGGTCTCAAAAATCCAGGCTCTAAACAGTCAATGCCAGATCTTTCTCATCACAGTGCAATTTGCTTCAGCACTGAGACAAATCATGCAGCCCTTCTTTCACCGTGTCAAGGGAAGCCAGACTGTAATGCCTTCACTTCCAACCACCGACATCATGATGGTGCTTTATGATTTATTTATATCATTGAAATCTACTACTGAACACTTTTGGCTGGGTGCTTACAATTGATTTGTGTGTGGAGGCAAATATATTCGATGTTGTTCTAATCTTCCTTTGTGTTGAAAAGGTTGAGACTGCTCAGTGGTGAACTTCATTGGAAATTCTATCCTTTAACATTTTAAAGTATTTTCATAATTTTTTATATGCCCCCATATTCGTTCCTGTTCATTGTGAGGGTGTAGTTGAGCAAGAACCCCAGAGGAGCAATTGTTGGTCATTGTTTTTCAACATTAACAATTGCTTTTTGTGTAAGTTGTTATTGTGCTTGGCAATCATAATATGAAAGAGCTTTAGAGGATCGGTTTCAGATGTGTAATATCGAAGAAATTATTTTCGAGTGTTAGAATCCACTTCCTTTCTGTGTTATCATTAACATCTATTTCATACCTCTGAAGTTTATCAAAAGACATTACAGATGGAAACCTTGAAATGAGAAATGAAATAGGGGTTTTGTCTCATATAAGGTGTTTCTTCTTTCAACCGTTTCTTTCATGTCTTCTTTGTAATTTAAAAATGTATTTTACTGCTTTGAATATTTATGGTATTATACTCGTTCATGCTTTGTTAATTAGTCTCCAAAAGCCCCACAATCACTTCACAATTGCTTCAGCTACGCGATTTTGGTTCTGGCTCTTTTAAACCTAAATTCTTTATTTTTATATGATCCGTAATTGCTACATCAGTTTTTTAAATAAAAACCTGGCTGTATCTTCTGAGTACATTTTTGTGTTTGGTGTGAGTGAAGATGTCTTTATAACCCGGGTTTAATATATTTCTTTAGCATATATCACTTGCTGTTTTTCTTCTCTTATGGTTGGTTAGTGTGTAATGTGTTGTGTTTTTCATTGATTGTGTTTTTGAAATATGTTGTTGTCCTTATTGCAAACATCGCATGATGTATTCACTCATATTTATTTAACAAACTATATGTTTTCTCAGACTATTCTATAATACTTTTGTGTTGAAAGTATGAGAAATTTTTGAGTGAATATCTTATGATTTTACTACTTTGTCTTTTAAAAAATATTGGTGTAAATATCTTAAATGATCACTTGAAGTATTTTATTTAAAGCACAAAGAATCAACACAAAAGTATACAAAGTTATAATTTTAAGCACAACAAATATAAAATCTTTTGGTATCTTTGCTGATTATATTTATTTTTGTGTTTAATAATAAAATTTTTGTTCGTATTTCAAAATGAATTCAAAAAAGGCTACCAATAAATATTTGTGGGTTTGATGTTTATAAACATTCGTCCGACTTTTCTTATATACTTCATACCTATCGGAATGTTGATAAATAAATATGTTGGGTTGTTGTTGTAGTCTAAATATTCTTTTGTTGAGTTGAAGACATAGTTAATCTTCCTCTATGTATTCTGCTCAGCTCCTCCTGATCCCACATATTATGATTAATTTTGTGTATAATTATTTTTTCCATTGGTTTCTGAATCATCATGAAATAATTTTAAACCTCTTCAGTCTGTGTGCTTATTAACGGTCGTCTGTGTTTATTCCCTTCGATGATACTTTGATACTGTCCATTCTTCATGATTGTTTCCCATTTAAATACCAAGTTGATTTTCTCTCACTCTTTGTTTGGATTTTGCTTGACTGTATACTTTTCCAGAGTTTTAAGGTCATTTATATGGTAAGTAATTTTGCTTAACTATATTTACTTAAACTGAGTTACTAAGTCAATTGGGGAAATGGATAGTCCCAGAACCACAACATTCCATATCTCCAGTGCAATTGGAACTAGTTAGCTGTGATTACAAATGATCACCAAGGGAAACCTCCCTCCCTCTAGGGGAGTTTACCTCTTGGCGATTGCTTGTGCTTACCCTCTGTCCATGATCCAATGATGGCATATTTTTTTGGACAACCATATGCCTTGACCTTCAACATTTAGAGATAGAGTGGCAATAATTACAAAAATATGTTTCCTATCTACAATCTATCCACGAAACTCAACATCACTAAAATCGGAGGAAAATTATTCAAGTTATGATGAAAATGTGTTTTTGTTAATTGCGTCATAATCCGAAAAAGTAGGTCAAAGACACTAATCAAATATCAGATTGCACAACTTCAGTGCAGACGCATTATTGTGATGCAAAAGAATATTGGAAGCCAAGCGGTTTTTTGAGATTCCACATTGACAAAATTGATCATGCCAAAAAAAAAAGCTTTTTTTTTTTCAGACAACCATTTGACTTTGACCTTTAACCCAGAGTTAGCATGATGTAAATTAAACATAAATGCCGCCTTGCCAAATGCTATCTGAGAGAAAAATTTGTTCTGGACTGACAAACCGGTCGAATTTTGGTGGAAAATTGTTAAAATGTCTATTAATTGCATCATGACCTTAAAATTAGGTCAAGGTCAAAAAGTCACCCGCATTACTTTATTGGATTCGCTAGATATCCCTTATTGTCGGGTTCTTCGCTGTTTCTGTGTTGTGTGGTGTGTGTTGTGTGTGTGTGTTGTGTGTGTGTGTGTGTGTGTGGTGTGTGTCGTGTGGTGTGTGTGTGTATGTGGTCTGCACGCGAGTGCTCCACAGCACAAACCAGCAAACCGATTTCGATGAAACTTGGCGAACAGGTGCCATATTGAGATGGAAACGTGCGCGTTTGAGTTTCGTTGCTAAGCAACCACCCGTTGCTATGCAGCGGGCCGAAAAAACCGCACGTTCACTATTTGCAATACTTGTCCTACAGTTTTGAATGTGGAGAAACGAGACTTCGGAATTAAACACTTCGAGATATTCAGAAAATTTACTCTCGCCGATTTTTTATTTAGGTTTTATTTTTCAAATGGTAGTCCTTCAAAATAGGATGTCTATTTACGGTCATTTAATGTGTGTAACATGTTTGTAAGGAACTACACCGTCGTTCCACCTTTGATCTCCTCGATCCAAACGTTAATTGACCAAAAGTGAAAAGGATCCAAATATTAAATGGAATCACCGCATTTCTGTCTTTTGGATTACTAAATAATATGGTATAAATCAATGTATGTGGAATTTGAAAAACATCTTTAAAAATAATTTCTACACACCCCGTTATTTATTGTCCGCATACACCGCCAGGTTCATAAAAAACAACACCAGGTAAGGAAGTCTTCTCGCGCTACCCACGTCTGGTTCGTATTTCCCTGACATCTGTTCTGTTTTGTTATTTTTAGCATGTCTCGCGTAGCGACGCTGCTCATAGAGAGCTCGGCGTTGTCCTTCTTCTCCTCTTCTTCTATACAATTTGTACCTCGATTCAACAATACATATTATTTCTTCTTCTCTCTCTTCTTCTTGTTCTTAACTTCTTGTGAAGACAAAAACCTTTATATAGACTCGGTCCTTTGTATACATGATCCGATCTCCTTAAATACTAAGCATTTACACATCCTCGCATTAAGGTGCCTTTTGAGAGCGTCTATCATGAACTTTTAAATATATTCGGACATTTGCTTTAAAGTTTCGAAAAGTTCACGTTATATTTAAAGATTATTCCATTAATAGTGTTGTAATTTCGTAATACATTATTTATTTCGTAACTACATGATATTTCGTAAATACGTAATACAGTATGACGGTCTCGCTATTGGCTTAATCAAGCACGTGACGAAATATCGGAAGTTGTTGTTGTTGTTGTTTTTTTTTTTAATATATATATATATTTTTTTTTTTTTTTTAGCCGACAAAACCTTAGGACGCTGCTCTTGGACACATTTGTCCTTGTTTCTTTCTTTTCTCTCTCTCTCTCTCACGTACGTTTGTTTTCGTGTTCTTCTGACGTCCACTCTGCCGTCATCTGAGGTAATGTCAACAAAATAATGACATTTTTTTTTTACTTGATTCGTCTTAATTTACTCGAGCCGATTTTTGATTTAGGTTTTTTTTCAAATGGTAGTCCTTCAAAAATAGGGTGTCTATTACCGTCATTTTTATGAGGAGTGCCAGTTGGCAAAATACGCAATAGGAAAAATCTTGCCAGCAGAGGAACAATTGTTATGTGAACCAATACGTGTTGGCAATGAATCTTCGTCGGTGGATCGGTCGAATGAAAAGCATCGTATCCAGCGCTTCGATCCTAGCGAATCCCTCGTCGCCTACGGCTTGTATTCCTATTATTGAGGCCAATGTCATTTCGAAAGTCCTCGGACATCGGCAGGAAAAAAATGTATAAAAACATAAATGGTGGTTTAATACACTAAAGGGGTGTAAACCTTGACCTTTAACATGGAGAGGTATTATGTAAATTAGCATAAATGCCCCCTTGCCCGCCATTATTAAGGGAATTTGTGTCATAAATGAAGGTTTTGTGTGCAATTTCGGTTTTAGCAGAATTTTCAAGGCTATGAATGGTGTGAAAATACAGAATGGTCTCTCATTTTGTGGCTTTTTCGCTAGTATTATTATAAAGAAGGATGGAGAAAAAGAGACATTCATTGCATAGTTCTGTGAAACTTCATCACCAGCTTGTCACATGTTTAGGATGAATAGCATGGTGTTACTATAAGGATATCAAGAGTTAGAGGCTGCTGTTCCAATGAACTCCTGCCTATCACTTCTGCGCAAGATACCGTGACACGACTGAGAGCAGAAAATACATGTAGCCATGAGTTAAATACCACGGGTCCTGGAGACAGCTTCAATGTTAAGATATGTCAAATGACTTCAGAAAACAGACATCATTGGAGTTGCAGTGTTGTTGAAACGAACCGATTGGAAGGTGAATGACCTTTGAACTAAGTTCCCTTTCGCCTATGCAATATCTATCAGTTTCACATCATTCAAAAAAATCTCAGTATTTCTAAAAGCATTCATTTTGTTCTGCGTTAATCATTTAAGTCCTTACAGGACATTGATCTACGACAAAATGAAAGACAAAATGCAAATAGAGAAATGATTGATGAAAATGAAACCACCAGCATCTTTCCATCCCATTGTCAAAAATGACATTGGTGTTGAGAACCGAGACCATTAACTTGGCCTTGGCAGTTAACTTGAACCGTTTCTGACAGGTTGATGTGTGTGTGTGTTGTGTTGTGGTGGTGTGGTGCATTGGTTTGATATCTCCACATGCATGTTTCAGAAGATGGTACGGAGTCCTCCTTGTCTCGACAGTATCCACCTTGTCCAGTCCTCCTTGTCATTGTCTCGAAGTAAAGTATTTTGTATGGATTACGATTCATGGACCAAGTTGTGAAGTTTTCTTGTTCTCAAAGTTTTGTTCCGCGGGCTCTTTTGAAGATGTCACCAAGCCCCAGAAAGCCTCAAAATGCAATTCGTTTATAGTAATGTTCCCGGGGATTGGTTTTTAAGATCTCCGTGAGGTTCTTCTCATCATTCACATTGCTCGAACTATCACTGGTACAAATTTGGCACTCTACAGTTTCCAAATCTTTTCACTTCATTTCTGAGTCTTGGTATTTGGTCATTTTCTTGATATCTGCGTTGTTTAGCAAAATCACTGGAGCTGACACCTCAATTGGCAATGTCGTCTTTTTTTTTTTAATACCTAATGACTATATACCAGCACAATGCTTTGTTTCTTTGTTCATGCTCAATGGGACCCTCAAGTCGTACATGAGTGTTACATCTTCTTTCAATGATTGCTTTTGGTTCATGTTTCCCTGAGTTTCTGGAGCTGGGATATTGAAATGTTTGCAGAAGTGCCAAGTAGTGACTCCACATACTTTGTTGCGCCTTGTGTGGACAGCTATTTAGACAGCAATAACTATTTACATCCTATAGGAGGTGGCAATGTTTTCTGTTTCTCCCTTGCAAAATCTACACTGTCTGATGAAGCAGTCCTGCCATTTTCTTAAAGCTATTTGTGTCGGTCCCTGGTCTTAGGCATTATTATGATTTTCTCCATCCCAGTTGAGTGACCTTTCTATAGCCATTCCATTGAGCCTTCTTTGTCTATTCCCAGTCTGTCCAACTCTTGTAAAAAAAAATCTCTGCTCTTTTATCGTTCTCCAAGTTGTCAGTGTTATCTGTTATATTTAGCTATCTTTTTATTTTGTCTTTTTTGCAATCGGTGGGGCTGTAATCATTGCCGTTCGGTTTTGGCGTGTACATCTTCTGTGTCACTGGTCTTTGAAATATTTTGCGAGGTGGGTGAGGGATACTTTTCTGGCTTAATTGCTGTCTTTGTGTTTGCATACAAATTGGATTCAAGTGTCTGTTGAATCTTCACATATTCAGGCAATCCTACTGCTGTTGTCTGTGCCCTTGGTTGAGCTACATCAGGCCCTGCCTCCTTGTCTCGGCAGGTACATTCACAGGATGCACTAATTTTTGAGAACCTTTTGTGCATGGTAAGGAGTTTCCTTGTTATGATATCTAGTTTATTAATTCCCACTTGTGGCCAGTTTATTATTCGTAGCTGTACTGAATACTGGTATTGCTAGTACTCTTTTATCGTTCTCCGTTTTTTAAGGCTTTGTTTGTTTCTTGGGGTGAGATATGTTTTCAGGATCAGCGTTCTCTATACAGTATTCTTAGTATTGTTTTGCGCATTTTTTTGTGACACATTTTGCACATTTGTGTTTGTGACATGTTTGGTGTGCCATCTCTACTCCAAGGTATTTGTATGATGCATTCGTTTCTCGCTCCTGTAATGTTGTATCTCGGTCGAATTTTATGTTGTCCATTCTTTTTTTTTTTTTGGTACTTACTCTGCATAAATGTGTACTTGGTACACTTATATAGTCCAAATTCCATTTTGAATGTCATCAGAGTGCCGTTTCATTAATTTCAATTGTTCTTCCACACATTTTTTTTTGTCATTCGGTGCTTCAAAAATCAGACAATCATCCATGTACAGTAGATATGTCAACTTTCCTGTTTCTTTGGAAGTTATACTTGGATTTCAGGTGTATCCATGTCTTGCTCATTAATGTGATGCTCAGTGGATTTCAGGGTCAGGCAAACAGGAAAGGCTGTCACCCTGGAAGATCCATGTCATATCTTCACCCCTGGTATTTCAAACTTTCCTTCATGGAATGAATGTTTTTGTAATATCAATATGCTACAATATCAATGTGGCTTCCAGTGTTCCATTGCTTTCTTAATCAGGTTGATTATTTGTGTTGATCTTGTCAACTGCATGCATTTATCATCCATCAATGTGGACGCTATCAAAGTTTTTTTAATTGTCTATCTAGGCTTGTGACAGTTTTGGTTCTTCTAGTTTTACGTTTTTGAGTATGGCCTTGTTTAATAGTAGGTGACTATTGTTCCTTAGCATCCTCTTTTTCATATCTTCTGTTCTACCTTCTAGGCCTCCTTGTTGTGTTAGGTGGCAGTACATCATTTCTGTCTGATTCCCATGAGAAGTTTGTATATTGCTGGTAGACAGGTTATTTGTTCAACACTTGTGAGGTAGTTGGTTTTCTTCAGATTTTGGCATGAGAAAGGTGTTACCGTATGTGCGCTACTCATCAATTACCTTTTCCTCTTGGATAAACTCATTACATGCTTGAGTGTAGTGATTGTGGAGAGCATCTAGCTGCTTTAGCCAGAAGTTTGGAATTCCATCTGGGCATTGCCTTTTAAAGTTAGGCATTTTTGCTAGTTGTTTTTCTTCTTCATCAAATATCACTGAGGGCATTTCCGTGTGGTGTTGTTCTTTTTTTTCTTACAAGTTTTAGATCCAATTCGCCTCTCTTGTGTTATTTGGGCAGTGGCAGATTAATGGACAACACACAGAGCCTGTGCCCAGCGGCCCAGAGCTCAATGTGGGCCCTGGTAGAGGTGACATGAGAGCCATGCAACCATACATATTGCATGGGACCAAAATAGCATGGGACCCACATGACAATCGTGGTTCACAATATTTGGAGATGACCTTCCCCCCCGCAGGGTGGGGTCTCGCTTTGCCGCCAAACCACAGAACTTGTGAGTGGTAATAAGCACAGTGCGAAGGGAATGCTCCGCTGATTTTAACTAGACAGGATTATTACAACATGAGGGGTGAGGTCAGGTTAGTAGAAAAAAACAAGTGAACAGAACATACAGTGCCAGGACACTGCTCGATGTCGCTCTCCTCAGCTGGAACTGGAATCCTCAGCTGGAATAATAACTACGTTTAATGTACACAAATGCAACAATAATCACAATAAAATTTGTACAATTCTCATGTTAATACATATCGAAATTGTTCAGCAAATCCACAATACAATTAATTGTATGATCACAAAACAACTCCTTATTAGTAAATGGACTAATCCATGCAAACGCAGAATATTATGTTTTAAAATCTGAAATGTATCAGAGCACCTGACCCAAGGATGAAATATAATTACCCAGCAGTGCTGAAAAGTGGAAAATAGCTCAACAACAGCAAAAAGGGTTGAAAATCACCTGAAATTAACTTTTTCATTACACAAGCGGCAGAACCAGAAATGTGTCTTCAATCGAGCACATCTGGGGTGGTGTCCATGACCAATCAGCTTGCTATCACTTATGCTTCAGTCACGTTGGCTCGGCGGCCATAGGTCTAAAAAATCTACGGCCACTAGCAATTATAGGGCGGCCGCAGTATTTCCACGGTACACACAATGTAGCAGTCACATATGTTTTTTATTTTGGGTAGCCGCACGGGGTATTTAGAAATTGTGGAGACCGAAACGTGGGGGTGCCGTACGGTCTTTGATTTGATGTCACACGGTGACCTTAGGGCGTCCCTGCGGCGGCCATAGAATTTTCAAGGCAGACGCAAGGTAGCCTCAAGGTGCCCGCAAGGCGACCGCAGGGGGGCCTAAGGCGAACGTAATTTTTTTTTTTGGAATTTTTTTGGGGTTGGCAAATTCATTTTTCATTGATAAGAGCTACGGCAGGCGCACGAATAACGCACACCCACCGTACGCCCTACGTATGGTCGACGTGGAACATCTACGTCATGGCTACAGCTTGTCGAATTGCTACGGCCAACCTAGAAATGAAAAAAGTTGTAACTCCGCGCTTTAATTCCACGGAGACCCCTACGGCCTGTAAAACATAGCCATATGGCGTAGGGCCACCCTGAGGCCACCTCAGAAACTCTGCGGGCCGCCGCACGTTTCTGTCAATTCAAAGGGGGGGGGGGTACGGCCGCCTATCCTAGCCGTAGAGAAATGTGACTCGTGCTTTATAAGCCAGCCATTCCTTATCAACGGTTTTGGTGCACTGCTCACTTGAGTGCTTAAGCCACTTGGCGAGCACCTGCAAGAAACTTACAGCAATTCCACGAGCCTCATCTATGTATACAAAAAAACGAAAAAATAAAATAAAAACTCGGTAACTGAACACACTCCTGCAAGTCCGGGGTGTGTTCAGTTACCAATTAGCTTGTAGGTGCTGCCAAGTGGCTTCATCATTCAAACAAGCACACCAACGAAATGGTTGATGAGGAATGACTGGCTGGCAAGCGACAGCAAGCTGATTGGTAATGGATATACCCTAACATGGCATTTTTTTCCCAAGGGAAAAAGGTAATAAACATGGAATTCCTCGGGATTGGTTGCAGTCAAGTCTAAAGCAACATAAGCAAAGTGAGTGTGAAAATGACACAGGAGGACTATATGTCCTCCTTTTTGGGCGTTTTGGCCAAAATTTTTTGTGCCCAGGGCTCCCAAAATGTTAATGAGCCTCTGCTTTCGATAAATCCTTTCCAGAAGGGTCCCCATAAATCCTTTCCAGAAATTTTGTGTATGTTGTGCATCTTGTAATGAACCTCCTGCAGCAAAAAACAGAAAAGAAAAACAACTCACCATCAATTGAATAATATTTGCAGAATGCAGACTGGTCACAAAATTAGCATCAAGTGAAAACATTTGTTCATTCTTTATTGTATACCATCTAAGAGTCATATTTATTACATTTGATCCCTTTGATCTCATGGTAGTTTTTTTTCGGGGACTCGTGGTGGGAGATTGTGAATGGTGTGCACTGTACAGTGGTGTAGCGCCCCCTTCTGTCATTATTAATAACTTCACCTTGAATCATTAAATTAAAAGCATCTTCCAAGCCTTCGTGAACACAGATGGACTCCCCGAGGATATCTACAGAATCCGATGAAAGTGCCATTTTATGATGACAGAGGCTTCAACAGCAATTCAATAATACTGAACACAGAAAAAAGGCACGTCCAAACTAGACTCAGGGACACAGAAAACGCCAAACAGGATAATCTGTAACTGTCATCCATCCATAAGGGCAGTTGTCATGTGTGTTGTCATTTACACTACTAAAATATCAGTGCAATCGTTGAGAATTAGTGACACAAACTTGCTATTCATTGTTTCAAGGTGGGAAGTGTAGGTTGGGGAGGGGAGGGAGGTTTCTGAAGAACGATAGCATTTCCACTTTATGTGTTTGGGGCCTTCTATTTATTATGTAAACACTGCAGGAATTGGTGGATTGCGGGTGGGGGAGGGGGTATTAATCTGAATATAAAACTGAGCTAAGGAAGGTTGGAGAGATGTGAGGCATGGTTAGAGATTAAAAGGAGGTTGTGGAGAAGGGAAGGGGTGTGTACACTATATGACAGAAAGTTGAAGGAGAAGGTTAATATGAAGAAGTTGGGGGAATAGGGGGGGGTAGATGTATAATCACATTTTGGTTTGGTGAGACAATTGGATTTGAAATATGCAGGAATTTGGTGCTTGGCCACGGTGCCTGACATAGTCACATACTCTTCGCAAAGGACACCGTGGATCTTTTATGTTGACCAACTAAAGCCGGCAAATGGGACGTCCGGTTTAATGTCCATCCAAGGGATGGCCACACAATGATGAATCACCATGCTTAAAAAATATTGCATTAGAGTTATAGCTGGTTTAGATTCAAATCCAAGCTAGACAGCTTAGTTATGAGTATGTGTACTCGAGGCCATGCAATCAAATACATATTTATACGAATAAATGGCATTGTGGTGTGTGGTGTGTGTGTGTGTTGGTT
>CM068959.1:44968999-44989034 GCA_035128595.1 Eptatretus atami | reverse complement strand
TGGATTTCTTTGTCTTTTCGATCTCCCGTTATTCTCTGCATTTTTGAGTTTTCGTGTGTCTTAATTAATTTGTCGCTATTTATTTTCAAAAATCTGGTAAGACAACCTGTCTGATTGTTTGGTGTTGCAGTTTGTGGAGCTGTCTAGAGCTATGTAGTCATACCTCTGGTTGCATGTAGTGAAATACCAAAGAAACCATGGGGCTATGTACTGAGGCGATTATGAATCTGGCGTCACTAATCTTTTCGTGTGGATTTAGGTTGTTAGGTCTTGAGGGTGTTGATTGCCTTCTTCATCTGCGGTGGGGTTTGTCGGTTTGGGCTCCTATCTTAGAGGTATTTGGGCAGTTGTGGTAGCCTTTCGCATTTTTCATCTCATTGTCTCACTCTCTATTTATTAAGCGCGCTGGAGTTTCTCGTCCTTTTTTTAGCGCTTGATGAATCTGTGTTTTATGGATGGCCTAGAGTTATTGTTCTATCCTTCATGCTGTCTTGTCGAGCTAAGAGTTTCTTGGCATTAGATAAGCTGGAGTTATTGTATGTTCCTCATATTCGGCTGTGATTGTTTGTCAAGCTCCAACTTTCTTCCTGCAAACGTCCTTTTCAAGCTCTGCCAAGTCTTTCTGCAGTTGCTCTCATTCACTCTCACTGCCGCATCATCTGAACCCCTGGGCTGTTATGCTCGTCCTGCTCAGATACCTGCAATGAGAGTTGGAGTAAGTGAGATGTGTTTTGGCCTCGTGCAAGCTCTTTATGCTTCTCTTCATCTCCATACTGCTTATACTGCCTGCACTTTCTTCTCATGCTCTAAGTGAGCCCTTACTGCGGGGGGGGGGTGCTATTTGCTTGCGCCAGCATCAGCCATCCAAGTTCAGCTTGCAAGGGCTATGTGTCAGCCTGCACATGCTTCCAGACAGCATGTGATCGCTGTTCAACTCAGCTCGAGCTCACACCGAGCACTCCTCTCCAAAAGACTTTTGACCAGTTTCTGGGTTTTGCTCTTGAAGGACTGTAGTTCAATACACAATGGCCCTGATCTCTTGCGTAAACTCTCCATCGCAATATTTTTTCATCGCATCCTTACTATAATGCTGGTCCTGGAAATTGGCAAAGGCTGTGGGTTCTGTTCTGGTTCAAGTTCTGGCTCGTCCTTGCCTGGAATAACACTACTGGACTCCACAACATGCTCAGCCAAGAGCAGATGCCCTTCTGTGTCCAGCCCCTGCTCTCATCCGCACTACAGTTACACCTCCGTGGAGAGGAACTCGGAGACTCGATCTGTAATGACCTGGGGAAGGTTCGCCAGATACACTGTCCAGCCTGTGTATGGAGATCAGTGCATGATAGATCAAAAAGAAATCAAAACCTGCTTTCAAAAGGGCTGATCTCATTGCGCATGAGAGGCAAACAGCTCCGCACTGTCAGCTAAAAAACGGTGCCAATGCCACTTCTCTCCCGCAGCGCCAAGCTCCCGTCCATCATCTCGCCAAGCCAGGTGGAAAACTTGCCCACCAATGTGGAAGTCAACTT
Source organism: Eptatretus atami (assembly GCA_035128595.1). Taxonomy (NCBI): domain Eukaryota; kingdom Metazoa; phylum Chordata; class Myxini; order Myxiniformes; family Myxinidae; genus Eptatretus; species Eptatretus atami. Next base: position 44,987,505 of record CM068959.1, on the reverse strand, counting down.
TCCCCATGATCCACACGATGCAGGTGCCACAACCCTACCACAATGGTCATCGACGGGGTTCCGACATGCGACCAAGTTCCTTTCGTCGAAGTAAACTTGAAGTGAGGAATTCCTGCCAGAACATTGGGGTGTCCATTGCGCAAATAAGCTGTGGAGCAAATTGCAGAACTTCCAGCTGAGAACAGAGTTTTTCTGAAAGGGTAGAAAGTGCCTGTGATTTCCAGAAGGTGCTGGCACTTGTTCTGCGCATGGGTGCCCAGGATGCAATGCAGACATGTTTCCTTCTTCAAAGCCTTGCACTTGACTCACTCTGGTGCTAATTCAGATGAGCCTCCTGCTCAAATCCAAACAGGAAGCCAGCAGCTGCTGCAACTCTCTCCTCAAACACATTTTCTTGGGGATTGTTCCCAATACTTGCTCGATCAAAACAACTTGCAAGAACTTGCCTTCCTGTAAGTGCCCAAGTTCAGGAAAGCATATACTTCAGGAAGATTCACTTTCCTCACCCAGGCCTTCACACTTCAATGTCTTCTTTCCTTCACAGTTTCCAATGCGTCACCTGCACGACTGTATCAATCATCAAACAAGCACCTCTGTAGATCTCACTTTCTAATGAAGCTGCAGCCATCTGCATCACAACAGCGAGAACCACGAGACTCGTGCACAGACCTCTGCCTTCGCATTCACCTCCAACACGATCATAATACTGTGAGTAATTGGCCTTCACAATTATCATCAGGATGCTGAACTCAGGGATTGGTTTGCCAATTCTTTCAAAAACATTATTTCCCACTTTTCATTTGACAGCATCCGCTCTTCCTCTTGATGTCCATCAGTGCTGTTAACGCCATCCTTGCACCTTCTTCAAATTGGCAACTTCTCTCTGCAGAGTTTTACCCAGCAAGTCTCAACATTCGATTTGTTTCAAGATCAGGCAGCTGTTTTGTACTTGACATGGTCAACACCACTGTCGCTCCTCTACTCTAGCTAAATGCTCTCAAATGGTTCAAACATTTGGCTCTGCAAATTTGCTCGACCCTTTTTCATGAACATCCCCATGTCAAATGTGCAGATAAGTCCAGTTTAATCTTCACCTTGGCTTTGTATGAAGTCAAATCAGCCCGAGCATGGTGCTCAGGAACAGAGCCATCAGACCGTCACCGTTCGGGAATAAGCAAAACTTTTGGTTCCAGTCGCCTCTCCCTTGATGGGATTGTTTCCAAGTATTGCAGCTGCTCCTGTAACATCTCATTCCATCGCTTTCCATTCAATTGTGGCTCCCACAAGCCTTTATCAGGCTAACACCCCACTCTGTTCTGTGACAACAAGTTTCTCACTTTTGCACCTTCCCACCAAAGCCACCATCCTGGCGCTTACAAAATCCAATTCCTCTAAAACCCTGATGTTCATTCTGGCATCCACACTAAGCATGATAGCCTTCCAGGTCCCTCCACCCACTTTGGTCATTCTTTCATTTTTGACCCAATTTTCTTCTAATAACCATTTTTTTCTCCATTCTCCCATTTCACTTCTTTGTTCATCAATTTTCGTTTTCCATTCCATCACTCGTGTCCTCATTCACTCGTTCTTGTATTTCATTCGTTTAATATCTACTCATGTTATTCTTTTGTTCATCAATTTGACCCATTATTCACATCATTTGTTTTTTTCATTTTTTTATTGTTTTATTCATATCATTCTTTAATCCCTTTATCCATTTTAATTAACATCTCTCACATAGTCCTAGACTCTAGATGGTCATCACAACCCCGTCCGTTTCTGCTCAATTTTACGCCCCACTGTGGAGGAGTGGGGGCTGACGCTTGGGACAGGGGAGGCTCCTCCTCTAATGCATCATCACTCAGCTCCGTCCCGCTCGCTTCTTCATGGTCATTATCTAGCATGATCATCGACATCTCGTGCACATCCTCACCATTTCCCCACACATCGTTCAATCTCCTCAGAAATAAATATTTCCCTTAATTTCCCAAGGCGTATCTTTTTCCCGACACCAATAAATATACAATTTGTACTCATTAACAACAACCCCCGTCTCGCCTTGAATGGTGGAGAGGCGATCAATTTTACAAATTTAGATTCCCAATCTTTTTTTTTTTTGTTTTTAAAGCTTTAGCTGCGCTCTGACACCACATAATGTCATGGACCCGATGGATTCAAAAATCCCACCCTTTGATCAATAAATGTTCAATCAGGGTACAAATCGCACTACCTTTGACACCAGTTGTCAAATGTCCAGGGGGTTAGCCACTCTGGAATGGATCGGCCAAAACATTTTTCCTTCCTTGGAGGTGAAACACGGGTGATCCTTAGGGAGATTATGCGCATGTGGGAAAGGAAGGGCGGGCAAAGGCACCGCACCAGAATGGGGAAGGCACAGCAACAGGGGTTTATTCTCAAACCACATGACAAAATAGACAACACAAGCAACCTTCAATAAATATGGGGTTTAATGGCATTGAATCAATATTTAACAATGGTAATAATTCAACAGTACAATAATAAAAATGGATGACGTGAGGTAAAACTAAATTCCTATTGAAGGCCCTTTACACAGACGTCATGCAGACAAGGGGATAGAATAATCAAGAGAAAATCCTCCCATTCCTCCCGGCACTAGCTTGTGTGCCCAAAGATGACATTTCTGGAACAATGAGGTTCGCCCAAACCGCAATCGTCACTAGCCGTGGGAAAACGGTACCCAAAAATGGTGCCAAGCCGCTCACCTTTTCGGCATGGAAAACGTAACAGGAGGTAGTTCGGGCGTGATAATTCAACACAAAGGCTCATGAAACCGCCGTGCACTTTTCATGATTGGCACTTGCCCGATGCCGCTCCTCTGGCAAAATGGCAGCCGCCTTCTTCCGCCAATGGGCCCAACACGAAGGGTTCAAGTATGCGGTCTCAACAAATCCAGCCTAAACAGTCAATGGCCAGCATCTTTCTCATCACATGTGCAAATTTGCTTTCAGCACTGAGACAAGAATCAATGCAGCCCTTCTTTCACCGTGTCAAGGGAAGCCAGACTGTAATCCCTTCCACTTCCAACCACCGACATCATGAATGGTGCTTTATGGATTTATTTATATCATTGAAATCTACTACTGAACACACTTTGGCATGGTGCTTACAATTGATTTGTGGCTTTGACAATATATTCGAATGTTGTTCTAATCTTCCTTTGTGTGAAAGAGGTTGAGACTGCTTACATGGGTGAACTTCATTGGAAATTCTAATCCTTTAACATTTAAAGTATTTTCATAATTTTTTTTAATAATGTCCCCCGCGATATTCGTTCCTGTTCCATTGTGGAAGGGTGTAAGTTGAGCAAGAAACAGCCCCAGAGGAAGCAAATTGTTGTCATTGTTTTTCAACATTAACAAACTCTTTTTAAGTTTTATTACTCTTGGCAATCAATAATATGGAAAGAGCTTTAAGAGGGATCGGATTTCAGATGGTAATATCGAAGAAAATTATTTTCCGCAATGTTAAATCCACTTCCTTTCCTGTGTTATATTAACATCTATTTCATACCTTCTGAAGTTTATCAATAAGACATTACAATCATGGAAACCTTGAAATGAGAAATGAAATAGGGGTTTTGTTCTCATATAAGGTGTTTCTTCTTTCAACCGTTTCTTTCATTGTCTTCTTTGTAATAATGTAATTTTACTCCATTTGAAAATTTAATGGTATTATAATTCGTTCATGCTTCTGTTAATTAAGTCTCAAAAGCAAACTCACTCACAATTGCTTCAGCCTACGCGATTTGGTTCTGCTCTTTTTAAAACCTAATTCTTATTTTTATATGATCCTAAAATGCACCATCAAGTTTTTTCCAAATAACAAACCTGGCTGTATCTTCTGAGTTACAGTTTTTGTGTTTGGTGTGAGTGAAGATGTCTTCTATTAACCGGTTTTAATATATAATTCCTTTCAGCATATATCACACTTATGCTGTTTTCTTCTCTTACTGGTTGGATTAGTTGAAATATATCTGAGTGTGTGTTTTTCATGATTGTGTTTTTGAATATTTTGTTGTCCTTTTGCAAAACATCGCATGAATGATATTTCACTCATATTTATTTAACAAAATAATGATTGTTTTCTCAGACCTATTCAATAAATACTTTGTGTTGAAAGTAAAAATTTTCTGAGTGAAATATCTTATGATTTATAACATACTTTTGTCTTTTAAAATAAAATATTGGTGAATATCTTAAATGATTTCACTTAGAAGTATTTTATTTAAAGGCACAAAACTATCACACCAAAAGTATCAAAGTTATAAAATTTTTAAGCACGAACAAAGTATAAAATCTTTTGGTGACATCTCTTGCCTGATTATATATATATTTTTGTGTTTAATAATAAAATTTTTGTTCGTATTTCAAATGAATTCAATAAAAGGCTACCAATAACATATTTGTTGGGTTTGTAGTTTAAAACATTCGGTCCGACTTTTCTTATAGACTTCATCACTCTATCGAATGTTGATAAATAAATATGTTGGGGTTGTCTGTATCTAATATTCTTTTGTTGAGTTGAAGACAAATATTGTTTAATCCTTCTCTCTATGTATTCTGCTCCAGTCCTCCTGATTATTTTCCCACAATATTGATTAATATTTGTGTGTATTAATTATTTTTTCCAATTGGGTTTTCTGAATCATCCATGAAATAATTTAAACTCTCTTCATTGTGTGCTTATTAACGGTCGTTCTTGGTTAGTTCCCTTCGATTGATACTTTTTTGATACTGGTCTCATTCTATCATGATTGTTTTCTCCTATTTAAATACATAGGTGTGATTTTCATCTCACCTTTGTGTTGGATTTTGCTTGACTGTATTACTTTTCTCAGAGTTTTAAGGTTCATTTTATATGGTAATGTTAATTTTGCTAATACTAATTTACTTAATATCTGATGTTACTAAAGTCATATGGGTGAAAGGGATAGTCTCTCTAGTATACTACAACGATTCCATGAGTTCTGTGGCCAGGTGCAATGGTATTACTAGATTAGCTGTGATACAAATGATCACCAATCGGGATAAACCTTCCCTCCCTCTATAGGGAGTTTTACCTCTTTGGCGATTGCTTGTGACTTACCCTCTTGTCCTGATCCAATGATGGTCTCATTTTTTTGGACAACCATATGCCTTGACCTCAAACATTTAGAGATAGAAGTGGCATAAATTACAAAAATATGTTTCCTATCTACAATCTATCCACGAAACTCAACATGTTCCTAAAATCGGAGGAAAATATATTTCAAAGTTATGATGAAAATGTGTTTTTGTTAATTGCGTCATATTAATCCGAAAAAGTAGGTCAATTTAGACACTAATCAAATATCAGATTTGCACAACTTCAGTGCAGACGCATTATTGTGATGCAAAAGAATATTTGGATAGGCCAATTGCGGTTTTTTTGAGATTCACATTGACAAATTGGATACATGCAAAATATTAAAATAGCTTTTTTTTTTTTCAGACAACCTATTTTGACTTTGACTTTAACCCAGAAGTTAGCATGATGTAAATATTAAACATAATTGCCGCCTTGTCCAATGCTATCTGAGAGAGAAAATTTTGTTTCTGGACTGATCATAACCGGTTTTCGAATTTTGGTGGAAAATTTGTTAATATGTCATTTAATGGGTCATATCATGACCTTAAAATTAGGTCAATGGTCAAAAAGTCTTAACACCGCATTACTTTATTTGTGATTCGCTTAGATACCATTATTGTCGGGTTCTTCGCTGTTGTTGTGTTGTGTAGGTGTGTGTTGTGTGTTGTGTGTTGTGTGTGTGTGGTGTGTGTGTGGTGTTGTGTGTGTGGTGTGTGTGTGTTTGTGGTCTGTTCACGCGATGCTCCACTAGCATCAATAATCCAGCAAACCGATTTCGTAATGGAAACTTGGCGAACAGGTGCATATTGAGATGGAAACTGTGCGCAGTTTGAGTTTTCGTTGCTAAGCAACCACTCCGTGCTATGCAGCGGAGCCGATAAAAACGCACGTTCCACTATTTGCAAACTTGTCCTACAGGGTTTTGAATGTGGAGAAACGAGACTTCGGAATTAAACACTCCGAGATATTCAGGAAAAATTTTACTCTCGATGCCGTATTTTTTATTTAGGTTTTTATTTTTTCATAATGTGTAGTCCTTCAAAAATAGGATGTCTATTTATCGGTCATTTTAATGTGTGGTATATATGTTTGTAAGGAACACACCGTCGTTCACCTTTGATCTTCCCTCGATCCAAACAGTTATTGACCAAAAGTGAAAAAGGACCAAATATTAAATGGAATCATACTCGCATTTCGTCTTTTGGATTACTAAATAATATGGTATAGAATCAAGTATGTGGAATTTTGAAAAACATCTTTAAAAAATAATTTCCTAACACACCCCGTTATGTTATTGTTCCGCTTAACAACCGCCAGGTTCATAAAAAACAACCGACCAGGTAAAGGAAGTCTCTCGCGCACCCACGTCTGGTTCGTATTTCCGCTGACATCTGTTCTGTTTTGTTATTTTTAGCATGGTCTCGCGTAGCGAACGGCTGCTCAATAGAGAGCTCGGCGTTGTCCTTCTTCTCCTCTCTTCTATAAACAATTTGATACCTCGATTCAACAAATACATATTATTTCTTCTTCTCTCTCTTCTTCTTGTTCTTTAACTTCGTTGTGAAGACAAAAACCTTTATATAGACTCGGTCCTTTGTATACATGAATCCGGATCTCGCTAAATAACTAAGCATTGTACACATCCTCGCATTAAGGTGCTTTGAGAGCGCTATCATGAACTTTTAAATATATTCGACATTTTGCTTTAAAGTTTCGAAAAAAGTTCACGTTATATTTAAAGATTTATTCCATTTTAATACGTGTTGTAATTTTCGTAAATACATTATTTATTTCGTAATAAATCATGATATTTCGTAAATACGTAAATACAGTATGAACGGCTCGCTATTTGGCTTAATCAAAGCACGTGACGAAAATATGCGGAAGTTGTTGTTGTTGTTGTTTTTTTTTTTAATATATATATATATTTTTTTTTTTTTTTTTAAGCCGACAAAACCACTTAGGAACGTCTGCTCTGGACACAATTTGTCCTTGTTTCTTTCTTCTCTCTCTCTCCTCTCACGTAACGTTTGTTTTCTGTTTCTCTGAACGTCCACTCTGCGTCATCTTGAGGTATGTCAACAAAAGATTAATGACATTTTTATTTTTACTTGATTCGTCTTAATTTACTTCGAGCCGATTTTTGTATTTAGGTTTTTTTTCAAATGGTAGTCCTTCAAAAATAGGGTGTCTATTTACCGTCATTTTTATGAGGAGTTGCCAGTTGGCAAAATACGCAAATAGGAACAAATCTTTGCCAGCAAGAGGAACAATTGTTATGTGAACCAATACGTGTTTGGCAATGAATCTTCGTCGGTGGATCGGTCAGAATGAATAAGCATCGTATCCAAGCGCTTCGATTCCTAGCTGAATCCCTCGTGCCTACCGGCTTGTATTTCCCTATTATTGAGGCAAAGGCAAAAAATGTCATTTCGAAAGTCCTCGACATCGGCAGGAAAAAAATGTATAAAAACATAAATGGTGGTTTAATACACTAAGGGTGTTAAGACCTTGACCTTTAACATGGAGACGGTATTATGTTAAATTAAGCTAAATGCCCCCCTTGCCCGCCATTATTAAGGGAATTTTGTGTCATAAATGAAGGTTTTAGTGTGCAATTTCGGTTTTAGGCAGAATTTTCAGGCCTATGAATGGTGTGGAAAATACAGAATGGTCTCTCATTTGTGGCTTTTCGCTAAGTATTATTATAAAGAAGGATGGAGAAATAAGAGACATTCATCTGGCATAAAGTTTCTGTGAAACTTCAATCACCAGCTTGTCACATGTTTAGGATGAGATAGCATGGGTGGTTACTATAAGGATATCAAAGTTTAGAGGCTGCTGTTCCAATGAACTCCTGCCTATCACTTCTGCGCAAGATACGCGTGACACGACGAGATGCAGAAAATACATGTAGCCATGAAGTTTAAATACCACGGGTCCCCTGGAGATCAGCTATCATGTTAAGAGTATGTCAAATGACTTCAGAAAACAGACATCATTGGAGTTGCAGTGCTTGTTTGAAACGAACCGATTGAAAGGTGAAATGACCTTTGGAACTAGTTCCCTTTCGCCTTGCAATATCTATCAGTTTCACATCATTCAAAAAAATCCTCAGTATTTCTAAAAGCATTCATTTTGTTTCTGCGTTAATCATTTAAGTCTGTACAGGACATTGATCTAGCGACAAAATGAAAGACAAAATCGCAAAATAGAGAAATGATTGATGAAAATGAAACCACCAGCAATCTTTTTCACATCCCATTGTCAAAATGACATTGGTGTTGAGCACCGAGAACCATTAAACTTGGCCTTGGCAGTTAAACTTGAAACCAGTTTCTGACAGGTTGTGTGTGTGTGTGTTGTTTGTGGTGGTGTGGTGCATTGGTTTGATATCTCCACAATGCATGTTTCAGAAGATGGTAAGCGGAGTCTCCATTGTCTCGGAAAGTATCCACCTTGTCGCAGTCCTGTCTTGTCATATGTCTCGAAGTAAAAGTATTTTGTATGGACTTACGATTCATGGACCAAGTTGTGAAGTTTTCTTGTTCTCTAATAGTTTTGTTCCGCGGCTCTTTTGAAAGGATTGTCACCAAAGCCCCAGAAGCCTCAATGCAATTCGTTTATAGTAATTTCCCGGGAGGTTTTTAAGATCCCGTGAGGTTCTTCTCATCATTCACATTGCTGCGAACTATGCACTGGTACAAATTTGGCACTCTTATCAGTTTCGCAAGATCTTTTCCTTCAATTTCTGAGTCTTGTATTTGGTCATTTTACTTTGATATCTGCGTTGTTTAAGCCAAAAATCACTGGAGCTGACACCTCAATTGGCAATGTCGTCTTTTTTTTTTTAATACCTATGAACTATATACCAGCAACAATGCTTTGTTTTCTTTGTTCATCGCTCAATTGGGACGCCTAAGTCGTACATGAGATGTTACATCCTTCTTTTCAATTGATTGCTTTTGGTTCATGTTTCCCTGAGTTTCTGGAGCTGGGATATTGAAATGTTTGCAGAAGTGCCAAGTAGTGACTCCCATACTTTTGTTTGCGCCCTTGTGTGGACAGCTATTTAGACAGAAGTAACTATTTACAATCCTATAGGAGGTGCTAATGTTTTCTGTTTCTCCCTTGCAAAATCCATACAACTGTCTGATTGACAGTCTCCATTTTTCTTAAAGCTATTTGTGTCGGTCCCTGGTCTTAGGCATTTATTATGATTTGTCTCCAATCCCAGTTGAGTGACCATTTCTATAAGCCATTCATTGAGCCTTCTTTGTCTATTCCCAGTCTGTGCCAACTCTTCGTAAAAAAAAAATCTCTGCTCTTTTATTCCGTTCTCCAAGTTGTCAGTCGTTATCTGTTGAATATTTAAGCTATCTTTTTATTTTGTCTTTTTTGGCAATCGGTGGGGCTGTAAAATGCATTGCCGTTTCGGTTTTGGCGTGTGGACATCTTCTGTGTGCACATGGTCTTTGAAATATTTTCGAAGGTGGGTGAGGGATAATCTTTTTCTGGCTTAATTGTTGTCTTTGTGTTTGCATAACCAAATTGGATTCAAGTGTCTGTTGAACTCTTCACATATTCAGGCAACCTACTGCTGTTGTTCTGTGCCCTTGGTTGAGCTACTCAGGGCCCTGCTCGCTTGTCCTCGGCAAGGTACATTCACAGGATGCACTAATTTTTGAAGAACCTTTTGTGCATGTAAGGAGTTTCCTTGTTATGATATCTAGTTTTATTAATTCCCACTTGTGGCCAGTTTATTATTTCGTAGCTGTACTGAATACTGGTATTAGCAGTCTCTTTTATCGTTCTCGCCGTTTTTTAAGGCTTTGTTTAGTTTTCTTGGGGTGAGATATGTTTTCAGGATCAGCGGTTCTCTAAATACAGGTATTCTTAGTATTGTTTTGCGGCATTTTTTTGTGAACATTTTTGCACATTTGTGTTTGTGAACATGTTTGGGTGCCATCTCCACTCCAAGGTATTTGTAGATGCAATTCGTTTTCTCGCTCCTGTAATGTTGTATGCTCGGTCGAATTTTATGTTGTCGCATCTTTTTTTTTTTTGGTTTACTTTACTCTGCATAAATGTGTACTTGGTACACTTATATTAGTCGCAAAATTCCCATTTTGAATGTACATCAGAGTGCCGTTTCAGTTAATTTCAATTGTTCTTTGCCACACCATTTTTTTTTTGTCATTCGGTGGCTTTCAAAAAATCAGACAATCATCGATGTAACAGTTAGATATGTCAACTTTCACTGTTTCTTTGGAAGTTATACTTGATGTTTCCAGGTGTATCCATGTCTTGCTCATTTAATGTGGATTTGCTTCAGTGGATTTCAGGGTCAGGCAAAACAGGAAAGGCTGTCACCCTGGAAGATCCATGTCATATCTTCACCCCTGGTATTTCAAACTTTCCTTCATGGAATGAATGTTTTTGTAATATCAATATGCTACAATATCAATGTGGCATTCCCAGTGTTCCATTTGCTTTCTTAATCAGGTTGATTATTTGTGTTGATTCTTGTACAACTGCATGCATTTATCAATCCATCAATGTGGAACGCTATCAAAGTTTTTTTAAATTGTCCTATCTAGGCTTGTGACAGTTTTGGTTCTTCTAGTTTTACAAGTTTTTGAGTATGGCCATTGTTTAATAGTAGGTGACTATTTGTTCCGCTTACATCCTATCTTTTTCATATCTTCTGTTCTAACCTTCTAGGCCCTCCTTGTTGTGGTTAGGTGTGGCAGTACATCATTTCTGTCTGATTCCCATGAGAAGTTTTGTATATTGTGGTAGACAGGTTATTTGTTCAACACTTAGTGAGGTAGTTGGTTTTCTTCAGATTTTGGCATGAGAAAGGGTGTTACCACGTATGTGCGCGTAACCATCAAATTACCTTTTCCTCTTGGATAAATCATTACAATGCTTGAGTGTAGTGATTGTGGAGAGCATCTAGCTGCTTTAGCCAGAAGTTTGGAATTCCATCCTGGGGCATGCTTTTTTAAAGTTAGGCATTTTTGCTAGTTGTTTTTCTTCTTCATCAATATCACTGAGGGCATTCCTTGTGGTGTTGTTCTTTTTTTTCTACAAGTTTTAGATCCAATTCGCCATCTCTTGTGTTATTTGGGCAGTGGCAGATTAATGGACAACACACAGAGCCTGTGCGCAGCGGCCCAGAGCTCAAATGTGGGCCCTGGTAGAGGTGACATAGAGCCAATGCAACCCATACATATTGGCATGGGGACCAAAAAAATACATGGGAAACCCACACATGACAATCGTGGTTCACAATATTTGGAGATGACCTTCCCCCCCGCAGGGTGGGGTCTCAGCTTTGCCGCCAAACCCACAAGAACTTGTGAGTGGTAATAAGCACAGTGCGAAGGGAATGCTCCGGCTGAATTTTAACTAGACAGATTATTACAAACATGAGGGGTGGGTCAGGTTAGTAGAAAAAACAAGTGACAGAACATACAGTGCAGGACAACGCTCGATGTCGCTCTCCTCACTGGAACTGCAATCCTCAGCTGGAATAATAACTACGTTAATGTACACAAATGCAACAATAATCACAAATAAAATTTGTACAATTCTCATGTTAATACAATATCGAAAATTGTTCAGCAAATCCACAATACAATTAATTGTATGATCACAAAACAACTCCTTATTAGTAAATGGACTAATCCATGCAAAAAACGACAGAATATTTATGGTTTTAAAAATCCTGAAATGTATCAGAGCACCTGACCAAGGATGAAATATAAATTACCCAGCAGTGCTGAAAGTGGAAAATAGCTCACAACAGCAAAAAGTGGTTGAAAATCACCTGAAATTAACTTTTCATTACACAAGCGTGCAGAACCAGAAATGTGTCTTCAATCGAGGCACATCCTGGGGTGGTGTCCATGACCAAGTCAGCTTGCTATCAACTTAATGCTTCAGTCACGTTGGCTCGGCGGCCATAGAGTCTAAAAAATCTACGGCCACTATGCAATTATAAGGGCGGCCGCAGTTATTTTCCACGTAACAGCGTATCAATGTAGTCAGTCACCATATGTTTTTTAATTTTGGTAAATGCCGCATGGGGTAATTTAGAAATTGTGGAGACGCGAAACGTGGGGGTTGCCGTACGGTCTTGATTTGATGTCACTACGGTGACCTTAGGGCGTCCCTCGCGGCGGCCCATAAGAATTTTCAAAGGCAGACTGCAAGGTAGCCTCAAGGTGGCCCGCAAGGCGACCGCAGGGGGGCCTAAGGCCGACGGTATTTTTTTTTTTTTGGAAATTTTTTTGGGGGTTTGGCAAATCATTTTTTCATTGATAAGAGCTACGGCAAGCGCAAACGAATAACGCACACCCACCGTAAACGCGCCTACCGTATGGTCGACGTGGAACATCTAACGTCATGGCTACAGCTTGTCGAATTCTACGGCCAACCTAGTAAATGAAAAAAGTTGTAACTCCCGCGCTTTAATTCCACGGAGACCCCTAACGGCCTGTAAAACATAGCATATGGTCGTAGGTGCCACCCTGAAGGCCGACCTAGAAACTCTGGCGGGACCGCCGGCACGTTTTCTGTCAATTCAAAGGGGGGGGGGGGGGTACGGCCGCCTATCCTAGCCGTAGAGAAATGTGACTCGTGCTTTACTAAGCCAGCCAATTCTTATCAAACAAGGTTTTGGTGCACTGCTCACTTGAGTGCTAAGCCACTTGGCGAGCCACTCTGCAAGAAACTTACAGCAATTCCACGAGCCTCATCTATGTATCAAAAAAAACAGAAAAAAATTAAAAATAAATAACTCGGTAACTGAAACACAACTCCCTGCAAGTCCGGTTGTTCAGTTACTCAATTAGCTTGTAGAGTGTGCCTAAGTGGCTTCATCATTCAAACAAGCACACCAACGAAATGGGTTGATGAAGGAATGACCTGGCTTGGCAAGCGACAGCAAGCTGATTGGTAATGGATATACCCTAAGCATCGGCATTTTTTCCCCAAGGGAAAAAGGTAATAAACCATGGGAATTCCTCGGGAAATTGGTTGCAGTCAAGTCTAAAGCACATACAGCAAAGTGCAGTGTGAAAATGACAACAGAGGAGCTATATGTCCTCACTTTTTTGGGGCGTATTGGCCAAAAATATTTTTGTGCCGCAGGGCTTCCAAAAATGTTAATGAGCCTCTGCTTTCCGATAAATCCTTTCCAGAAGGTCCCCATAAATCCTTTCCAGAAATTTTGTGTATGTTGTGCATCTGTAAAGAAACCTCCTGCAGCAAAACAGAAAAGAAAAACAACTCAACCATCAAATTGAATAATATTTGCAGAATGCAGACTGGTTTCACAAAATTAAGCATCAAGTGAAAACATTTGTTCATCTTTATTGTATTACCATCTAAGGAGTCATATTTATTACATTTGATCCCTTTGATCTCATGGTAAGTTTTTTTTTGCGGGGGACTCGTGGTGGGAGATTGGTGAATGGGTGTGCACTGTAACAGTGGTGTGCGCCCCCTTCTTCATTATTTAATAACTTCACCTTGAATCATTAATTAAAGCAATCCTTCCAAGCCTTTCGTGAACACAGAATGGACTCCGTCCCGAGGATATCTACAGAATCCGATGAAAGTGCCATTTTATGATGACAGAGGCTCAAACAGCAATTCAATAATAACTGGAACAACAGAAAAAAGGCCACGTCCAAACTAGGACTCAGGGACACAGAAAACGCCCAGATAATCTGTAACTGTCATTCCATCCATAAGGGCAGTTGTCATGTGGTTGTCATTTTACACTATAAAAATATCAGTGCAATTCGTTGAGAAATTAGTGACACAGAACTTGCCTATTCATTGTGTTTCAAGGTGGGGAAGTGTAGGTTGGGGGAGGGGAGGGAGGTTTCTGAAGAACGATAGCCAATTTCCACTTTAAAATGTGTTTGGGGCCTTCTATTTATTATGTAAACACTGCAGGAATTGGTGGATGTCGGGTTGGGGGAGGGGGGTAAATTAATCTGAATATAAAACTAGAGGCTAAGGAAGGTTGGAGAGATGTGAGGCATTGGTTAGAGATTAAAAGGAGGTTGTGGAGAAGGGAAGGGGTGTGTACACAATATGACAGAAAGTTGAAGGAGAAGGTTTAATATGAAGAAGATTGGGGGAAAAATTAGGGGGGGGGTAGATGTAATAATCACATTTTGGTTTGGTGAGACAATTGGATTTGAAAATATGCAGGAATTGGTGCTCTGCCACGGTGCCTGACCATAAGGTCACATACATCTTTACGCAAAGGACACCGTGGGATCTTTATGTTGACCAAACTAAAGCCGGCAATGGGACGTCGTTTAATGTCCGATCCAAGGGATGAGCCACACAATGATGAATCACCATGCTTAAAAAATATTGCATTAGAGTCTATAGCTGGGCTTTAAGATTCAAATCCAAGCTAGACAGCTTAGTTATGAGTATGTGTACCTCGAGGCCAATGCAATCAAATACATATTTATATCGAATAAATGGCATTGTGGTGTGTGGTGTGTGTGTGGTTGTGTGTGTGTGTGTTGTGTGTGTGTGGTGTGTTGTGTGTGTGTGTAAGTGTGTCTCCTCCACAACTCCAATAACCATGAGAACCTATGAGCCCTGAAACTTTGTAATGCATATTAAAGGGAACTCCGATAGGTGTTGGGATTAGTTAAAACACCCTTTTGAAGATAATAATGGCCCTTGTTTCATTATATTCCATGATCAGGCGATCTCAGCCACTTCGCCTCTGGGGTCTCAAGGCAGTATCCGGTCACCACGCTGGGGTCGCTGAAACCCGCCATGTTTTTTGGCCTGCTCATCCATGCTTTACTTGAAGCAGGCTGCAACGATCATTGAATTGAATCACGAATGAATGCAAAAAAATATCATTGAATGCCTTTTTTATCATAGCTATGATTGCTGGGTGGCATTGCAATGCTAAAATGCAGCGACACACCAGTGTTCCATGGCTTTATTCATTTCTGCTCATGCGATCAACCTCGAGATCTCTAAAATGAAGTCAGATTTCACAAAATTTTAGCTCAGAATCGAAACTTAGCAGCAGTTTCCCGACTCCTAAAAAGGTGTTTATTTGTCCAATCCGGACATACTTGACATTTTCGGGCGTCTCCAGGAGTGTATGTTTAATATTACGGTTCAGTGATTGCTAAATGCGTGTCAAGGGAGCCATTTCATATCAACGCATTTCGTTGGAAGTGCTTAAGCCACTTTTGCGTAAATGCTCTAAACGCTAATTTGCAAGTCACTGAATCCTGTATATCGACTGACTTGAACAAAGTCAGGGGCCACTCGTCATTGTATTGGCCACGTGTTTGTTCCTGTCTGCGGTGCAAGCAGCGGTGGCTGGGCTCACTGAATAATGTTGAAATTTTATTTTAACACCAACGTTTCCGCCTTTTGTATATTCTGTCCATCAATATGACGCGTCAAATTTGCATAGATAAATGCAAGTAAAAATTTAATACGTTTCGTTGTAAAGTTTTCTTTCACCTGTTTTGTGTGTTGACTTGGTGAATGCCACGTGGCACACATTCTTCAACTTCAAAACAATGGTGACACCGTGGTTCGATACCAGAGGTAGGAAGACAAAATAAATTATATGATCAAAAATGAAGTAAAAATGTTTTTGTTATGAAGTAATGAATCGCCACATCATGGCAGGTACAGCTAACCAGGTATACCATGCTGTGCATCTGGTGTAGCCTGGGTTTATTAATCCAAACCAGCTGAAAACTGTCATCTCCTGGATTTCACAGGCAGGGTGATTCATCAATATGTGGTGCCGTCTGGAATGTATTTTCACTGTGCATCTCAATCTGCCAGAAATACCTCTCCTCCTGCCTCCCTCTCTCTCTTCACATCTCCCTCTCTCAACCGCCTATCACACCCCGTCTTCCCCCAATTTCCTCTCCTCTCCCTTTCTGCTCCACTCCCCATCTCTCTCTCTCTCTCTCATCTCTCTCTCTCTCTTCTCTCTCTCTCTCGTCTCTCTCTCTCTCTCTCTCTTCTATCTCATCTCCTCTCTCTCCCACCTCAGCACCACCTCCCTTGCCCCCCATCCTCCTCTGTTTGAGTGGACTGTAGCATGTAACGAATCGGATTTGGGAGTGATGCCTATTCCGTAATGGGTGTAAACTGCATGTACAAGCATGCATGCATGCAGGCAGACGCCTTTGCCAGGTGGATAGCACTGGTTTTAAATGCCTCCTGCCTCCAGACTCTAAAGTATCCACCTTCGCGTGGCGTGTGTGTGTGTGTGTGTGTGTTGTGTTTCATAAGCATAACTATTCTCTCTGCTAACTCCCTTAACACCTATATATATATATCTATATATATATATATATATATATATATATATATTAATATATCTCTCTCTCTCTCCTCTCATCCTCTCGAGTCTCTCTTCTCTCATCATCTCATCTCGTCTCTCTCGTCTAACCCTCCCATTACAGTGCAGCCACCCTCCTCACCACATGCTTTCTTACTCTCCCCTTCTCTTCCATCTCCCTCTCCTCTCCTCTCCCTTCATAATACTCCTATCTCTCTCTCGGATGGGGTTATGTCTGGATGGTGGGTTATCTCCATACATTGTCTGGACGGTGGTTATCTCAGGGTGGTGTTTCGCTCCGATGTGTCCGGGCGGGGTTTGTCTGCCAGACGTGTGCCAGATAGTTATTTATCTCTGGACACGCCACCGGGCGGTGTTTTGTTGTCCAAGGCTGTGTTTGTCTCTGGACTGTGTTTATACCGGACATTAAGCCTGGTGTTAGCTTAGTGGCTTAGCCTCCTATGGTTCGGCGTCATTGGCACTGGAATTTAACACCAGGTGGGGTTGAAACTCAGCTGTCATCCTTCCAAAGTTTGGCGAAATGAAAGTAACCAGATGTGCTGGTAGAGGGGCGACAGGCATCAGCGTCACAGCTGCGGCTTCCAAGAAATAATGGCTACCTGGCAGCCAAGCTGCCGTATGCAAAAATAACAGCACAAACCTGACTTGTCTGGGAGGTGTTGGTCTCTGCGCGGTATTTATAGTGTGGCAGGTAAGAAAATGGATTTAAGACATTTTTTGTTTCCACTTCAAGCTGTATTATAATGCACGAACGCATTTTGATGAGACAGTATTAATCGGAATTAACGGCTACCATCCGCACGTCTGCCTTCCTTCCTTCAACTCACGCTGCCTTCTCTTCCTCCAACCCCTTCCTCACTCTCCCAACCTCCTTGCTCCCCTCCCTCCTCTCTCTTTCCCCCTCCACCTTCTCCATTCTCACCCCCCTCCCCCACCCTGTCACTCTCCTCCTCTTTTTCTTCCCCCTCTCAAAAATATTCCCATCAGCAAAGTCGTAGGTGGTAATCTGCTCATGTAATATATCAAGCTCATTCCTAACACTGACTAACTGACTGACTCACTGATATTAAAGTTTGGTACCATCCGGGTGATGTAGAAACTTAAAATTTTGCATGCCGACGGACGTTGAAGTGAATACCCCGGAAAAGAAAAAATCGCAGAAAAGTCCAGAAAGCATCCGTAAATGAAAATATAAATAAATTAATAAAATTATAAAAAATACAGGTGAGGGATCCAAGACTGAGAAAGCATGGTAATTTTGGCGTAACCGACGGGACATCGAAGCTGATATATGAGGAGAAAATCACAGAAATTCCAGAAAGCATGCCGTAAATGAAAAAAAATAAAGCAAATTAAATTAAAAAAATTTTTTAAAATATACTTTTTTTTTAAATACAGGTGAGTGACTTCGAGAACAATGGGGAAGCATGGTTCATTGTTGCTTGCCAATGTGTAAGCATACCCCGCTAGTAAAATATATATGTTTGTGAGATATGATTGGGATTAAAGTGGGTATAGTAGTTTATTTCATGATTAAATGTTTCAGCATAGAGTATGATATTGTGCATAAAGATCACAATTATTGAAGCTATTGTTACGAATTTGAAGCTAACTGCCACACGAAGCAGCCAGAGTCCCTATAGATCAGTTTTATATCGGTAAGTAATGTGTTTTCTAGTATTAGAATCCATCCCCTGTTCTCTAATGGGAATTAAGTGTACATGCGCTGTGGGTATTTTATAGATAGGATTTTTAATCTATCATTTCAACACAACAACACTTCTGCTCGCGGCAATTCTTTGCGCGGTCGCCAGCAAGCGCGCGCGTGGGTGGATGGAGTCTAACATCGGCATGGCGTCCCTCTTTGGCCAATCGGCAAGGAGCGGGCGTCTCACCCGCCGTTTCCGACTCAACATCATCGCCATTACGCACGTGGCCGGAGGTGAGGAGGTAGGCGGAGCCACAA
>CM068959.1:44936263-44952242 GCA_035128595.1 Eptatretus atami | reverse complement strand
CAGCATGCAAAGAGCAGAGAGTGCAAGACCAGAAAGGAGGTGGTAGAAGACAGAGAGACCACCAACCTGTCTGCGGTGGTGAAGTGATAGACCCAGCTTCAGCACAGGAGATTCCAATGATATTGAAGGCCTTGGTTTTCATGGTATCAAGCTGAGCAAGATGTGAGGCAGGGCAGCCAGCCCAGAGGGGAGAGCTGTACTGCATGCTATGGATGAAAGCTTTGGAGGTGGATAGGCAACCACGTGCTTTGTAAGCTTGCTCAGTATTGACCACCACATCGTGAAATCATGTTCGATGCATAGAAGGAGAAAAAAAAAAGCACCACCATGACAAGCCATCAACGTCAGGATGGAAGGAGTAATGGTGTGGGAATAATAGTATCGGAAGAGATCAGCAAGCAGCAGGTGGCCAGAGTGCAAGATGGGAGGGACGGATGGTTATGGCATGGTTGGTGGAACGAATGTAGGTAATTTGGTCACAGGAAATTTGGTCACGGTAAAACGGTCACAAGGTAATTTGGTCACAGTAATTCCGCCGTCCGAGCGGTTAATTTTGTCACGGGTAAAATCGGTCACGGTAATTCGGTCAACAAGGTAATTTGGTCACGGTATAATTATTATATTTATTATTCACTGCATTTAAGACCAGTAAGGCCCAGAGCAGTAATAAACATTTTCATTTCATGGCCGGCGAATCTTGTTGGCATAATGACGTATTGACCAAGTTTACTGACTACTATAATGGAATCGGAATTTAAAAGTTGAGAGAGACAGAATCGATTCCATTATAGTAGTCAGTAAACTTGGTCAATACGTCATTATGCCAACAAGATTCGCCGGCCATGAAATGAAAATGTTTATTACTGCTCTTGGGCCTTACTGGCCTTAAATGCAGTGAATAATAAAATTTATACCGTGACCGAATTACCCGTGACCAAATTACCTCGTGACCGAATTACTGTGACCAAATTACCTTGTGACCGTTTTACCATGACGAAGTTTCCCGTGACCAAATTTCCTGTGACCAAATTACCGCGCCCCGGTGGAACAGAGGCAAATGGGTTGTGTTATGTTGGTACATGGGCCACAAAAGGAAAGGACTGGGGGTGGAGAAGCAGGAATTCAGGGATGCACTGGAAAGGATGGTGGGAATGGTTGAGCTGAATGAGATGCTCTGGGTTGCGAGGGACTTTAACATGCATATGGGAGTAGCGGAGCCAGGTAAAGAGGAATGTTTTGGTGGAATTCGTTGGGGAACGAAGAATGGAGAGGTTCGAGAGCTGGTGCAGCTGGTGGCGAGGAATGGGATGGCCATAGCTGGTTCATTCTTTCAGAAGTGGGTAAGCCACAAAATTACCTATAGGAGTGGACAACATAGAACAGAATTGGATTTGGTGGTGGTAAGGAAGCGACAGTTGTGGAGGGTTAATGATTGTAAGGCAATGGCGGGAGAGCATGTTGCCACCCAGCACAAACCTGTGGTGTTTGTGGTACAGATAGAGAAAAGGAGGGAGGTTAAGAGCAAGGATCAGAAGATTATTAGGTGGGGGAAGTGTAGGGGAAACGTCGTCTGCCAACCCAAAAGCCAGAATATGGCTGCTAAACCATGAGACCTATGATGTCATAGGTGGGGAACTTTTTGCTCCTCATGGAGTACAAGGAAAGGATAAGGGCCAGATATGATCAACATAACGAAGAAGTGGAATGTTTGGAGGAGTGGAAGAAGTAGGGAGAGGTGTTCTGGGGAATTGCAGAAGTTTTGTGTGGAAGGACGTCAGGAAAGGGTGTATTGTCAAGGGATACAAACCAGGTATGGCGGATGAAGGAGGTTGCAAAGGCAGTTGGTGAAAAGAAGGAGGTTTGGAAGAGGATAGATAATATCAAGGATAGTGAGAGGCAGCCAGATGCAGGGTTGCTGCACCTGTATGGGCAGAAAAAGAAAGCAGAAAGGAGAGCTGTGTATAAGGTGAGGAATGACATGAAAGAGGAAGTGTACAACCAGTTGTAAGAGGATGGTGGGAGGAAGATGATATATAAATTCGCTCATGACAGTGATGAGGATGGTAAGGATGTGAAAGGGCGAGGGTGTTGGGGGGGGGGGTGTTAAGCGGTGATGAAGGATGGTGGCGGGAGGCTAGTGACAGAGACGGGGGCAGTATTGAAGGTGTGAGAAGGATATTTCAAAGGGCTGTTGAACCGGGAAGGAACCAACGGCGAGCTGGAGCTACCATGTTATGTAGAGGGTAAAGTGGATTTGATGGAGATCACAGAGGAATAAGTATGGACAGCAATGAAGAGGAGGAAGAAGGAAAGAGTGCCAGGCATTGATGAGATGTGTACAGAGATGATAATTGCAACAGGAGAAGTCAGAGTCAGTTGGGTGAAGAGGCTATTGAATGTATGTATGAGAGATTGCTCAATTCCGGAGGATTGGAGGACAGGGTTAATTATGCCGATATAGAAGGGGAAAAGGAGACATTTAAGATCCGGGAAAGTATAGGGGAATTACGCCTCTAAATCATGTAAAGAAGGTGCTGGAGAGGATTCTGGATGGGAGGATAAGGAAGAGTGTGGAGATGGAGATCGGAGAAGAGAGGTTGGGGGTTAAAAAAGGGTTGGGGGATGATGGATGGGATGTTCACAATGAGATAGCTGGAGGAAAAGAGGGTGGAGGTGCAAGTTGAGATGGAAATGGGTTTTGTGGACGTGAAGAAGGCCTACGACACTGTCCCGAGAGAGATGGTGATGGCAACACTGAGAAGGATGGGAGTACCTGAAGCAGAAGTTAGGTTGGTGGAAGGGATGTTCAAGGGAACAAAGAAAAGAGTTTTGGTTGGTTCTGAGATGTCAGAGGAGTTCAGTGTGAACATTGGTTTGCATCAAGGGAGCACTCTCAGGCCACTCATGTTTATCATGGTGATGGAGCTGGTAAGGAGGAAAGTGAGTTTGATGGGAAGTATGGGGAGGATGCTGTATGCAGATGATCTGGCTGTTATGGTGGAGGTTAGGTCAGGTCAGGCGAGGTCAGGTCAGGTATGGGAGCAAGCACTGGAGCAGCGCATTGTGGGGAGTGGGTGGGAAATGCAGGAAGTACTGGAGAGTGGAAGTAGGCATTTGAGTAACTTGGGCTGAATATGAGTATGGAGAAGACTGAAGTGATGTGTCAGGCAGTAGAGAAAAAAAACTGAATATCAGGTTAGAGGGGACGGAGATCAGACAGGGAAATAGGTTAAAATATCTGGGAGGAACAGTGACTGGGGATGGTAAGTCCAAGCAGAGGTGCGGAGGAGGATTCAGGTGGGTGCGAATGCAGGGAGCAGGTGGAGGGAGTAATGGCAGGTCAGATCATGTCAGGTATGGGAGCATGCTCTGGAGAAGCACGTCACTGCATCCACTTTCCGCCACCCACCACAAACCTGTGGTGTTTGTGTTTCCACCCAGGTACTCCAGGGGACTCTGTCTGGCTATCCCCCAGGCAGATGCCTGGCCCATCCCCATCTTCTTGAGATGCTCATCAACCTGCTGCAACCATGAGGCACATGGTCGGCCCATTAACCTCCTCCACTCACGAGGCTCCCTCACTGAGAGAATCTAGTGAGCAGGATCAGCATCAGGAAAACGAGCCACATGTTCCAGACAGCCGCAGCTGATGCTCACGGACTATGCAGGTAACAAATCTCATTTGAGTCTCTCTCAGCAACCGCTCATTGAACACAAAGTCTGTGTCTGTGTGTGGCCCGTTTTCAAGTAGAATTGTGTAAGTGCTTTCTTTTGCTCATTGTACATTACATTTCTTATTCGGATAACTCTGCTCTTTGTGTGCTTCCCTTCCCCCCATTGTAAATAAATCCCCTCTTGTTGAATGTCCCAGCTCGTCCTTGTCCTTTCTATCATTGGTTTGCCACGCTGCAAACTGGGAATTAGGAGGCCTCATTGTTGCCGTAATCGTGCAATTGGCCGGTAGGGTTCTGGTACTTTCCGCTCGGAGTATGACTCTGATCCGGCTCGATAACGGCCCGGATCGTGCAGATCCTGCTGAGGGTGAATTTCCCCGGTAGTTTGGACGACGTGGGTATTTAGGTAAATTGAAATTGGCAATTAACCCTATTTCACGTGGTCGACCTATTGGCGATCTTCGGTCCGATAGGGGACCCATGACCTTTCGGATTTATCTGAAAAGTACGACCTAAATTCTGGGTGTTCGGTGGAGCCGACTCTACTCCTCCCCCTAGCGGTCGTGCTCGCCACCGAGACCCGGCCCCACAACAATATCACATGGTAACAGTCCATGCATATGACACGATATCGAGAAAACAACCAAGTCTGCGACGTAGGGCAGCATGGAGCTGTGAGGTGAGACAGAGATGCGGGGTTGTGCATTCCTCCACGCCAGACCACAATAGAGCAAGGGACCCATGCCATGATCAGCACATGTAACCACAATAATTCCACTGACAGAGCGAGGAACCCACGCCATGATCGGCACATGTTACCACAATAATTCCACAGCAATAGAGTCACGGAGCCATGCCACGATCAGCATGTGTTATCACAATAAATCAACCGTGATAGAGCGAGGAACCCATGCCGTGACCGGCACATGTTACCACAATAAATCAACCATGATGGAGCGAGGAACCCATCCTGTGATCTTAATATCTTTCTTCTATAAAAAAATTCTAAAATTCTTCAAATAAAAAATTATATTATATTTTTTTTCAATCCAATATGGCCACCAAACCACGTGACATCAATTATTCTTTGTCACCCTCGTATCGGCAACACGTGGTGAACAGGTTTCTGATGTTTCCCCTCAATCTGTCCAGCTGTTCTGGAGAAGAAGATTTTTGAAGGTTTTGGGTAAATCTAAGATGGCTGCCAGACCATGTGACCTATGACATCATAGTTATCAAACTTTATTCAGCATGGCGAATCGATCATTTGTGTGCAGTTTCACTTTGATCTGTATAGTGATTCTGGAAAAGTTTTTCCCTTAAAAAAAATACATATATATATATATATGGCTGCCAGACCACATGATGGATAACATAATAATTTTTTCTTTGTTCACATCTTTCCCGAGATGAACCACAGACATTTTCACGGTGATGGGATGCAGCATTCTACATTTGAAATTTTCACCAGGATACCACTTCACCAATGATGTGATAGTCAAATCACTCTTATTCCCCATGCAGAGTCGTTGCCAGATGCCAAGTTTCAATTGTTTCCATGGTACGGTTTAGGAGATGCAGAGGTCAAAAGTTTTCCCGTTTTTCCAACATGGCTGCCACCCCACGTGACCTATGATGTCATAATTATCATTTTAAAAATTCTTCATGAGTAGTCGGCTCTATTGTGAAAATTTCGTGTCAATCGAATAAGCGGTTGCAGAGAAAACAGAGAAAATTTGCATGGATGTATGTATGTATGTACGTACAGAGAGACAGAGACAACCCGAAAACATAATGAAAAAAATAACAGCGACTTCATCATCGGAGGCATAAAAACAATTACTTTTGATGGCAGGGGAGGGTTTAGGGAGGCCGAGTGGTGTACCCACCCCCTCCCCCGGATACGCTCTTGGGTGTTCTATGAACACTCTAATTTAAGGTTCGACGTTGGGTCTGTCTTTGTATAAGAATAAGTGGTTTGACGGTTCGGCTTTCCCTCTCTAGGAAGTTCGTGTAGCAAGGAAGAGGGGTGGAGGTGGGGAGAGCGACACCTCATGAAACATTGCTATACACTACGGGAGGGAGGGGTGCGAAAGAGAGAGAGATGAAGAGGCAGGCAGATAGATAGACAGAGAGGGAGACAGACAGAGAGGGAGACAGACAGACAGCGAGAGAGAGCAACAGAGGTGTGGGAGGAGAGTGCTACATTTTATTCAGAGGAGACAAAGAGAGTGAGTGGGGGTGGCAGTGAGGAGAAAAAAAAAAGAGGAATAGGTGTGGGGTGTAGGTGGCGTAAGCAAATAAGCAAAGAGTGATATGTTATGCTTAATGACCAAATAAAAATATAACAAGTTCGAATTGCAAACATACCCCGTGGGAGTTCATTCGTACAACTCTCAGGTGAGCGATAGCACGGACGACAGATAGTTTTGAAATTTGGTAAGATTTTCATCGCATCAGAAAATGAAACCAGAACACCTCACAAGAGTGAGGCTAGTTTCATATCATCATTTGTGACTTAATTTTGCGTTGGGCATCGCCTAGTGCATTAAATGTTGTTTTTTAATAACAATTTTAAGAAAATGGGCCAAAAGGGCCGTTTCTCGGCCAAAATGGCCGAAATCGCACTGTGGGCTCAGATAATGCCTGGGGAATGGTCTCTAGAATATACCTGTCAAATTTGGTCCGGTTTCTTTCACGAATAACCGAGAAATTGCAATTTTAAGAAAATGGACCGAAATGGCCGTTTCTCAGCCCAAAGAGCCGGAATCGCACTTTGGGCTCAGTTAATGCCTGGGGAATGGTCTCTAGAACATACCTGTCAAGTTTGGTTCGGGTCTATTCACTAATAACCGAGAAATATCAATTTTAAGAAAATGGGCCAAAAGGGCCGTTTCTTGGCCCAAAGGGCCGCAATCGCACTTTGGGCTCAGTTAGTGCCTGCGCATATGTGTCTAGTATATGTCTGTTAATTTTCATCAAATTCTTTTCACGAATAATGGAGAAATAGACGTTCAAATGAAATGTCCACAAGAAAGAGAACGCGAGCGGCGCCTCGACCCCGTAGGGTGGAAGACTCCACGGGGTAAAAATCTCATGGAAGAACAGCTGTACACACAACGACACAACATAGTTTGTAATCTTAACCGCTGGTACATCTGCAGAAACTTTTATATCCCAGTTCCAGAAAATGCGTGGGAACATGAACCAAAAGCATGGACCGGAAACATGAAAGTGTGACCTAATGATCCCAACGAGCGTGAACATCGAAAAAACAAAACATTGCAACCAGATATCATAATTAGGTACGAAAAAAAGAGAAGGCGGTGTTAATTAATTGAGGTGTTAATACCAGTGACTTTGGACTAAACAATGCAGAAATCAAGAAAATGACCAAATACCAAGACCTCAAGAATAAAGTGAAACGATCCAGGAAGCTGAAGAATGCCAAAGTTGTACCATTGATAGTTGGAGCTATGGGAATGATGACTAGAACCTCACAGAAATATTAAAAACCATCCCTGGGAATATTACTACAAACGAACTACAGTTGGAAACTGTCGAACGAACAAACGAACTACAGCTCAGCGACGATCCTGAAGAGAGCCCTCGGCATAAAACTTTGAGAATAGAAAACTTCAACAAAGTTTGTTGCGGGATCCAACAAAGGCGGAAACGTACGATGTGAGATTGAATGCATGTGTACATTTTCCTGAAATGAACAACCAAGTAGCTTGGAGAGCGCTCGCCAAGTGTCTTAAGCACTGAAGCAAATACTCCAACGAAACGGTCGATAGAAAAACGACTCCCCTGGCACGCAATTGGCAATCACCGAACTGTCACATTCAACATACACCTCCAGGAGATGCCCAAAATGTCACATATGTCTGAATTAGACAAATGAACACTTTTCTCGGAGTTGGAAATGCTTGTAAGTTCGAATGTGGATGTTAAATTTTGTAATTCTTCTTCGTTTAAGAGATACTCATGGCGATTTCATGTGCGGAAATGAAATAAAACAACAAACGCTGACGTCTCCGGGCGTTTATAAGGATTGCAATGTACCCAGCGATTCGTGGCTATGACGAACAGCTTGTTCCAAGTTGTGGCAAGGTTGAGCAGGCCAAAAAACATGGTCACCTCAGACCCCACAAAGTTACTGTGAAACACCTTGAGACCCCAGACAGCGAGGTGGCCGAGGATCCCCTAATGAAGGAAATAATTAAATAAGGCCTTTAATTATCTTCAAAAGTGTGTTTTAATTAACCCAAACACCCAATTTTTACTCTTGCACTTCCTTGGAGTGTTCTTAGTATGCACGCAAAGTTTCAGGCTGCTAGGTTTTATAGTTTTGGAGTTATGAGGGCACACACACACACACACACACACACACACACACACACACACACTTATTAGTATAGATTACGGTCTTGAAAAGTGCGCCTGTAATCCGGCTACTCGGAGGCTTGGGTTGGAGGATCGCTTGAGGACGGGCGCTCTGTGCCGGGCCGCGCTATGAGAGGGTGTAGGGCAGCCCGGAATCATGGCGAAACCCAATCCTTGTCCCTGTGTCGTAAGAGGCGACCAGAGTTGCGTCAGGAAGGGCATCCGGCGTAAAACCTGTGCCAAATCAGTATGCGGATCATAACGGATGATCCGCTGTGGCGACCCCTCACGGGAGCAGCTGAAAGAAGAAGAACAACAACAACATTACGGTCTTGAAAATGTACCCCGGGGGAGAGCATTCATGTGCACGTCGGGCCCCCCAGAATGAGTTATTTCATTTCTTTATGTGGCAGGTAGACCTTTTCTCCTTGTCCAGCAGTTTGAGGGAGAAATTTGTTGAAGTCGGTCTGTGTATTCCTGGAGTGATCTTCCCCTTCTCTACCTGCTTTTGCATCTCCTCAATCCACCAACAATCCACCGCACCAAACTTCAATTCAATAACCATGCCTTCATCCCTTCGGTCTTTCTTTCAACCCCACAGTCGGTTTATTCCCGTCCTTCGGTCCGTTTGTATCCAGCTCCCTCACCACTTGATCCTCATATTATTTTATTATTCACTACCAACCATCCGTCCTTCACCGGAAACAATGAATCCTCCAAACCAATACCGAATTACCTTCCCACATTCTTGCTTCCTGCATTTCTACATTCGTCAAGCAGGCCAATGCTTCTCACACATACGCACAGTGGCGTTCCAAAAAGGCGCGTACTCGCTCGGGTCTTCCAAAAAGGGTTCCGGGGATAGCTCACCTACTTTTCAGGAAAGACACCGTGGGATCTTTAACGTCCATCAATTAATCCTAGCAGATGGGACATCCCTGTTATCATCCACCCGATGAACGGAAATGGGAGGATAACATATCGCAGGTTGAGATGGCGGAGGGGTGTGGAACGTGTCGCAGGAGGTGTGTGTCTTGCAATGCCTGCTTGATGTGCTGGAGTGAATGAATTGAGTACGATGAACCTTCTCCAGAAGGCGGTTCCACAAACGGGGAAAAAGAGGAATGGTGGAGTTAAAGCTGGATTTGGGATTTTGGGAGACATTTATTTGTTAAGTTAAATCAAGATGATTATTTATGCAAGTGAAGGAGAGAGTGATATAATTGTAATAAGGTTGTTTAATCGGATATAAAAAAGTAAAGTATTCCGAAGTAGTAACTCTGTGGACATGAGTATGATGGGCCAACAATGAACTCCTCCAGTGTGAATTTCCTTGTCCAAGTCATACGGAGCCATCAATTAATGCGCGTGGCGACACTTATTCTCTCTGATGCAGCACCTGACTACCTACCTGCAGGTCGCTTCCTTGCTTGGGAGCCTGATTGTGTAGCTGTTGCAGTGCCCCCTGTACTAAGGTTTGGGTAGGAATTCGTAATTTGTTCTGGGTGCCGGCGATAGCTCACCTGGTTACTTTTCAGGAAAGACACCGTGGGATCTTTGACGTCCATCCAACTGATCCTAGCAGATGGAACACTCGGATTATCATCCATCCGAGACAGAAGCACCAAACCAACAGTTTATAGTCAGGTCGGAAATCGTACAAGTCGGCTTCCTCAGCACCATCCAATAGGAAGGGCTAAAAATTGAGGAAAGTAAAATTTGTCAAAAGGAATAGAATGACAATTATCGGAGAGAGAGGAAAGAGGCTGTTGGAGGATTTGGGAAAGAAGGTTGAGAGAAGGGACATGTCTGGAGCTTGGGAAGAGACAGAGGGAGGGGGTGATGACAAATCAGCTATATTTGAGTACGTAATAAATATTCACAAACACAAATCATCCTCTTTGTGAAGTCAAAGGGACCATTCCACTTCAACACCTCAACTAGGTAATCACACTATGCAGTGACGTAATGCACCACGTGATCAATCAAACACCTTTCTGTCAATGGTGACATAATTTTGGCAGCCGATTCTTAGACTTTTGCAACCAATCATTTTTTTTTAATTTCTTTAAAAAAAAATTTAAATCCACAGGCATTCAGGCAACGATTATCCAAAATTATATTTTGTAGTATGCGAAGACAAAGGTTTGGATTGGTAGAGTTTCACACATTTTAAACAGTTTGCGTGGTTCCAGAGGGATCACGATGCAGGGAAGGGTCTCAGTCTCTCCCACCCTTGTCTTGTTCTGCCAGCCGTGCACTCTCCCTCCCCGTTTTTCGTGAAATTGTGGACCAAGACCATTCCAAGCAGACACAATCCGGTGAAAATTGCCTCTCGTTTTCCATAATTCCACGATCGGCTTTCCTGTGTACCAGGCAGGCGTGATGTGGATTGCGCTGCCATTACTCAAGGCGCTTCATCAGGTATAATGGCTGCGCCATTGCTGTTTATTGCGCACGATTATCCAGAGGCGTGGCAGTTATAACGTGTCTGCGGTTCACACCAGAATCCAGGTGATTTCCCCAATTAGGCAACGGAGATTTACAACTTGGAATTGCAGCGATCAACTCCCGTGCTTTGAGCCTCGCAAAGAAGCGAGTCTTTGCGGTTTGAATGGACTGCCGTGGACGTCACAATGCTCCTTGTGACGTCATCATTCCCTGGCAGAGTCCCTGCATTTCACATTTCACGAATGTCTTCATACCAGACATTAGGTGATTGCGTCCGATTGTCAATTTTGATTGGATACACTTCACAGGCAATCATGAACCATAAAACTGACCAGTCACGCTCCTCTTCTTCTTCTCAGTAAATTTCCACCCCAAGATCCCACCATGTCCTTACCTTTTATTCAACTGACGACCTTTACTGGGTAACCTTGTGGTATGGTGCATTGGAGCGTTTGGGTTTGGATGGTTACACCACAGCAGTTTGAGTATTATAAGTAAAAATAGGGGCGATACCTCGGGTGCTCACCTGGTAGCGGCTGGATAAGAAAACCAGGGAACTACTGGTAGGCATGGATAACCCAAAAAATATTTAACAGAGAAGAAAGTAAATACCAATGGATTTTTTTTTATGCAGTGAAAAACTTTGGTACATCACGGGTGATGAAGGTTGTGGTCAAATTTCATCCAAATTGTGTGTGTAGTTTCTGAGAAGAGAGAAAAGACCTACTTTGGGGGGAAACCTCCTCCCACCCCCCCCCCCCCCCCCCCAGAAAACCCATTTGACCCGCTTTTTCAAATGCCGTGAACAAACTGTGGTACATCACGGGTGATGAAGGTTGTGGTCAAATTTCATCAAAATTGTGTGTGTAGTTTCTGAGAAGAGAGAAAAGACCTACTTTGGGGGGAAACCCCTCCACCCCCCCCCCCAGAAAACCCCTTTGACCCCGCTTTTTCTAATGCCGTGAACAAACTGTGGTACATCACGGGTAATGAAGGCTGTGGTCAAGTTTCATCAAAATCATTTGTGTAGTTTCTGAGAAGAAAGCAAATACATAATTTGTGGGGAAACCACCCCTCCCCTGTAAACTCCCTAAGATCCTGACTTTTTAAATAGCATGAACAAACTTTGGCACATCATGGGTGATGAAGGTTGTAATCAACTTTTATCAAAATTTTGTGTGTAGTTTCGGAGAAGAAAGCAAATGCATATTGTGGGGGGCAACCCCCCTGTAGACCCCCTCGACGCCGATTTTTTATTTTATGTCATGAACCAACTTTAGTACATCACGGGTGATGAAGGTTGTGGTCAAATTTCATCGACATTGTGGGTGTAGTTTCTGAGAAGAAAGAAAATACCTATTCTGGGGGCAACCCCCCTTAGTCCCACTCAGACCCCAACTTTTTTTTTAATGGTGTGAACAAACTTTGGTACATTCCAGATGTTGAAGGTTGTGGTGAAGTTTTATCAAAATCGTGTGTGTAGTTTCAAAGAAGAAGTTGCAAGCGTTTGTGGATGGACAGAAGGATGGATGGACGGACTGACGGACGGACGACATGCCATCCCATAAACTCACCAGGAATGTGAAACCAAGTAATATATTTGAAAGCCGTTAACAGAAACTGTTGATACCCTTGACAAATTGCTCACTCTCATAGAGATAGACGGCGTATTGCTCCTCCAGGTTTATTGTAATTCCCATGGAGTGATCGAGTAATATGTATTGTGAAAATCACATGTTGAGGTCATATGTATGCAAGATAATAACGGAAACTGTGTATTCCCTTGGTGTT
This sequence comes from Eptatretus atami, assembly GCA_035128595.1. NCBI lineage: Eukaryota > Metazoa > Chordata > Myxini > Myxiniformes > Myxinidae > Eptatretus > Eptatretus atami. Next base: position 44,939,940 of record CM068959.1, on the reverse strand, counting down.
GTTATGTTTGTGGGGTGGGGTGGGGGGGGGAGGGGGTTAGACCTTACTATAGAACAGATAACAATGTATAAAGTAGCGTGGTCCGTGTATGAGTAGTTAGCCAATCTTGATGTAATAAGTAGGGACTAGCCGAAACCCGTCAGAGACGGATTCCGTTCATTCAACCACCCTCATCAGCTCACCCACACTCGAGGGACATGGACTGGACAGGGCATGCTTGCCCCCGCCTACTCATCCCTCGCCCCATTCCCCCGCCTTCAATTTGCTTTACCCACCCAAAAATTTAATTACCCTGGCCCCGCCCCGCCTTTTCACTCCCCACCCACCGTCTCTTGATTTCCCACCCCACTTTCCCCGGGCCCCCGTCCCCTGTCCACCCCCTCACACTCAACCCCCCTAATTCACCCCAGCCCCCGCCCACTCATCCCCCACCCCATTCCCCCCCGTCTCCCGCTTTCAATTTGCTTACCCCCCAAAAAAATTTGCTTACCTTGCCCCCCGCCTCTTCACTCCCTGCCCCGTCTCTTCACTCCTTGCCCCCGTCTCTTCACTCCTCGCCCCCGTCTCTTCACTCCTCCCCCGCCTCTTCATCTCCCGCCCCCCGCCTCTTCACTCCCTGCCCCCGTCTCTTCACTCCTTGCCCCCGTCTCTTCACTCCTTGCCCCGTCTCTTCACTCCTCGCCCCCGTCTCTTCATCCCCCGCCCCCGCCCTTCACTCCCTGCCCCCGTCTCTTCACTCTTGCCCCCGTCTCTTCACTCCTCGCCCCCGTCTCTTCATCCCTGCCCCCGCCTCTTCACTCCTCGCCCCGTCTCTTCGAAAAGTGTTTATTCTGCTTCAGAATTGAAGTTTGACTATTGCCACGATGTGTGATGCACTCTTACAGGTACGAAGTTTCTTTCAGTCCAGGTCACAGTACCGAGAAAAACGTGACGTGACCGCTAGGAGCACAAAATTGGTCCTTCAGTATTAATATATAGATAGAAGATACAATGTTTCTTGTTACATTTTTTGTGTCAAATTCACATCCTGAGGTAGTCAGCATGTGCAGAAGAGGGTTTTACATTGCAGACGCTATTTTCGAGGAGTGAATTACACCTCTCAGTGGTAACGGTCTGTCGACGACAGACGTAATGACGTCAGCGAATGACCGATGATGTCATGACGTACTGACGCCTCTCAGCGGTAACGTCACACGTCGCCATGTAAACGAATGTAAAATGAAAAGTGTTTATTCTGCTTCAGAGTTGAAAGTTGACTATTGCCACTATGTGCGATGCACTCTTACAGGTACGAAGTTTCTTTCAGTCCAGGTCACAGTACCGAGAAAAACGTGACGCGACCGCTAGGAGGAGCACAAAATTGGTCCTTCAGTATTAATATATAGACTAGCCGAAACCCCGTCACAGACGGATTCCGTTCATTCAACCACCCTCACCAGCTCACCCACCCTGAGGGACATGGACTGGACAGGGCGTGCTTGTCCCAGCCTACTGGACAGGGCGTGCTTGTCCCAGCCTACTGGACAGGGCGTGCTTGTCATCCCCTGCCCCTGCCCCATCCCCCCGCCTTCAACTTGCTTAACCCCGCCCAAAAATGTAATTACCCCGGCCCCGCCTCTTCACTCCCCACCCACTTGCCCCACCCCCCTGTCCACCCCTCACACTCAACCCCGCCTAATTCCCCAGCCCCCGCCCCATTTCCCCCCCCCCGTCTCCCGCTTTCAATTTGCTTACCCCCGCTCAAAAATTTGCTTACCTTTCCCCCGCCTCTTCACTCCTCGCCCCCGTCTCTTCATCCCCCACCCCCGCCTCTTCACTCCCTGCCCCCCGTCTCAACGAAAAGTGTTTATTCTGCTTCAGAGTTGAAAGTTGACTATTGCCACTATGTGCGATGCACTCTTACATGTACGAAGTGTCTTTCAGTCCAGGTCACAGGACCGAGAAAAACGTGACGCGACCGCTAGGAGCACAAAATTGGTCCTTCAGTATTAATATATAGAAGATACAATGTTTATTGTTACATTTTTTGTGTCAAATTCACATTCTGAGGTAGTCAGCATGTGCAGAAAGAGGGTTTTACATTGCAGACGCTATTTCCGAGGAGTGGAATTACACCTCTCAGCGGTGACGGTCTGTCGTCGACAGACGTAATGACGCCAGAGAATGACCGATGATGTCATGACGTCCTGACGCCTCTCAGCGGTAACGTCACACGTCACCATGTAAACGAATGTAAAACGAAAAGTGTTTATTCTGCTTCAGAGTTGAAAGTTGACTATTGCCATTCACTATGTGCGATGCACTCTTACAGGTACGAAGTTTCTTTCAGTCCAGGTCACAGTACGAGAAAAACGTGACGCGACCGCTAGGAGGAGCACAAATTGGTCCTTCAGTATTAATATTAGACTAGCCGAAACCCCGTCACAGACGGATTCCGTTCATTCAACCACCTCACCAGCTCACACCCTTGAGGGACATGGACTGGACAGGGCGTGCTTGTCCCAGCCTACTGGCAGGGCGTGCTTGTCCCAGCCTACTGGACAGGGCGTGCTTGTCATCCCCTGCCCCTGCCCCATCCCCCCCCCGCCTTCAACTTGCTTAACCCCGCCAAAAATGTAATTACCCCGGCCCGCCTCTTCACTCCCACCCCACTTGCCCCCCCCCTGTCCACCCCTCACACTCAACCCGCCTAATTCACCCCAGCCCCGCCCCATTTCCCCCCCCCCGTCTCCCGCTTTCAATTTGCTTACCCCCGCTCAAAAATTTGCTTACCTTTCCCCCGCCTCTTCACTCCTCGCCCGTCTCTTCATCCCCACCCCCCCTCTTCATCCCTGCCCCCGTCTCAACGAAAAGTGTTTATTCTGCTTCAGAGTTGAAAGTTGACTATTGCCACTATGTGCGATGCACTCTTACATGTACGAAGTGTCTTTCAGTCCAGGTCACAGGACCGAGAAAAACGTGCACGCGACCGTAGGAGCACAAAATTGGTCCTTCAGTATTAATATATGAAGATACAATGTTATTGTTACATTTTTTGTGTCAAATTCAATTCTGAGGTAGTCAGCATGTGCAGAAGAGGGTTTTACATTGCAGACGCTATTTCCGAGGAGTGGAATTACACCTCTCAGCGGTGACGGTCTGTCGTCGACAGACGTAATGACGCCAGAGAATGACCGATGATGTCATGACGTCCTGACCGCTCTCAGCGGTAACGTCACACGTCACCATGTAAACGAATGTAAAACGAAAAGTGTTTATTCTGCTTCAGAGTTGAAAGTTGACTATTGCCACGATGTGCGATGCACTCTTACAGGTACGAAGTTTCTTTCAGTCCAGGTCACAGTACCGAGAAAAACGTGACGCGCCGTAGGAGGAGCACAAAATTGGTCCTTCAGTTATTAATATATAGATACTTCAGCTTTAGGATTGTCTTGTTTGAACTTGCACCATACATGGGGTGGTGCATAGTAATAATTAATTAGCGATTATGGTTAAGGAATTGCATGTATAACCCCTTTGTAATGGAATATGGTGGTCTTGGGGCTCTGCCAGGAAATAGAGAGAGGGGACGGAGCTACAGACTATCAGGGGCATAGTCAAAGGGGTGGAGTGAGTATATATGGCCACTCAATATATGTGGCCACTCAAAGGGGTGGAGTGAGTCCACAGAGAGAGAG
>CM068959.1:44883024-44901506 GCA_035128595.1 Eptatretus atami | reverse complement strand
TGGCAAAACACCTTCCGAATCCTTCGCAATGCTGCAGAAAGTCTACAGGGAAGAAACGAAGTCACGTACACGTGCATTTGAATGGCACAAGAAGTTCAAAGAGGGACGGGAGGAGGTTGAAGATGATCCACGATCTGGAAGACCTTCAACGAGCAGAACGGTGGACAACATCGAGCGTGTGAAGCAGATGGTGGCGTGCAATCGTCGACTCATGGTGTGGATGATTGCTGAGGAACTTTCCATCAACAAGGACACTGTCTGGAGCATCATCACTGAAAATCTCGAAATGCGCAAGGTGTGTGTAAAGATGGTCCCCAAGCTGTTGTCCGAGGACCAGAAACAGCAAGAGTCAGTGTCTGTCAAGACATTATCGAGCGTCTTGAGGACGATCCAGACCTGCTCGGAGAGTCATTACTGGCGATGAATCATGGATATTCGAATACGATCCCGAGACCAAATGGCAGAGTCATCAGTGGAAAAGTCCGGCATCATCAAGACCAAAGAAAGCAAGGATGTCAAAGTCGAAGGTCAAGGTGATGCTCATCACGTTTTTTGACATCAAGGGCATTGTCCACTTCGAGTTTCTACCACAGGGTCAAACAGTGAATCAATACGTGTACAAGGAGGTCCTCCGGCGTCTCATGAGATCAGTCCGGGACAAGAGGAGGGATCTGTGGGAGAACAACGCCTGGGTGCTCCACCATGACAACGCCTCTGCTCACAGTGCCCTGAGCATCTGACATTTTCTGGCGGAGAGGAACGTGCCAACTCTGGAGCAACCCCCGTATTCGCCAGACTTGGCCCCTTGTGATTTTTTCCTATTCCCCAAGCTCAAGGGGGTGATCAAGGGGACCCGATTTCCTGATGTGGAGGCCATCAAAAGGGCCGTGATGATGGAGATCTGGTGGATTCCAGAAGAAGCCTTTTGGGGGTGCATCGAAGCGTGGAAGAAGAGGATGGACAAGTGTGTGAGACTGGAGGGAAACGATATATATATATATATATATATATATATATATATATATATATATATATATATATATATATATATATCATCAGATCAACTTCTTTAATACCCCAGTACACTGGTACTCATTTTGCTGACCCCAGAGGGATGACAGGCTGAGTCAACCCCACCTGGTGTTAATTCAACAGCAGACAGGGGCTCAAACTCAGGACATTTAGGTCTGAAGCCAGCCACCTTAACTGCTCAGGCCAACACCAGGCTGTTGCACATTAACATTGTGAAAAATTCCACAAGTAATGGAGAGGATGTTTTGGCAGCAAGATAATGGAGGAAAATCCCTGTGTTATCTGCTTCAATTTCAAATCCCAATTTTTGTTTTTGCAGTGATCTAAGGATCATGGAACAGATTCTACATGTATCACATGCAAGACAAGGGCAGAAGGAAAAATTGGTGTATTTTGACATGAATTACAAAGCCATTTGTCAAAAAAAATGAGCAAATTATCCCAGTGTAGGGGATTTCGAACATGTGATACTAGCTATATGTGTTCATGAGCTATTTGTGTTCAGATGGGAACAGCAAACAGGGTGACACTTGAATTGGTACTTAATACCAGGCAGGAATAATCACAACACAGTCATCCATCCGATATGTGTTCATTTGACAACTTAAGTACTTACTGATATTGGGAAGATTATCAAAAAAGCTGGTGATGCAATCAAGAAGGCAAGACAAGTTTTAAAAAAGTTTTAAAAACTTGAAATAAAAACACACCTTAAAAAAGTTTTAAAAGTTTAAAAAAAAATAAAAGTTTTTAAAAAACCTCTCCTTTTAATTGTACTGCAAGAAAAATAGACTTAGAATGGTATTCAAGTTTGGCGTTGTATATATCAAGTTTGATCAGCTATTTTTCGGGGTCTGGATCCACAGTGAATTTATCGGCATCACGGTAGTCAAGGCAAACCAGCACTATTGTAACTATCGGTGCAAACACGCCTTGTGTTTGTTGACTTATAAAGATTAGTTTTTACCGTTTATACCATGCTACACATACAAAGTGTCCAACATGATAGTTCAGAGGTAGCACACTTGACTTTGAGCTGCCTTTAGTCTTCGTTTGATTCCCGACCCGACTTTAAACTGCTGGATTGGTGTTTCGCAAGCATGACATTGCATCCCTCAGATGAACGTGAAGCTGAGTCTCCCATCTGCTAGTATTATTTGATGGAAGTTAAATATCCCACTGTGTCTTTTGTGAAGAGTTGGTGAGTTACCACAGGCACCAGGAACAAATTCCTCCCCAAATCACTTTCGGTCGAACGTCAAGCCTTGACAGGAGGTTCACGAAAGACTTGGGAAAAAGTTTGCGAAAGACTTCCTCGGCCGTTAATTGTTAATTAACGTTAATTAACGAAAAAGTTGTCGTTAATTGTTGTAGTAGTATTAGTATTATCAGTAGGAGTAGTTGTAGAGTGTATACATAAAGTAATTAAAGTGTACAAGATAATCATAAAATCACTCAGGTGTGATCATCATTGGTTAAACCAGACATTCTCTCTACATTTCCTTGCAGATATTAGAGTTTTTATACTATATAAGAATGGGCATTGAGTTTGTTATTCTGACCGCAGTGCTTCTTTATGGTCTCTGCAGCTTCACATCAAGCTCATCATGATCTCTGTGCTGTCGGGATATGGAAAGAGTTCTGCAATTACAGCTGCACTGTTTAACCAAATGTCTATCAATATTCAATCCACCTGATTCCATGAAATTCACCTTTTGCATTTAGTGACACCAATTGTACCAATACGTTTCTATGAAGGATTGAATGGGATGCTACTATGTGGGTGGGGAAAAAAATACAAACGTTTTTCATTTGTATTGAGATGATGCTTCTTGCAGTATGAAGCAGGAGAATCATAGAAATATTAATGAATACCAGGACGTGAAGTGAAAGTTTGAAGATGTGCAGAATTATTTATCCTGTAATTCTCAGGTATAAGATACCCAGCATACTCAACGAGATGACCTTTCTGGAGGAGGTAATCTGTCTGCCTTGCTTGATGTGGTACAAACGTGGCACTGTTCCAAACATCTTGGTTGTAAATTTGTAGTTGACTTCTCGATTAAAAGAATGTCTGAATCCTAAGTCACCACCAGATTGGTTGTGTTTGCTGCGCATTCTCTTGCAGCTGAAGAGTCGGATTCAAGACTGACACACATATCCACGGTTCTAGTATCGTAGGTTATGCAGGTTTTAAGTAGGCTTGGTCGTAGCTCAGTTTTTCTGTTCTTGTTGCATGGAAACATGCAGCTGACAAATTTTCTTGAAATGCGGAGTCCCAGCGCTCACGGAGCTTCTCCAATTAGGACGCCTGTTAATACTACCTATAAATATCATCGCCACCCAACTGCATAATCTTTAAATTAATGAAAAAATTATTCAACAGGCCAAAAAAAACAAAAAAAAAAACAAAGGGTGATGCACACCTGTCCACGGTTCAACCTAATCGCACAGTTTGTGTTTTTTCTTTTTTTTTGTACACAAAGTCAAGACTCGTGGAAGAGCTTGAACACAGAGAAGATCAAGGATGGAACAGCACAAAAAGGAACAGCAGAAAGAGAGAGGTGGAGAAACACCAAGAGCAGAGCCGAGGGGAAAAAATAAATGGAGACGGACAAACAAGGGATGCGGGTAAGGATGAGAGGTAGGGGATAATGCAGGGGAGGGAGGGTAGACAAGATGGATACAGAACAAACTCTCTAGAAGGAAAAAACTACAAGAGAGGAGGTGGAAGAAGACAGAGAGACCACCAACCTGCGATGCCAAAGTGATAGGCCCATAGACTCACTTCATCGTGGGAGATTCAATGATATGGAAGGCATTGGTTTCCACGGCATCAAGTGGAGCAAGGTGAGGCAGGGGCACCTGCCCATAGGGGAGAACAATATTCTATCATGCTCGGTGACTGGCTTTGAAGACCAACTTTGAAATGCCATAGCTGACAGTGAGACCCAAGAGTTTAAGTGACTGAACTTCTTCGAGAAGAAGAATTTGAGCGACTCAACTTCCTCTTTGAAAGAACCAGGCAAATTTCATGTTGTTACATGGTGCTCTTGAATCCAAATATGCCTGAAATTTCATCACGTAAATTTACCTCCTAATTTAAAGGAAGTACAGAATGCTCGACTAACTCTGATGCTGAGAATTATTCATCCAGTCACATGGTAGCTTATGCTCATGTGATGGGTGCGATCATGTCACATCTGGCCAGAAGTATCTTAATTTCGAACATGTCATATTGATCATCACTAGATAGACAATGTACAAAATCAACGATGCAAACATCTCATGTATTTTGATGTTATTGCATTATTGCTTTGGGTAAGATCAGTAAATGTTTTGTAGGCTGAAATGAATTAATGCTGTCAACTAACAGTATTCTCTTGATCTCCTTCCCAGCTCATCGCAATTGTCATGGATCACTTCACGGATATTGATATCTTCAAGGATATCCTTGATGGAATTAAGAGACGCAAGCTGGCTGTATACATTATTCATGATGAATCGTCCATCTCTCGCTTTCTGAACATGTGTCAGGTTGTGGGAATGCACCAGGGTCAGGAGAAGGTATGGCTTAATACACCCTTTATTTTTCCATCATTATATTCATCGTGATATATCACCATGCATCGCTTAACTTCTGGCACAATCTTCATATTTATTAAACGATATTTTAGCAATATGGATCCTTTAGTAATCTTCGTCTCTCAAATGCCTGTATTATATTTGTCTGCTTGTTTAACGACTCAATCATTAAGATGTTGGCTTTGAAGACCAACTAACTTTTGCAGTCACCTTTGTAATCTATCCATCTACATATATATTTTGGCATGTCTGTTTGTTTGTCTGTCGTGTTATAACTTGAGAATGGAATAACGGATTTCAATAAATCCAACTATGATGGATTCAGGGAACTCCCAGGAAGGTTTGTGATGATTTTTTTTTTTTATGGTTACATGGGTACACGTGGCGACACTGCAAAGGCCAACTTGCGACGCCGGTTATCCCTGCACTCGGAATCCTTTTTCTTCTTGTCCTATTGATTCGCAATCACAGCAAAGATTGATATTTCCGTCAGCGAAATGACGGGTCTTATATTCTAGTATTTCATAAAATTAAGGGTTTGTCTACATGCTTCTGGAGAGGAGGTGGGTGTTGAGAAAATGAAAGGAGTGAGGATAAGACAGGATAGTACAGCGGATAAGCTCTCATATTTTAACAAATTGTGCATTTTATGAGAAAAGCATGAAATGTCTAGCATAGTTAGGTCATACCATAATGTTTATATTTCGGATGTGGAGGGAAGTCAGATTTGACCTCTGAGGGGACAGTGAGAGGTCAAATCCAAGATGGCTGCTAGTCAGTTTTGAGAAGGACATTGGACCAGCCCTCATGATGGCCTGTCATCATGACAGTGATGCCATGCACTTAATGCGAGCAGCACAGGTGGTTCGCAAAGAGATCTTTGACTCAAGTTTCTCCTTTGATGGGTCGTTCCAGGAAAATTGCCAGTAGGAGGCTGTGCCACCAGCCCTCTTGGCTCTAGTCAACATGATACTCGATGGGGCAAACATCGAGCATCAGACTCAGCTGGTACACACAACCACCACAAAACCTGCCCTAGCAATCTCCCAATTAATGGTCTTCAACAGTGTAAAGCATGCACGGAACATGGAGGCAGCACTCAAACAGCACATCAAGCACACTTGCTACCAGGCCAACTGTTGGAACCAGGCATTGGTCCTGTCCAGAGATGCCAGAGCCATCTGCATGGGGCTGGACAAAGGAAACAACTGGGTGGCAGCCGCTTTGGACCACTCTCCCCGAAGCATCAAAATCGTGCCATGAATTGATCGCTGTCGCTGTGAGAAAGGATTCACTGGACGGTGCAAGTGTGCCAAAGCTGCACTCAAGTGCACTGCACTGTGCTTCTCTGTTCTGGAGGCTGTTAGATTTTGATCACTACCATTACCATCATCATCATTGCTATTAAATAAAGTATTAAATAGACTAGCAGCATGGGACTATTCTGTTAATTTTTTTGTATTATTATCCCTATAGTGTCAAAATGGAAGCGAAGTTTCGCTATATTGCATAGGTCCAATCCATTGTCTTTACCAAAAGAATGTCCAAAAGTTTTTAACGTAATTTGACCTTGACCTTGATCGAAATGCATTTCCTTGGCTCCTGGCGATCTCAAAAGTATCACCAAACGAATGGCCATTCCAAACTTAGTTGGAAATGACACTTAAATGTTTTTTTACACTGTTTAGTTCCAAAATTAAACGGCATTTGAACATTAGACCCGGTAGACTGGCGGCCATCTTGGATTAGACCTCTCACGGTCCTCAGAGGTCAAATCTGACTTCCCTCCACATCTGAAAATAAACCTTATGGTCTGTGTGACACTAACTATGTCAGAAATTTCATGCTTTTCTCATAAAACGCACAATTATTGTGCTTATCCGCTGTACTAGGATAAGAAGGTGAAATGAGAAGGCTCGTAGGATGTTAATAAGTCAAAAGTTTCATCATCTGTATTTAAATTATTTTTTAGATGGCATCTTCTTCTTTGTTCAATACAATATCCTGTAACCATTACTGACATCATGGCAGACTGCTGTTCAGTGCATGAAAATACAATCACATGATGTGTGTGTGATCATGTGAAATCAAGTGTTGTTCTTGTGACATATAGATAGAGCTTAAGGTGGGTGTCCATATATCAATTATGCATTATGCTTCATGTTGGGGTGAGACTGAAGCCATAACTTTAACTTAACGACAACGTGGTTCGAAACTTGAACCCTTAGTATAATTTTTATCCTAAACGTTGTGTAAAGTGCTAAAATGCATTCTTGAAACCAAGCCTGTGTACAAAGTTTGGGTTTCTGGAAGCAAAGAGACCTCGCAGCCACATGTTGTGGTTAACCAAGAGGATTCCATTGGCAGTGATGACAGAGCAATATAAATGAAATAGGTGGCTCGTAAAGAGGTGTCAACAGTGACAACAAAAGTAAGATATATTTTAAACATAGTATGAAGATGGATACATGATTTACAAGGAGAACGGGGGTTGGAGGTGTCTTTTTAGAAGTGCTTGAATTGTCCTGCAAAACTTCTACATTCCGATTTGCTGTGAAAACCACCAATATGAAAAGCACTTGTACCTCATCTACCTGATTATATATTCATGATGTGGAGCAAAACATTGTTAAGTTAATCATGAGCTGAACATCATAATGTGCTGCAACACACGCTGATACGGCGAGTCTATGGTCTTGGTTGATTTGTCTACAGTGTGTCTTTATGAGAACTGTGATCATATAATAAGTTCCAGGAATCATTGTATATTTTGAAAAATAAATAAAAGCTGGTTTTATAAATGGGGCTGCTTGAACTGTGGAGGGGAAGGGATGGCTCCAAACCTTTGAATCCCCCATATCTTACCTGAGCAGCTTCTTGTGATATAAGGCTCGATAAGACATGAGTCAGGGAAAAAAGATACAGAATTCCACCGTGGATATGGAGATACCACTCTGCCAAAGCCATAATGGGAAACGTGCTTGCCAAACATGAGATTCTATCACCACTACTTCAAAGCTCGCTTACCGATGATGCAATTGCCAAAATGCACTCCCCTGCCTCCTCCTACTTCCAATTCCCCCTTTCCTCACCCCACTCTTGAATTTTAATCCTTCATCTCAATGTTCCTTTGTAAGAGGCCACGCAGCCGCCTGACCTAGATGCATGCAGTATGATCTAATCACAACACAAGGAATGGGCCTCATCACAGAACAAAGCCACCATTTTGGCTGGAGACCTGTCACACGTATGGGGCTTAATGATTGCACATAGTGATTTCCATTCCCATCACATGATGCTTAGAATCATGCGCAATTACAGCCATTTGTACATCAATCCATATCCACACTCTCTCTCGATAATCCTCGAGATCTGACGGAACAAGGCTTTTCACAACTTTGTCCACTCTATGGTCTGTTAAATAAACATGTGGCTGCCCCAAAATGATATCAACTTAATTGGAATAGTAATTTATTTGATTGATTATTCTTAGATAAATGGAAATATTGTACACTCTTGTGAGTATACATGAAGTCAATGGAAGATACAGTGGCCTGCAAAAGTATTGACATCCTACCAACAATGCCACATTTAACTGAATAGCCTGGTGTTGGCTTAGTGGTTAGAGTGGCTAGCTTGGGATCTTAGGGTTTTGAGTTCAAGCCCTGTTGGCTGCTGAATTAACACCAGGTGGGGTTGACTGAGCCAATCATCCATCCTTCTGAGGTTGGTGAAATGAGCACCAGTGTACTGGTATAAGGGCACAGCATCAGCAGCAAAGTTGTGCCCCAAAATAACGATAGCTACCTGGCAGCCAAGCTGCCCTACGTAAGAAGAAGATTTAGATGAATTACAAATTATGTAGAAACAGTTTTTCTAAATGAACTTTTTTATTCATAACTGAAGAGATCAAACTAAACACTGTTTTAGGTGAAGGAGGTTACACGTCAGGAATACCTACAAAAAACATGTGCAAATCAAAATTCACTGGTTGTAACAGTGTTGAATCCTATTACAACACTGGTTGTAACAGGTCAGTATGTGGTGGAAGAACCTTTTACAACAATGACTGCTATGAGTCGTTTTGGGTTGGTCTCCACCAGCTTTTCACAGTGAGATGGTGAAATGTTTGTGCATTCTTCATGTGAAAATTGTTCTAATTTTGTCGTTTGATGGGGATCGTTGATGAACTGCAATCTTCAAGTCTTGCCAGAAATGTTCAGTTGGCTTCAAGTCAGGACTTTGACTGGACCACTCAAAAACATTTATTTTCTTCCTATTCAGTCACTCCAGCATGGTTTTAGCTTTGTGCTTTGGATCATTGTTCTGCTGAAATGTGAATCTCATACCCAGTTTTAGATTCATGGCTGACTCAAGCAGGTTTTCATCAAGGATTCTGCAGTACTTTACACCATCCATTGTTCCTTCTATCCTGACAAGCTTCCCAGTACCTATTGATGAAAATCAACCCCATAACATGATGCTGCCACCACCATGCTTGACAGTAGAGATGATGTTTATGGGTGATGTGCAGTGTTCGCATGTGTCAGATGTAACCTTTTAATTTGATGAAAAAGTTCAATTTTTCTCGTCTGATCACAAACTTTTCTCCACATGCCTGCAGTATCATTAAGATGCTTTTTCACAAACTCCAAATGAGCTTTTTGATGCGTCTTTTTCAGTAATGGCTTCTTTCTTTCCACCTGTCCATAGATGCTAGCCTTGTGAAGGGAATGGGGTATTGTTAATTGATGAACACTGATCCCCATCTTGGACATAGAGCCTTGTAGCTCTTTTAAAGTCATTGAGGATTCACAGTGACATCCCAAACCAGTTTCCTGCTTGCGCGGCTGCCAAGTTTGAATGGGCAACCTTATCTGGGTAGAGGTGGGTGGTATGATAATCTTCCACTTATTAATGATGGATTTCACTGTACTCAAAGGGGTAATGAGTGACTGTTAAATCTTCTTATAACCCTCTCCTGATCGGGTTTCTCCACCACTTTATGTCTGACTTCTTTGGAAAGTTCCTTGGTCTTCATGTTTGTCTTGATGGTTGACCAAGTGAGTTGCACCTTAAAACTCCTTAGATAAGTGAGGGAGTTTAATTTTTAAGTTAAACCACTCTTTACATACAGGTGAAACCTATTGCACTTATTTTTTTAACCTTTCAAACAAATAATTTGCTCCTGAAGTGATTTAGGGTTGAGTAGGCAAAGGGTTTGAATACTTATGCAACTTGGAATCACCTGATTTTCTGTGTTTCTCTGACTTATTCACATTTATATGCATTTTTTATCTTTATCACTTTGGAGTAGTTTGTGAAGACTTTATATATTAAGTTTGATAAAGCATCATGAAATTAAGCTGATGGTGCATCAAAATGTGAAAACTTTGGAGGGTGGGGGGGGGGGGAATTTGCAGGGCACTGTAAATGTGGTTATAAGAGCAGGAGCTACCAGATGCTGCCTGGCTGGTGAGATTTCTCCCAGCATTGGTTTCTGGACATGTTGGACATTTATAAGCTTCGGAGTTATTGGCCTCATTGTGGTTAGTTACCTTTTGGCTGTGGGCTGGCAGCAGCACTGCCTGACCCCAAATCCCAATATACACTTTGTAGCGGTCTTTGCTGGCCTCAAAACAGACATCAAGGTCAGCATCTGGGAGATGAAAACCTTGCCCAGATACCTACACCAAAAATTTGGGGCCTCGAGGTGCTACGGTTCGAGCGTGAAAGAATAACATACAACCACACAGACAACCACACAAACACTTGAAACACTTGAAAAACAAACTAAAAACAGGATTTAAATCAACTTTGGGACTCCTTGCTGGTTCCTGGAAGATATTATTCGGAGGAATCGGGGCTTGGAGGAGCGTGAAGAAGATCTATGGGATGGTAACGGGTGAACATTTCATGCCGAGATGGTTGAACATTGTAGAAATATGATCATTGAAAAATGGAAGTGTCATCATAATGATCACCATGATAGAAAGCATGAATGACAAATCTCCTTTCACGAACTGAATAATTTTTCCAAAAACGTACATGGGCTCGGGTATGCAGCATCTTGCTTGTCTTTGAAATTTGGACTTGTCCAAAAAAAAGGGAATTCACATTTATACTCGTTTCAAAACTAACCTTATAACTTTAATCTCATCAAAAAAGTTATGGCATAACATAAGCATACGCAAAACTGCAATTTCAAGGATTAGGAACTGAGGAGACAGACACGAACTGCAAGGTTTGGTTGTTTTTTTTTTGCATGAGAGTGGAAGGAACACGACACACACACGACACACACACACACACACACACACACACACACACACACACAACACACACACACATACACACACACACACACAAACACAAACACACAACACTATACTTATTGCAATAGCTTCTCCCTTCGCTTCGGGGATGGGTGGGGCTAACAATCAACAATCGAACATGTTCATTTCCACATTTTCTCTGCTAAAGGAAAGAACAATTGAACCCAAGATCACGGTCAACTGCTTGACGATATTAGGCTGCTTTTAAACAAAAGTAAGAAAGTGGAGGGAATTAAAAGGATTGATATGATACACATGTGGAAAAAAAGGGAGGGAAGATGTGATTAGGAATGGGCATGCAAGAATAAACATGAAGAAGGTACACACATGCAGTCCATTACCTAAAATAAATATGGAAAGAACTGTGAAGGAAGAGTGATTGACGCTTTCGTAAATATCGGTGCAACTTCTAATCCTCTCGTATGTCTCCTATTCTAAACATCTGCTGTCAGTGTAATTCCTTTCTCCACCCCTTCGGTACTCTTGGAGATAAATGTTGAGGTTCCTGGAGTTTTCTCTCCAATCAAACTTCCTAACTGCTTCCTAAACTCTGCTGTGCTAACGACAACATCCTCTAACTGCTCATATTTGACTCCACTTTAGATCATTTTCACTTTTGATATCATCTTTCCCATCCCACCTTGCAATTTCCCTGCATTATCCTTAATCAGTCCATACCCCTTGACTTACGCCTGGTGTTGGCTTAATGGTTAGGGTGGTGGGCTTTGGATCCTAGGGTCCTGAGTTCAAATCCCGCTCAGCTGTTGAATTAATACCAGGTGGGGTTAAGGTTAATACCTGTCATCCTTCTGAGGTCAGCAAAATGAGTGCCAGCATGCTGGTATACTGTGTCGGAGTGGCGACCCATCCAGGATTGTGCCCAATAGCCAAGGAGACTGCTTCGGCAGCACCAACGCTCTGCACAGAGTATGGTCCCAATCTCCTCTCTCTCTCCTCCCTTGACTGTCTCTTATTCAGTTGTATATTGAAAGAAAACCTTATTTTTCCGAATGTTCCTTATGGTAATCTAAACAGTATGAGGTATTCTGCTTTTCCTTCCTGCCTCTCTTATTTGCTCATTTTGCCCCGTCTTGTTTTTTCTTTTTACCATGGAGGTCGAGAACAATACCTGATGACAACCTTACTCTTTCTTCTTCTGTTTTTTTCTATCTCTAATCTCGATCCATCGTAAATCCTCAAAATTAGATATTTCAGACAAACCCTCTTTTTCAATTATTATAATCTTCCACTTCAAAGTTATATGGATACTTCCTCCTCCCCACTCCTCCACTCCGATGATCTGCCCTGTACTTTCTGTAAAACATCTGCCTATCTATAATTGTCCATCATTGATTGTCTCTATCAAATAATTTCACGAAGAAGTAAAAACAATCATGCTGCTCTACTTCTTACAAAATGTCTAAAATTCTTCCATTTTCCCATTCAAGCTCTTGCTATTATATGTAAAAGCTGCCCTCTTAATACCCCACTACCCTTCTATTTCCCCCTTCTTGTTCCTTCAAGTAACTGTTTCCTGTCTCTCTATTTCAATATTTCCCTGACCTCAATAAGCCACTACTCAACTTCCAATCTTTGCTGCTAATATACCAATCTATTGTTTATTTCAGACACTTTCCATCTTTCTGAAATTGTTCTGCCTTCCCCTTAAATATGGTATGGAAACAATATACAAATACAAACCCTTTCTTGGTGCACTACTGTCCCAAATTATTTAGATTGTCTTGTTAACATATTCCTTCCTGTGACATACCCACAGGATTAAGTGGTGAAAAGCAAGACAACACCCAAGTCGGACAAGCAGATTTATTGTCCAGTACACACAGCACTACGCATGCATGCCCGGGTCTCTGCACAAAGAACATGTCACCTCCATTAATATAGATTTACTTTAACAAATATCTCAGGCTCTGCATATTCCACCTGCAGGAAAATAATGTTAAAATACATCAGTGTACTTGTACATGAATTACAAACCATCCTCTTTAACATGCCTGGTGTTGGCTTAATGGTTAGGGTGGTGGGCTTTGGATCCTTGGGTCCTGAGTTCAAATGCCGTTCAGCTGTTGAACTAATACCAAGTGGGGTTAACTCGGCCTGTCATCCTTCCGAGGTCGGCAAAATGAGTGCCAGCTTGCTGGTATATTGTGTCGGAATGGCGACCCATCCAGGATTATGCCCAATACCCAAGGAGACTGCTTAGGCAGCACCAACGCTCTGCACAGAGTATGGTCCCAATCTCCTCCTCTCCTCTAACGATTTCAACAAATTATCTTCCTAACCGAAAATTCCAGCTCATTCCCAGACAATATACTTTATTATTTTCCTGCAAGGGGTAAGGTCTCTTCTCTCAATCTACTCGATGCTTCCATCCTACTTGAAATAAAAAATTAGCATCGCAAACCACGGTTTCAGATGGGAACACTAACAGGGTTGGCCTATTCTTGTTCCCATCTGAAGACGTGTTCAAATCCTGCATACCATGTGTTTGTCTATTGTTTACTAATATCTTTGTAATTCATTTAAAGGTACACTAATGTCTTCTCATGTATTTGTCCTGGATATGAATTATACACAAGCTCCTTCATGAGCCTTAAATCAGTATATGTAGAAATAAATAAATAAATAAATAAATAAAAAGGCACACAGTATCATCCTCTCTTGTAAACTGTCGCTGTCCTTGAATATAACTGCACTATCACTCTTTCCTGAGGCTTGTTCTCATTTCCCATCCTGCCTGTGGCACTCACAAGCACATGCTCTGTATGGGACACTTGCTCACCCTCTTAGAGCTCAATTGATAATCTCCTGCCCTCTCCAGTCTACATAAACCACATTTCTGAACTATAAATATAAGCACTCTGCACCACCCTTAATCTCCTGCTCCATTCATGTCCTTCCTCGATATCTACCTACTATGTAACTCAGATAGACTAACACTGCAGAGAAATATTTGGTCCGAAGAAACCGAAAACTTATTTTGAAGATAAAAAAAACTTCAGTAGGATGCAACTTGTAATTTTGTGATGTCAAGACATATTTCAAGTATTTCCACCCTTCTTCATTCTTGTTTTTTTGGTGTAGTAGTCATTTATGGTTTCCCCTAATTCTCATACCTTAGTTGTTTTGCATTGAGTTGGCCTGTTGTGCATTATTATTATATGATCAATCACATTAAAAGGATGCTGTGATCCCGAGTTATACTTCCCATATACTGTATTGACTTCTCTATTGTCTTATAATCTTCTTGTAATTCACAAAAACCTGCACTGGTATCTCCCAACGTCCTTCCAAGCTCCTCAATGAGCTTATGAAGACAGCCTGGGAACTTTTTTTATTTCATTTTCATAACTCATTATTTTTTTCACACAAACCCATTGCCCTCATAAGCAGATAAACGTTGACACTGAAGTTAAGTTGCACGTTCACGACTTTGCTCCAACTGCTGTCAAGTTTACATTTTTGCTCTGATCACCAGGATTTTTGCTTTGAAAAATGCGAAGACTCCCTTTTTTGCTTTGCTCTCCTTTCCTCTCTTCATTCTTTACCTCCTCTTTGCCTCTTAGTCTACTTATTTCACCATCTTCCACCTGCCAATCTCCTGCCAAACTCTTCCACCTGCCTATCTTCTGCACTATGATTGCCAACCTATGTTCGTCTATGCTCTATCCTTTTTAAATGCTGAGCATCAAGCAAGGAAGCAGCATGTACCATTAAAAAAATATATATATATTTGGTATGATTCAGCCATGGCTCAAACTACCATCCTTCTAGATTCATAGAAGACACTCGAACTGTAATGGAATGCTACCGAGTCTAGTCAAGTCCACGTAATCCACAATGACCTTTACACAGTACCCTGTTGAATATTTTGTCCATTACACGAGCTTGCACATGTCTGTTCCTCTTTCACACTCATTCTCTCCCTCTTGTGCACATAAAAGGCAGAGATAGACAGTAGGCAAGTCAGCATTCCTTTGAAGTGTAAGCTAGCCTCATCATGTCCTGATCTGCCTGCAAGAATTGGTTACTCCTTGATTATATTACTACCTCCTTTTCATCTTCCCTCCATTGCTTTCTTTACATCCTCTACATATGCACAAAAATGTGTTTGCTGTACTTCTGCTGGCATTACTAAAGATTTGAACAGACAGACAGACAAGTAGGATAAAAGATGGAGGAAGGTTACTTAAAAAGGAAAGATTTTTAAGATTAGACTATAGTTGGGAAAAGCGCATCTCAGTCACAGACTTAATGGGGGAAAAAACATGCATTACATAAGAATAACATAATTTGATTTAGAAGTACTCTGTGTCATTATCATTAATCTTGTCTCCATCGTTTTCACCTTTTCCACTGCCAGTATTCTTAAACTCCATCGCCATTCTACTTACAGCTTCACACGTCACTGTAAGCTCTCACATCTCCCCCAAACCCCACTCTTCCAAATCCTTCCCGCTCCTCCGTTCCCTCATATTTATCATACTCAAGGCCAACCCTGATAAATTGATAGCAACATCCATCAGCATTAAAAGAAAGTTGTGGTCCTTACAATTGTATTTTTGTAAAATATACAATACACTAGATTCTCGTTAAAGCAAATAATATTTTATACATGTTTGGTTGTAAAAAGGTCTCACATATTATCATTTCAATGTTCTCACCTTTTGTATTCAGAAAATTACTTTCAAATTCTTATTTTATCCTTATATTTATTTTATTCTTATTTTATTAAAACTCATCACAAAGACTTAGTTTTAACCAGTCTCCAGAACATATAGAGTGATTTAGAACAGTTTGTTCAGTTTTTTTTTACCGACACTTGTGTAGCAATGCGATTTTATTAAATATTCTGTTTGATTTGAACAGTTGTTACTTTGGCATCAACACCTGTATTTGGTATTCATTGTACAGACACGCCCTGTCGGGAACACCACTGTTATTCTCTCCTGCGGTCTAATGAGATGTGTTCTCTCTTGTTCTTATATGCAGCTGGCTTTGCTTTTATTTTGTTGTTGGTTTTTTTGTAGACAAAGATGAGGTTCATGGAATTGCAAAAACATGGAATGGATCAGAACTTAACAGAAGAAAAGGCACAGTAGAAGTAGATGGGGGAACATAGAGTACCAACAGCATGGATGAAGGACAAAATGGAGGGAGACTTGGAGAAAAAAAGAGATGTGGGGAAGAATGAGGGTGATTGGAGGGCACACGGGGTGGAAAAGATGGATACAGCCGCAAACTATCAGGAAGGGAAAACAGGTTAAATTGCAAAGAAGTGGACTTGGGGAGGGTTAACAGGGGTAGAAAAGATAATGGGTTTGGATGGGGATGTGGGATGATCGGATATGCTGGTTGATGACATGGAGGGAAGAATGAAATTGAAGAGAATGTGCAAGTTGGTTCCACAGTACAGGTGAGACAAAGAGGACTGAATGAGTGGAGGTGAACAGTGATTCTGGATTTAGGTAGTTTTACCAGAAGTGGGTTGATGGTCGACTGTGTCTGCCCTGAAAAAACCTGGGGGTGGGGGAGAGAGGGGTAGAGCACAGACAGAGCAGAGGGTGCAAGACTAGAAAGGAGGCAGTAGAATACAGAGAGATCACCAACCTGTCTGCAATGGTGAAGTCATAGACCCATAGACTCAGCTTCATCATGGGAGATTCCAATGATCTTTGAGGCTTTGGTTTCCATGGTGTCAAGCTAAGCAAAGTGCGAGGCAGTGGCACCAGCCCAGAGGGAAGAGCAATATCCATCAAGCTATGGATGAAGGCCATGTCGGTGGATATGTGTTTAAGTGTGTCAGGGAAACACTTTGCATGATTGAGGATGTCCATCCAGTCAGCGACTGGCTTTGGAGGCAAGCTTTTAAATGTGATTTGCCCAAGAAAGATCATGGCTGATAGTGTGGGCCAAAGGTTTAAACGAATGAACTTCTTTAAGAGGATTATTGAGAAAGTAGATGGGAGGGTTTGCCAGGCAGTCCTTTTGTCAGGACAGTGTAAGAGTGTGAGATTTGTCAGGATTGTAAGACATTTTCAAAGTGTTTGACCAGCTTGTTATTTTGTCAAGGTCTGAAGAGAGTGGAGATGCTGCATCCTGCCTGTCTGAAGGATGAGGGATGTCACGGCAGAAGGTGGAGTCGAGTCATCAGCAAATAGAAAAGGGGATTTTCCATGGAGTCAGAAAGATCATTTATGAAGATCAGGAATAGTACTGGGCCCAGAACACTGTCTTGTGGCACTCCAGCCTTGACAGAGAGAGGAGATGAAGGAATTCTGTTGAGAGTCACATGCTGGCTATGAGAGTAGAAGAAGTCAGTAAGCCATGTGTTCAGAGTATGGAAAGCAAGGTGGGGTGTGGGACTGTATCGAATGGTCGAGATATGCCCAGAGAGACGGACCTGATCTCATGTCTTACATTGAATACCTCCATCTATTGTTGCCAGAGTGGAAGGAGCATGTCCAGGGTAGAATGACCTCGTCTGAATCCGAATTGATTATATCTGAGATGACAATGAGATGAGGAATTTGATGTCAAGTGCGATGATGGATTCCATAGCCTTGCTGATGATTGTAAGTAAGCTAATCGGTCTGTAGTTGAGGGGATCTGTTTTTACAGCATTTTAGATGAGGCAGTGATGTTGGCTGATTTCCCAGCAGATGGAAGATGACCTTTGGAAAATGATAGGGTTTGAACCCTAATCCTCAGCCAAGTCATACCAAAGACTTTAGAAAATGGTACGTGCTGCTTCCTTACTTGACACTTAGCATTTTAAAGAGGATAGAGCATGGACAAACAACCATAGGTTGGTAATAATAGCGCAGGCTGTAATGGATCTAATGGCCTTTTCCTGCGTCAAAAGTTCCTTGTCAGGGAACATATTATTATATTTATTCCAGCATTATTTTTGTTTATTTATTCCAGCAAGAGCGTCTGCTCCAAGTCTGGCAAGCCGGCGATTCAAACCTCGGTAGAGTCATGTTCCAAAGACGTTAAAAATGACACCTGCTGCTTCCTTGCTTAACGTTCAGCATTTAAAAGGATATGCCTGGTGTTGGCTTAATGGTTAGGGTGGTGGGCTTGGGATCTGAGGATCCTGAGTTCAAATCACACTTGGCTGTTGAATTAATACCAAGTGTGGTTGACTGCCTGCCATCCTTCTAAGGTTGGCAAAACAAGTGCCAGCTTGGTACATGCTGCTTCCTGTGTCGGAGTGGTGACCCATCCAGGATTGTGCCCAATAGCCAAGGAGACTGCTTAGGCAGCACCAACGCTCTGCACAGTGCCTAGTCCCCATGGATGGATGGATTTGAAAGGATAATAGCATGGATAATCCCCATATTATCATTGTTGTGATGTCACTGGTACCAAGAGTACCCCAGGAAGTGACAGCACTTTCTCCAAGCTCAGTGGCTGTATTTGTGTAGTCTAAGTCTTGTATTGTGTGGCATATGTTTGTCTGTATGTCCATGTGTATGAGTGTGGCCACTGACATAGCGAGGGGGGGGG
>CM068959.1:44870774-44883014 GCA_035128595.1 Eptatretus atami | reverse complement strand
GGGGGGGGGGGCATGGGGCGGCTGCCCCAAGCGACACTTTTGTGGAGTGGAAAATTTGTTTTGTTGCATCTACATGGATCAACACTTTTGAGAACAATTTCCCCATGGCGTGGGAAACACAATCGCAGGGAGGGGTTTAACTGTGCAAATGGCCCCGCCCTCCGTTTGCTGACCAATGGTTGCGGCGAACGATATCCCGGAGAGAGGGGGTGGGCAAAAAGGAATGTGCATCATGCTGGGAAACTAAACTCGAAGACAAGGCAGTGAGGTGTTCGCATCTCATTCCTGTGTTCATAGTTCATTCCAGTTCACCGTTCGTGTCTCATTCCTGTGTTTGTGGCTCATCCCTGTGTTTGTGACATCCCTGTGTTCGTGTCTCATTCCTGTGTTCACGTCTCATCCCTGTGTTCACGTCTCATCCCTGTGTTTGTGACTCATCCCTGTGTTTGTGACTCATCCCTGTGTTTGTGACTCAGCCCTGTGTTTGCGTCTCATTCCTGTGTTTGTGTGTTGTGTCTCATTCCTGTGTTACAGTCTCATCCCTGTGTTCACGTCTCATCCCTGTGTTTGTGACTCATCCCTGTGTTTGTGGATCATCCCTGTGTTTGTGACTCATTCCTGTGTTTTGTGGCTCATCCCTGTGTTTGTGGCTCATTCCTGTGTTTGTGGCTCATCCCTGTGTTTGTGGCTCATCCTGTGTTTTGTGACTCATTCCTGTGTTTGTGGCTCATCCCTGTGTTTGTGACTTATCCCTGTGTTCGTGTCTCATTCCTGTGTTCACGTCTCATCCCTGTGTTTGTGACTCATCCCTGTGTTTTGTGACTCATCCCTGTGTTTGTGACTCAGCCCTGTGTTTGCGTCTCATTCCTGTGTTTGTGGCTCATTCCTGTTTTGTGGCTCATTCCTGTGTTTGTGGCTCATCCCTGTGTTTGTGGCTCATTGTTTGTGTTGTGACTCATTCCTGTGTTTGTGGCTCATCCCTGTGTTTGTGACTTATCCCTGTGTTCGTGTCTCATTCCTGTGTTCACGTCTCATCCCTGTGTTTGTGACTCATTCCTGTGTTTGTGGCTCATCCCTGTGTTTGTGACTCAGCCCTGTGTTTGCGTCTCATTCCTGTGTTTGTGTGCTCATTCCTGTGTTCACGTCTCATCCCCTGTGTTCACGTCTCATCCCTGTGTTTGTGACTCATTCCTGTGTTTGTGGCTCATCCCTGTGTTTGTGGCTCATTCCTGTGTTTGTGGCTCATCCCTGTGTTTGTGGCTCATTCCTGTGTTTGTGACTCATTCCTGTGTTTGTGGCTCATCCCTGTGTTTGTGACTTATCCCTGTGTTCGTGTCTCATTCCTGTGTTCACGTCTCATCCCTGTGTTTGTGACTCATCCCTGTGTTTGTGACTCATCCCTGTGTTTGTGACTCAGCCCTGTGTTTGCGTCTCATTCCTGTGTTTGTGGTCATTCCTGTGTTTGTGGCTCATCCCTGTGTTTGTGATCATCCTTCCTGTGTTTTGTGACTCATCCCTGTGTTTGTGACTCATCCTGTGTTTGTGACTCAGCCCTGTGTTTGCGTCTCATTCCTGTGTTTGTGTCTCATTCCTGTGTTCACGTCTCATCCCCTGTGTTCACGTCTCATCCCTGTGTTTGTGACTCATCCCTGTGTTTGTGGATCATCCCTGTGTTTGTGACTCATTCCTGTGTTTGTGGCTCATCCCTGTGTTTGTGGCTCATTCCTGTGTTTGTGGCTCATCCCTGTGTTTGTGGCTCATTCCTGTGTTGTGTGACTCATTCCTGTGTTTGTGGCTCATCCCTTGTGTTTGTGACTTATCCCTGTGTTCGTGTCTCATTCCTGTGTTCACGTCTCATCCCTGTGTTTGTGACTCATCCCTGTGTTTGTGACTCATCCCTGTGTTTGTGACTCAGCCCTGTGTTTGTGGCTCATCCCTGTGTTTGTGGCTCATTCCTGTGTTTGTGGCTCATTCCCTGTTTTGTGCTCATTCCTGTGTTGTGACTCATTCCTGTGTTTGTGGCTCATCCCTGTGTTTGTGACTTATCCTGTGTTCGTGTCTCATTCCTGTGTTCACGTCTCATCCCTGTGTTTGTGACTCATCCTGTGTTTTGTACTCATCCCTGTGTTTGTGACTCAGCCCTGTGTTTGCGTCTCATTCCTGTGTTTGTGTCTCATTCCTGTGTTCACGTCTCATCCCCTGTGTTCACGTCTCATCCCTGTGTTTGTGACTCATCCCTGTGTTTTGTGGCTCCATCCCTGTGTTTGTGGGCTCATTCCTGTGTTTGTGGCTCATCCCTGTGTTTGTGGCTCATTCCTGTGTTTGTGGCTCATCCCTGTGTTTGTGGCTTATCCCTGTGTTTGCGTCTCATCCCTGTGTTCACGTCTCATTCCTGTGTTTGTGGCTCATCCCTGTGTCTATGGCTCATCCCTGTGTTTGTGGCTCAGCCCTGTGTTTGCGTCTCATTCCTGTGTTTGTGTCTCATTCCTGTGTTCACGTCTCATCTCTGTGTTTGTGGCTCATCCCTGTGTTTGTGACTCATCCCTCTGTTTGTGGCTCATCCTTGTGTTTGTGGCTCATCCCTGTGTTTGTGGCTCATCCCTGTGTTTGTGGCTCATTCCTATGTTTTCGTCTCATCCCTTTGTTTGTGTCTCATTCCTGTGTTCGCGTCTCATTCCTGTGTTCACGTCTCATCCCTATGTTCACGTCTCATCCCTGTGTTTGTGACTCATCCCTGTGTTTGTGACTCATCCCTCTGTTTGTGGCTCATCCCTCTGTTTGTGGCTCATCCCTGTGTTTGTGGCTCATTCCTGTGTTCACGTCTCATCCCTCTGTTTGTGGCTCATCCCTGTGTTTGTGGCTCATTCCTGTTTGTGGCTCAACCTTGTGTTTGTGGCTCATCCCTGTGTTCGCATCTCATTCCTGTGTTTGCATCTCATCCCTGTGTTTGTGGCTCATTACTGTGTTTTCCTCTCATTCCTGTGTTTTCGTCTCATCCCTGTATTTGTGTCTCATCCCTGTGTTCGTGTCTCTTCCATGTGTTTGTGGCTCTTTCCAGTTCACCGTTTTCATCTAATTCCTGTGTTCATAGCTCATTCCAGTTCACCGTTCGTATCTCATTCCTGTGTTTGGAAGGCCTCGTGTTATCGGTCAGCATGCGTTTGTTTACACTCAGTCACTGTTCCACCCAACCTTCATGGTTTGACCTCGACCAGGCGAACAGTGACGTCCATAACTCTACGTACACCAGCAGAAAATTCCTTCAGAATGACGAGCGACCCTTCTTTATTTAAACACTATTCAGCCTTGAAAACTCGTCCTAAATCCGAAATTACACACAATAACCTTCCATGAAGTGCCGACCTAGAACTGCCGACATTCAATGTGCTGACGTCGGACAGAGCTGCAGACAGACTACCTTCAGACTGACTCATGGAGAATATTATAGTTCAGAGCATCCAGGTATATTAAACGGGAGTAATATGGAATCTTGGATCGACAACACGAGTAATCGGTCTGACCCACCCACCCATCACACTAGTGACATGAACATTAAATTTGGGTTTCTCACATCACTCAGTTACCTGATGGACCCATCGCACAACAGCGACATTGCCAAGAAAATACACCATCTCACCGAGAGAACGACAATTTAATCACCAGCGAGCTGCAGAGGGAAACTCGTCGTCTTTGTCGACACATAAAAATGTATGATGAAATCACTGCGAAGGAAATGGTGGAGTGGAAGGTATATGAAATCCTTCAATATGTTGTGAAGTGGAGATTTCAGGAATCTTTCCCAAACCTCATCACACTGAGGACGTTTCTCACCATGTGTGTGAGCATTGCAGGATGTGAGCGGAGCTTCTCCAAACTGAAACTGATAAAGTCCAACCTCAGATCCACAATGAGCCACTCTAGGCTCAGTAATTTAGCCATCCTTTCCATCGATACGCCACTGGGTGTGGTAGCTCCACTACGAGCCTGATGTCAGATAAATAAATAAATGAATAAATAATTAAATAAATAATAAAATCTCTCTATATCTCTCCCTCTCTTCCTGGATCCCTCTCATTTTCTTATGTTGTCCCCTTCTGATGTTCTGTTCTGACTGCACTCTTACACTCTTACACTCTTTCCCTCTCCGTCTTTATTTTGCTTCCTCTTTCTTTGTGTGGATGGGAGAGAAAGGAGAATGTCGGGAGGTTGAAGAACAGGAGAGAGAAAATGGAAAAGCGGTTGGGAGGAGTTGGCAGGGGAGCGAAGGAAATAAGAATATGGCAGTGGGAGGGAAGGGGGAGTTTTCAACAATTCCACCAAGAAGGAGGATTTAATATCTCCACTAAAATACCAAAAGCAAGGAAATATAGAATAAATATAGAAGGTTATTACTTCACAAATGTTGATATCATCTGTTTGGAACAACTCTTAATAACACCTTCCAATTGTGGAAGATATGAGGGATAAAATTGCACCATTCCTCCTTCAGAGCAACTACAGGTTCAGTGGTGTAGTCTCCCTTCAAGTCCAGTACAGATTATAAGCTGCCCTTCAGGCAGTGTCAGATGTCCCAGGGCCAATTTCTTTTATTTCATAGGTTCCAAAGCTTGTTGAAGAGCTGCATCACAAATTACACGCATACATGAGACAACAGCAGACTTCACTTCAGACAAACATAACTGCTAGCCGAAGTGGGAAGTGACATAACTTCGCAGGGCACTCTGGATACCAGCGGCATCATCTTTACGATGTCACTTTTACCTCTGCAGTATGCAGGGCAATTAAGGAGAGATTTTCCTCTCCTTATGAAATTCCAATCCACGATGTTTATCCGTGCTCTATCCTCTAAATGCCGAGCATCAAGCGAGGAAGTACCTCACACAATTTTTTTAAGTCTTTTGGATGATGTGCCAAGGTCGGAATTTAATCGGCGACC
Organism: Eptatretus atami; assembly: GCA_035128595.1. Classification (NCBI taxonomy): domain Eukaryota; kingdom Metazoa; phylum Chordata; class Myxini; order Myxiniformes; family Myxinidae; genus Eptatretus; species Eptatretus atami. The sequence continues at coordinate 44,878,078 of CM068959.1, read as the reverse complement.
TCCCAGGCTCAGAGCAGACATGATAACCATTATGCCACTCAGTCTGGTATGCCTCAAGTAAAAGTTTTATTTTGACATTAAATCAGGGTTATGGGTAAGTGTAGATTTTCATTGTTTTCCATAATTCTTCAAATGAATTCCAGCAGTGTGCAGAGGTGTATTTGCACACTGATAGATAAAAGTGCCCTGACTGGTAATGCATCAAAGTCACAAATTGTCAGTTGAACTGTCACAATAAGACACCTTTCTAAACCGCATGGGGATTTTCTCTTGTGAAACGTTGACACATGCAGGGTTTGGGAGGGTTTGTTTCAAGTTTGGGTGTGTTCTCCAAATACTTTCAGTAGTATAATGTAGATGGCCTCTTCTAATTATCAAGTACCAACCATTTTATCCTGTTGGTTAGATCATTAAAAATCTAGTCTGTAAAGGATGCGAGTTTTTTTAACTGCTGCCATTTTGGAAGTGGTCTGTGATCACGATCAAAACTATAACTACCAGATCAATCCACTTTTGGAAAGAGCTGCTGTTCCATTATTAATTTGCTGTAAACCAAGCATGACATATTACCGGTAGTTTCCATGGTAAAGATTTGAAAGTTCAACTTGGCAGCAAAACTTAAAAAAATAAACATTTCTTTTTATGCAAATGTGAGTAGAATTGTATTTTACAGTAGCAGGGTGTATTTCAGGACTTCTGCCCCTTTTTATTATCTGCTATAGCATCCAACTGACAGAGATGAGCAAACTATTTAAAAAATGAGACTTCTAGTGCAGCTATCCCGTTAACTCGACGGTTGAAGTGTAAAAACACGCCACGTGGAAGATGATGTTTTAAAAAGGGTTTGTGCACAGTAACAAAAGATCTCTTGATCACTTCATAAGCCACACTCAAAACTGATAACCCAACGCACCGTGCTGTTCAAGCAAGCAAAGTTCCCAAGAGATCGAGCTTTGCAAGCTGAGTTCCAGAGAGATCAAGCTTGTGAGCTACCTGGGCTCGGCATCAAAGCTTTATCGAATTGTATGACTTCCATGGTTTTCACATCAGACAGTCCATTTCAATTATCGGAGCTGATACATGAATTGAGTGGTTGAGCTTGCATTAACTGCAAGCATGACCCAAACACCCTTAATTATCCATTGATGTAAGTAGAGAGTCAGTGGCTGGGATTTGGAAGAAAAAAAATGAGCATGAGCGCCCAACAATACAAACTTCCCTGTTGTATCATGCCTTATCCAGCACGGTAAGGCCAGGGTGAAAAGTCAGTAAGTTACAGAGGTGTGAGATAACTATTTTGTTGTATCGTCTTCTTAAGAATGGTTTATTGAAGATTTTTTTTAAAGGTTGACTGTTAAGTACCAATGACCATAAATGAATCTACTTCATAACAGTAAGAAGCTATACTATAGGAGAGCCGTGTGTGTGTGTGTGTGTGTGTGTTTGTGTGTCGTCATTTTTCGCAGAGATGGCTGAACAGTTAGACGGTTGAAGATATGATATGAGCTGCGTGATACCTGACCAGATGTGTGATAATTAGCTACCTGACCAGAGGGTGGCTTGCCGAGTAAGACACAAGGATACACACAAGGAGATTAGACACAGATGGAGGTTATTCGGCCCATCATGCCTAAGGCACATCAACACCACATAAATTTATCAACACAAGATCAAAACAAGAAAAATGCAAAAAAAATACTATTATTATTTTTTTATTTGTTGTCGTTTTTTTTGTTGGTTTTTTTCTGTAGTTTTTTTTTTCTTTCCAGGGGAGGGGGTATGTGCAATAACGGTCTTGGGGAAAAAACACTCAATATCAACCACAAAACACCACTTGACGAGACCCCCCACAAACAACACTCCGAACACAGGCACACAATCACCCATCAATGCTCAATCTACCTGAAAGTCCTGCCAACATCCCCACACCCCTCTATCTCCAATACTTCCAGGTACCTATCTAATTTCAATTTAAACATATCTGCTGCTTCTGCTGCCACTACCTTTCCAGGGAGACCATTTCATGCATTAACGACACTTTGAGTAAAAGTCCCCTGCCTTGCTACCGTCTTAACTCTCCTCTTCTTTACTCTCAGGCTGTGGCCTCTGGTCCTACAACTGTCTACTCTGCTGAATAATTAATCTGCACTTATAATGTCGAGAACTTTCATTATCTTAAACATCTCTTTCATATATCCTTGTAACTGCCTCCTTTCTAGTGTATAAAGCCCTGTCTCCTTCAACCGCTCCTCACAGCTGAGTCTAGCTTGGCCCGGAATCAATCTAGTAGCCATGTGCTGAACCCTCTCTATGGCAGCTATGTCCTTTCTATGTTGTGGTGACCAAACTACACACATATTCTCAATGTGGCCTCACTAAATTGCTGTACAATGTTAAAACCACCTTCTTTGATTTATAAATGATCCCCCTCCGAATACAACCTAAAACCTATGTCTTTACCTAAAGCTGCCTGGCACTGTGCTGCCTGCTTACCTCCCATATCTATTCTACCCCCAGATCCTTCTCCTGTGTGACATGCTCCAAATTACCCCTTGCATCCTGTAATCTCTATTTTCATTGTTCTTTCCCATCCCAACACCTTAACCTTGCTCAGGTTAAATTCCATCTACCAATCTTTTGCCCAATCTATGCAAGTATCAATACTTTCCTGAATCTGATCACCACCTCTCTGCTATCCCCTTCCTCCAAGCTTTGTGTCATCTGCAAATTTGGAAAGCTTACTCTTTACTCCATTATCCAAATCGTTGATGCAAAATATTGAATTGTAATGGTCCGAGTACTGATCCCTGAGGTACCCCGCTACTTACATCCTCCCAGCAAGGCATCCTCCCACTCACAGCCAATCTTTGCTTCCTACCACGAAGCCAGTTGGCAATCCAATTAGCTACCTGACCAGAGACCCCACAAGCCCTCAATGGCTAACAACCTCCGATGTGGTACCTTATCAAATGCCTTCTTAAAGTCGAGATATACTATGTCCACTGCCTTTCCCTCATCCACCCAATCAGATACTGCTTCATAGAACTCTAAAAGATTTGTTAGACAAGACCTACCTATCGTAAACCCATGCTGACTACATTTAATTAGTTTGTATATATTTAATTGGTTCTGCATCTGGTTCCTAATTAATGTCTTTAACACCTTCCCCCACAACTGAAGTCAAACTAATAGTTCTATAGTTCCCCAATTATTCTCTGGATCCTTTCTTAAATAGTGGTGTTACATTTGTGACACTCCAATCCTCCGGTACCTGTCCTGCCCCCAGTGAGCTGTTGAAAATATCCGTTAATATCTCTCTTACCTGCTCAGCCACTTCCCTCACTCTCGGGTGCATATTATCTGGACCCTGAGCCTTATGTACTCTTAGACTTCCTCGCTGTTCCTTTACTTCCTCCACTCAAACCTGGATCTTCTGTAAAAGTCCTTCTTCACCTCCTTGATAAATACTCTCAGCTGTTGGCAATTCTCCTGACTGTTCTTGTGTAAAAGTTGAAGCAAAATACCTGTTTAACTGCCATCTTACCTTCCTCAAGAACCACTCTCCTGGTGCTATTCCTCATTGGGCCCACACTGGTCCTAACCTGTTATTTACCCCTTATATACCTAAAGAATGTCTTGCTATTATGCTTAATATTCTTAGCCATGTCCGTCTCATGCTGCCTTTTGGCTTCCGGAGTTATTTTCTTCACTTGCCTCTGTTTACTCCAATAGTGATATCAATATAACTCCAGTCGTGTTATTTTATCTAAACTAATAAATGTCATCATGTGTCAGTCAGTCAGTGTGTCTCCTCCATAACTCCAAAACCATGAAAAGTTGCAGCCTGAAGCTTTGCCTGCATGAGAAAGGAATGCCGAAGAAGTGCATGAATGAAAATTGGGGGGTTGTGTTCATTTAAACACCTCTTTTGAAGATAATTAACAGCCTTTTGAAATTACATCCTTTATCAAGTGCATCCTCGGACACCTCGCTCTTGATGGGGTCTTCAGGCACATCCTGGGTTACCTCACCAGGGTCTTAATTCGCCATTTTGTTTGGCCTGCTCAACAATGCCTTGACTTGGAACAGGCCACAACAGTTTACTCACGATAAAGCATTCAAAATGTTTGTTTTTTTTCACTTTCCTCACTCGTATCATCGAATGCGGCCTCTCTATATACCTACGAATTGCTGGATGCATCGCTTTTGTAAATGCTGTAGTTTTCAAATTAGGAGCTCGGAGCATTTTCATGCATTATATGATGCGATTTTACACGATCTACTCTCATGGATGAATTCAAGTGTATACTAGAAATATAATTTGAGTTTGGAGGATCACATGGACTAAAGAACTCAAAATCTGGAGTGAAATCTGAAAATGTGAAGAAATCGGCAATGGTTAGTTTTTTGCGGGTATGTGCCATTACCAATCAGCTTGCTATCGCTTGCCAAGCCAGCCGTTCTTTATCAACTATTTAATTGGAGTGCTTGCTTGAGTGTTTAAGCCACTTGCTGAGTGCACAACAGTGGATAGAGGTACAGTTTGTGTCTCGATCAGGATGGACAGTCAACAGTTGCTACAAGGTAGAGGTATGTATGGGTAGATTTGGATCTCTAATGGGACTCTCCGTGGATGTGTGTTCATGCCTGCATGCTTGGTTATGGGCACCATGGTGGCAACGTTTCATCCCGTATCTTATGATGATGAGTGGTGGAGGTTTTAACTTTTAACCTCAGCAGTGTTTGAGCGATCACATTTTCCTTTGTCCTCGTGACTATTTCCAAAGCAATTCGTTATTTTATATGAACTGGGTGTGCTTTACAAAGGTTATATGGATTCTCTTTGTGAGTGTCAAAGCAAAATATATTTGATAACGCCCGATTTCTGAGCTGTTTGCCGTATTAACATGTTTTCTAAATTACAGAGCCAAACTTTTTTTCCACTCATCACACACAGCTGTTTATAAAGATTAATGTTTCTGCACATCTTGAAACATCTACAATGCAACGTTGTGTTTTAAATTTGTTTATTGAAATTCCCCCAAAATAAGGGTGAAAGCTACTTAAGGTTTTTTGGTTGTATACAGTACGTACTGTAGTCGGTAGTCACACTGATCGGCCAAGCAATAATATAAATATATATATATATATATATATATATATATATATATATATATATATATATATATATATAGTTACGTCCATGGATACTGAGTGTACATGAGGGGGTTAATCCCCGTTTCTCCTCGGAAGAGCCGGACCTGTGGCCACTGCTCACAATTAACTTTGTGGTACGGTGGGTTGCTTTACAACCACGAACGCCAATCAGGTAACCACGAGTTCCAGTGTCTACCGTCTAATTTTGCTGTTTAACTGGAGGTCACATGGCTTCCTGAACGGGGAGTGCGCCCTCAGCAATGCACCAATATTATCTTGATTAGATCTTAATTAGGGTGGCCGAGCATTTACATCGATGCTCTTTCTATGACAGGTTAATTTGTTTGGTAATTACCTCCCAGTCTATCTAGTTAGACATGCTAGATAATGGAAGGAAAGGACAAGCATGACAGGTAAAACGTTAACACGGAATTTATAAATGAGGAAAAAATAAATAAGAATAACTTTTTATTCTTTGTGGTAAAATAGTGATTCAACAATCAAATAATCTCAAGCAAATAAAGAATTAATCAGGCATTGACAGAAAAACAGGCAAAGAGCAGATGTTTATCACTATGCCTTACTTAACGATTAAACACGAGACAAGGGTACCACAGAGATCATTCGGGGGGGGGGGGGGGGAGAGAAAATCCGGTCTTGCTAAACAGGTAAAAGTCGTCGTGCGTAAAATAAAATTCCGAAATGTGTGAGCGGTCTTGGTCCGTTGCCAGCGCCGCTTCGTGACCCACCGAAAAACTGACCAATCAAGTCACGTCGTCACCCCCAGGAACCAGGGATGCCAAAAATCAGGTACACCAAGAGCAGGTCTCAAGCAGAACCAGCATTAACGGTCCAAACGTCACCCACCGTCAGGTGCCACCAGTTGCCACATCCAACGGACAGCTGTGAGGAGCTGTGAGGCGCTGTGATGCACTGTGAGGAGCTGTGAGGCACTGAGCCACTGCGAGGAACTGAGGCGCTGAGGAACTGTGAGGAACTGTGAGGCACTGAGGTGCTGTGAGGCAGTGTGAGGTACTGTAAGGCTGTCACCAGCGATCAGAGCTGCAAGGCTGCAAGGCCGTCACCAACTGTCACAAACTGTCAGAAAAACGGTCCTCCCATCCTTTTTATAGGCGGCCAGTCTGGGCGGAGTCTCAAGCAGACTTCAGCCAAATCCACTTTGTGTATTGGTGCATCGTTGTACGTGACAAAACCGCCAATCTCGCGATCATTACAACGGCAATGTAACGGCACCTGGACGAATGGCAGAAAGCAGACATTTGCCAGAATTACCGAGTGAAAACGTGAAGCTCTCATAAAACATCAACACCAACCATCCACAGAGCTGCCAAACGGGGCGCTCAAATGTCGATGGAAAAAGGTGGACACCAACATTGGTGAAAGAGGGGGTGTCGAACGTCGATGGAAAATAGGTGGTTGAGGTAAATGATCCACAGCCATATTTGACTGTCAAGAATAACTGCTCAGGAAACGCCGAATGCTTAATCAAATGTCCTGTAAGTCCAAGGTGTAAATATATCGTCCACCTCCAAGCCAATGTGTCTGATGGAAAGGGGTAGACGAGACTCCGTTGGGTAACGGCTATCTCACGTGCATGAATGTGTCTGTCGTGAAGAGAAAAAGGCCATCTCATAAGAAAGGGAATCTATTCTAAACCCTTCTCAATGCATCAAAGTTAGAATCCCACCAGACATGGGATGGGTCTATCCTGGAATCAGGCATTAGGGAAATAACTGTCTGAGGACCTAAATGTTTGTATGCATTTGTCGGATCCGATTCTGAAATCCGTAACTATAAATAAATAAATATTATATATATATATATATATATATTATATTATATATATGAATAAATAAATATATATACTGTATATATACGCGGTGTGTTCAAAAAGTATCCAACCTTTGTTCATAAAAAATACTCGTATCCAGATTTAACAAACTTACACTAATCTCCTTCAAAGTAGTCCCCTTGGGCTGCCACACACTTCTCCCAAAGGTTCTGCCGCTGTCGGAAGCAGCGCTGGAACGCCTCTTTTGGGATGGCGCGCAGCTGGCCGTCGCATTCCGCATGATGTCTTTTCTGGACTGAAATCTGGTCCCTTTCAGGGGCATTTTCAGCTTGGG
>CM068959.1:44852736-44867870 GCA_035128595.1 Eptatretus atami | reverse complement strand
GCAATCTCAGTTCCTTCCACAAAGCTTGGAACAAGTGTGTATCTACCCTCAAGAGAGCCAGAAAACAGCATCTTTCTAATCTCAAGTCTGAACTCTTAAACCGCTCTCCCTCCTCCAAATCCTGGTGGCATCTAATCAAATCTGTTTCTGGTGTATGTTCCCCCTCCATCCCCTCCCTCACCTCAAATGGCCGCACTGCTGACACCGCATGCGAAAAGGCTGAATGCCTAAACTCGGTGTTTGCATGTAAATCCTGTGTCCCAAACCCATCGCTTTCTGTACCCAACTTAGCCAGTCACACCCAACTGCCCCTGGACTCTGTGACCTTTTCTTCTGACAAAGTGGAGAATTTGCTGTCAAACCTTGACTCAGATTCTGCAACCGGTCCAGGCGGCATCAGCCCAAGTGTCCAAAAAACCTACTCCTCTGCTCTTGCTCACTCTCTCTCTGTTCTATTCACCCTTTCATTTGCTCAAGGCCATCTGCCAGCTGCTTGGAAATCAGGAAACATTAACGCTCTGCACAAAAAGGATGTGCAAAAACAGATCCGCACTACAGACCAATCAGCCTTCTCCCAATCATCAGCAAGGTTATGGAATCATCATCGCTTCAGACATTAAATCCTTGCTCTTCTCCAATGGCTGATTTCCGATCATCAATTTGGTTCAGACCAGGTTCACTCTACCCTGATATGCTGCTTCTGCTCAACAACAATGGATGGAGTACTTAATGCCAACATGAAATCAGAGCCATATCCCTAGACATACACGTGCTTTTGACATGGTATCACCCTGCCTGTTCACCAAACTCTCTTCCATGCTATCCAAGGCCATCTCACGCATGGCTCACAGACTTCTATCCTGTCATGTCAACGTTGGCCTAAAAATGAGTTCTTTCATTCCCTCTTCTATCCAGGCTGGAGTTCCTCAAGGCAGCATTCTGGGCGCCTGTTCTTTTTCTGGATTTCATCAATGATGTCTCCGACTCTCTGGAAAATCCTCTTTATCTCTTTGCTGATGAACTGTATCTGTCATCTCTTAGACCGGCAAGCAGCAGCTTCTTCACTCTCTACACATCTGGATAAAATCACAAACTGGTCCAACACGTGGAACATGTCTTTCAATCCTGACAAATCTCAACAATCTCACTATGTCTCTCCGAAAAACCATTTGGAAAAACCCCCATCTACTTTTCACAGTCTCTGGAAGAAGTACTTTCATTCAAGCTTCTGGGTCTCACTATATGCCATGACTTTTCTGGAAAGCCACATTTCAAACCTCGCCTCCAAAGCCAGTCACCGACTGGGAATCCTCCGTCGTGCAAAGGCTTCCTCGGCCTAACCTGAGCTCCTGACCACATACAAAGCTTTCATTCCACAACCTGATGGAGTACTGCTCTCCCGTCTGGGCTGGTGCTCCTGCCTCTCACCTTTCTCGGCTTCACATTGTGGAAACAAAGGCATTGGGGATCATTGGTATCTCCCACAATGAAGCTGAGTCTTTGGGTCTTTCACTCTCATTGCAGGCAGGTCAGTGGTCTTTCTGTCTTCTACCGTCTCCTCTCCAGTCTTGCCCCCCTGCTCTGTCTGTGATATGTCCCCCATATTTCTGCAGGGTGCTCATGGTCCGCCAGCAACCCCCTTCTGGTAAAACTACCAAAACCACGAATCACTGCTCACCTTCGCTCTTTCATTCCTCTTTTTTCCCACCTTTGGAAGAAACTCCCACACTCTCTTCAATCGCATTCTTCCCTCCAGGCCTTCAAAACAGCTGTTCACCACCACCTCTTATCTTCCCCCATCCAAAACCACGATCTTTTCTACCCCCGTTAATCCACCCCAAACCTCCTTCAAATTTCCTGCTTTCCTTCCTGATAGTCCCTGTTGTGTCCCTCTTGTATTCCCCGTGTTCCCCACCCCATCCCTCTCCCTTCCACAGATCTCCTAATGTCTCTGTTCCCCACTGTTCTGTCCTTCCCTATCCCACCCCTCTTGTCTCCTGCCCCCTTGTTGTGCATTGTGTGTTCGCTCTCATAAAAGCCTCGTCAATTTATAAAAAAACCACCAAAACTGTACTCCGCAATCCCAAGATTTGTCAGCAGCAGACTTCTTTTTGTTGAGTTACTTGAAGGAGTGAGTGCACATCACCAAAGCAAGGACATTAGAGTATTTGAATGATAACATAAGGACAGAAATTAATGCCATAACAGGTAAAGCTTTGACCCCTGGAATGGAAAGTGTTATTCTAAGAGCGTGACAGTGTCTTGCAGCTTGTGATAGACACCTATCAGACATTATTTTCCGATACTTCATGGTTACTATAAATTTTGTTTTTGGTGTTTGTTTTTTCAGCACAATAAATTGTTTATTATTAATACTTTAAATAAAACAATATGAAAGCCAAACTCTTCTTTTAGCAGATCCTGTAGATGTATAATCATATCTAAAATACCTAACCATCTTTTGACACGAGTGGCTGGGCTGATGCCTCCAGATCGGAGGTGACGCTTTGGCCCTGTGCATGCGCAGCACTTGCATCCATTGGAGATTGGGGGAGCGCTCGTCCTGCTTCACACATGTTGATTTCTCCTCCAATCACACATGCCTTCTGTGTTTTTGGTTTGCATGAGCGGGTACAGTCATCTGAGTGGCAGACAGACTGTTGTTCTTTGTGGATTATGTGGTTTTACTCCGTAAGACATAATCCATGGCTGAAGCTCACCATTACAGCAAGGAGGTACAATTGGAATTTAAATGATGACTGGTCATCATTGGTTAGATATGTAGATGGCATGTTGTCCTGACGAGGGTAAATAAGCCCAAAATCCAGATAAGTGGCTCCGTTTGATGTTTAACCAATGGTGACTATAAAATCTCTGTCTTTTGACATGAGTGGTCAGGCCGATGCCTCCGGGCTGGAGGTGATGCTCTGGTGTGCGCATGCATAGGACTTACATCCATTGGAGATCAGGAGAGTGTTTGTCATACTCCACACGTGTTGATTTCTCCTCCAATCGCAAATGCCTCTAGTTTCTTGGTTTGCATTTGTGGGAATAATTGTCCGAGTGGCAGACAGACTGTTGTTCTTTGTGAATTATGCAGTTTTACTGTGCGAGACATAATCCATGACTGATGCTCACTAATACAGCTAAGAGATATGATTGGAATATATATAATATATATATACAGTATATGTAAATCTATGGACATATACAACATATATAAAGCTATTTCCAGCCACTATGCCTGGTGTTGGCTTAATGGTTAGGGTGATGGGCTTTGGATCCAAGTGTCCTGAGTTCAAATCCCGCTCCGCTGTTGAATTAATACCAGGTGGGGTTAACTCGGCCTGTCATCCTTCCGAGGTCAGCAAAATGAGTGCCAGTATACTGTGTCGGAGTGGCGACCCGTTCAGGATTGTGCCCAATCGCCAAGGAGACTGCTTAAGCAGCACCAACGCTCTGCACAGAGTATGGTCCTAATCTCCTCCTCCTCCTCACCACTGACTAACGGATATTGACTCACTGACTCACTGACATATTAAAAATCGGTACCTTCCAGGTGACGTAGAAAGCTAAAATTTTGCATGCCGATGGATATCGAAGCCATTACACCAGAAAAAAATTATGGAATCGTCAGACATCCATAAATGAAAATAAAAATAAATGAAAAAATAAATGAAAAAAACATGTACGTGAGCGACCCGAGACAATAGGGAAGCATGGTAATTTTGTGTGCCGACGTACATCGAAGCCGATACATCAAGAAAAAAAAATCACAGAACCTTCAGAAAGCAGCTGCAAATGAAAATATAAATAAATGAAAATAAATAAATGAAAAATCAAATGCAGGTGAGCGACAGGAGACAATGGGGAAGCATGGTTCGTATGCTTACATGGTTTGTATGCCCCCAATGTAACACAATGTGTAAGCATACCCCACTAGTATGTATATATATAATACAATATCTACGTCATAAAGTTTGAAGAACACCCCCATTTTTCAGTTTTTACTGGAAATTTAAGCTGTTAATGTTTCAATGTACCTCCGAAATTAAAGCAGAGAACAAATAAACAATTGCAGAATAAAAGAAATTATGAATGTTCTGTTGAACAAAATTTAATCTAAATTTTGACTCATCAAAGTAGCCACCTTTTTGCAGATAATAACAGCCGAACATACTCGTGCATTCTTCTACAATGGAAATTAATATTGTTCGAAAGTTCTTCCCAATACTGTTGCAGAAGTTCCCACAAATGTTGCACTTGTCGGTTGCTTTGCTTCACCTTCTGTACAATTCATGCCCAAACCAGCTCGATGGGGTTTAAGTCTGGAGACTGTGCTGGCCATTGCATGATTTGAAGCCGACCGTCTTGTTCTTTTCTTCTAAGGGAGTTCTGACATAGCCTGGAGGTAAGTTTTGGGTCGTTATCTTGCTGTAGGAGGAACCCCTGACCAACTAGGCATAGACCAGAGGGTATTGCATGGCGCTGCAAAATGCTGTGGTTGCCTTTTGGTTTAGGGTGCCAGTCACTCTGTGCAAGTTGCCGACTCTGGATCCAGCAAAAGAGCCCCAGATCATCACGCTTCCTCCTCCATTGTTGACAGTTGGTGTCACACACTGAGGAACCATCCTTTCGCCTACTTGATGGCATACAAAAACCGTGCGTGATGAACCGAAGATTTCAAATTTTGATTCATTGGTCCATAAGACGTTCCAGTTTTCAGTAATCCACTGCTGGTGCTTCACGGCCCGGCAAGCCTCTTTTTCTTATTTTGCCATCTTAGCAATGCTTTCTTATGCCACTCGACCTGTCAAACCTGCAGTCTCAAAGTCTTCTCTTCACAGTTGAAACTGAAACTTCCTTACTTCGACCAGTGTTAAGCTGTGCTTGAAGCTGCTGTCCTGTGAGCCACCTCTCACACAAGCTGTTGACTCTCAGAAACTTGTCTTCTGATTGTGTTGTGGCTTTGGTCTGCCAGACCTCTTCCTGTCAGAGTTTCCTCCAGTTTCCAAGTGCGCTTTTGATGGTGTAGGAAACTGTACTCAGGCCTAGGTCACATTTGCCACGGCGGCCGTGGGGTCTCCAAAATCTGCGGCACTAGCAATTCTACGGCGGCCGCAGTATTTCCATGTGTCACACAATGTAGCAGTCACATATGTTTTTATTTTTCGGGTAGCCGCACGGCCGTAGTGTTTATAAATTGTGGAGACCGAAAACGGGGTGCCGTACGGTCTTTGATTTGATGTCGCACGGTGACCTTAGGGCGTCGCTGCGGCGGCAATATAATTTTCAAGGCAGACGCAAGGAGACCTCAAGGTGCCCGCAAGGCGACCGCAGGGGCCTAAGGCGAACGTGCGGCCAGACGGACGGTAACGAGTGGGTTATATACCAGTCCTTTTTTTTACTGAAATAAAAATATTCAGTATATATAACTGAATATACTATAACTATAATATACCGTGGTCCCCCAGAATCCGAACGGCCAAGCTGTTTGAAAAAATTGGAATCCGAACAATTTTTTCGAGAAAGTTTGCCCTAAAAACCCAATACATTTTAAAAAACCGAACAAAACGTAGCGTTCATGTTTGTTCACGTGTCTCCCCCCTGTCGACCCGCATCTTCGCGCTTTGTTCATTCAGTTCGCGGTGGAAGTACTCAGTCACATTTGCTCTACGGCGAGGATAAGCGGCCGTACGCCCTCTCAATTGACAGAAATGTGCGGCGCCGCAGAGAAACTGAGGTGGCCTCAGGTGGCCCTACCCATTTGGCTATATTTACAGGCCGTAGGGTCGCCGTGAATGAAATCGCGGAGTTATAACTTTTTTCATTTCTACGCTCGCCGGAGCAATTAGACAAGCCAAGCTATGACGTAGATGTGTTCCACGTCGACCGTACGTAGGGCGTACGCGTGGGCTTGCGTTTTCCGTGCGGCTGCCTAAGCTCTCTCAATGAAAAATGAATTTTCCCAACCCCAAAAAATTACGGCGGCCACTATTTCCACGGTCGCCGTTACGTGCCTTGCGGTCTGTGTGACTACTGCGGGCAACCAGGGTCGACACAGCGTTCCCTACGCCGCCGTGCACCTACGTACGGCCTCTTGCAGTCTGCATGACCGTGCTTCCACCGTGCGCTACCGCAGAGATCGGAGTATAGTTGTTTGCCTAACACAGTGGTGCCCCCAGATCCGAATGTAATTCGTTCCTGGAGGCTGTTCGGATTGCAAAAGTTCGGATTCAAAAATATTTTCCAATAAGAAATAATGGAGTGAATTAATCCGTTCGTGGACCAAAGAAAACCACTTTCAAGACACTTTAACTGAAATTCCCCATTTAAGTAAATAGGATGAGTAATGACCTTCGTGGCGGTGTATTGTATGTTGAAACTGGTACAAACACCAATCCAAGGTCCACACAGGCTCGTGCTCCGCCTGGGTTTCGATCGCTCGCGCAACTCTGCGAGAGCGCTGCCCCAGGGCAGCTCATTCAAACATTGATGCCCCCAGAACACAACACTTTCATCAAACGCATCGGCTGACGTAATCATGGATATTAAAATTACACCGTTTGCTGTGAAATTCAATCCTTTGCCGACAGTCCGTCACACCACGTGATCGGATTGCTTTTTTGTTAATAATTAAAACACAAGATGATTAAAAAAAAAAATGAAGGTGAAAACACGAGTAAGCCTAAGTCACATTTGGCTCGGCGCCCGGAGGTCTACAAAATGTAGGACACTCGCAATTATAAGCTGCCGCAGTATTTCCACGGTCAAAATTAGCAGTCACACAGTTTTTATTTTCGGGTAGCGCCACACGGCGTGTTTATAAATTGTGGAGACCGAAAACGTGGGGTGCCGTAATTTTTGGGGTTGGGAAAATTCATTTTTCATTAAGAAGAGCTTACGGAGCCGCACGGAAAACGCAAGCCCACCGTACGCCCTACGTACGGTCGACGTGGAACACATCTACGTCATAGCTTGGCTTGTCAATTGCTACGGCGAGCGTAGAAATGAAAAAAGTTATAACTCCGCCGATTTCATTCCACGGCGACCCTACGGCCTGTAAATATAGCAAACGGCGTAGGGCCACCCTGAGCCACCTCAGTTTCTGCGGCCCCGCACGTTTCTGTCAATTCAGAGGGCGTACGGCCGCCTTATCCTCGCCGTAGAGCAAATGTGACTGAGGCCTCACTGACACCTTGGCTTGCTTTGCAATTTCTCCAAAGGAAAGACCTACACTTTTAAGGTTATAATGGTCTGTCTGTCTTCCTTTTTAATCGTCTTTTTCTCGCCATTATGATAGGAATATACTACTTCCTGCAGTGCAATATTATCCAAATAATGCTTCAGAGAGTGTAGCAACACAGTCTGTTCCAACACTGATTTTATACAGACAGAGGGTTTGTAACTAATCAACAAAAGTTGGGACACCTGTAGGAATTGTTTGCATCAACTTTCAAGGCTTAATTTACTTCCATTGCTGCAGAACAGCTGCAGTTGCGAACCCATTACTGTTCCCTGAAAAGGCCTTTTTTAATAACTTTTAAATTTACATTTTTTTCAGTTTTGGTCACCTAAACTTTTTTTAACCTCTGGCAGTTACCGGTTAGCTTTGTACCATTTCAGGTTATTCACTGGACTTGAAATGCTTAAATTTCAGTCAAAACTTGAAAAATGGGGGTGTTCTAAAACTTTTGACCGGTGGAGAATATATATATATATATATATATATATATATATATATATTATATATATATATATATATATATATATATTATATATATATAATTCCAGCAATCTCTGTGTGTGTGTCTGTCTGTTTGTCTGTCTGCGACCGCCGTTTCTCGACGACTGCCAGTCCGATCTCATTGAAACTTGCCAGGAATATTGCCGGGGACCCGCGGATGTGCCTTTTCGAGGTTGATATCGATCGGACGAGCGGTTCCCAAGTTACGGCCATTTTATTGCTTTTCAGTGTTGAAAAGGTGTATATTGGCAGCTGAAGTGTCGTTCCACCTTCACCTTATCATGCCAATTTTTCCCAAATTATTAATAACCAGACGACCCCGGTCCGATCGGATTGAAACTTGCCAGAATATTGCCGGGCCCTGCGAATGTGCCTTTTCAAGGTTTGATATCAATTCGACCGGCGGTCGTCGGTTTGTATTATTCAAATTATTAATTAATCCAAGGATTGAATTTTCCCAAGGGAAAGAGCTGTTTCTCAAGGGTTTGAAAGCTGTTTTTTCCCAGTTGGAATAATCGTTGTGCTTGGTAGACATTTGTGAATACATTTACAGAGAGAGGACAGAGAGGAGGGCTAGAGAGGAGGAGGAGAGAGGAGGCGAGAGAGGGGTGAAGGTGGGCAAGAGAGGAGGGGAGAGAGAGGAGCAGAGAGTGGAGAGGGTGAGAGGGGTAGAAGAGAGGGATGGAGAGAGGAGGGGGAGAGAGAAGGCGAGAGAGGAAGAGGAGTGGAAGAGAAGGGCGAGAGAGGGGGTAAATGGGGGCAAGAGAGGGGAGAGAGAAGGAGCGAGAGAGGGTAGAGGGGGGCAGAGAGGGGGAGAGAGAAGGCGAGAGAGGGGAGTGAGAGGGGGCAAGAGAAGGGAAGAGAGGAGGGGAGAGGGAAGGCGAGAGGAGGGAGGAGAGAAGGGCGAGAGAGGGGGAGGTGAGAGGGGGGGCAAGAGAGGGGGGGGAGAGAGGAGGGGAGAGAGGAGGGGGAGAGAGAGGGGGAAGAGAGAGGGGGGGAGAGAGGGAGAGGGGGAGAGAGTGGAGAGGGGACAGAGGAGGGGGGAGAGAGGAGGAGGGGTGAGAGGGGGGTGGCAAGAGGAGGGAGGGAGAGAGGAGGGGGGAGGGAGAAGGGCGAGAGAGGGAGAGAGAGGAAAGAGGAGTGGGAGAGAGAAGGCGAGAGAGGGGTAAAAGGGGGCAAGAGAGGGGAGAGGAGGGGGAGAGAGAAGGTGAGAGAGGGGTGAGAGGGGGGCAAGAGAAGGGAGAGAGGAGGGGGAGAGAGAAGGGCGAGAGGGGGTGAGAGGGGCAAGAGAGGGAGGGAGAGAGGAGGGGGACAGAGGAGGAGAGAGAGAAGGCGAAAGAAGGGGCAAGAGAGGAGAGAGGAGGGGGTGAGAGGGGGCGAGAGGGAGGAGAGAGGAGGAGAGAGGAGGGGGAGAGGGGGAGAGAGAGGGGCGTCACAATTCTTCTTCTTCGTTTGATATGACGTCACAATTGATGCTGGGGACCTGAACTGCAGGCACGAAGCTGCACATACTGGCACGCCCCTACGGGCACGCCCCTACGGGCCCGCACTAGTATATATAATTCCAGCAATCTCTGTGTGTGTGTCTGTCTGTATGTGTGTCTGTGTGTCTGTCGACTGCCGTTTTTCGACACCACCGCTCAGATCTGATTGAAACTTGCCAGGAATATTGCTGGGGACCCGCGGATGTGCCTTTCAAGGTTTGATATTAATCGGACAAGCAGTTCCAAGTTACGGCCATTATCTGTCAACCAATGACAAGACACGGTGCTATGACGTCACGAATGACGTCACAATGAATGTTTTTTTTTTTTGCACGATTGACGTCACAATTCTTCTTCTCTTCTTTTGTATGACATCACAATCGACGCTGGGACCTGAGTATGGCCTTTCAAGGTTTGATATTAATCGGACAAGCGGTTCCCAAGTTACGGCCATTTATCTGTCAACCAATGCAAGACACGGTCTATGACGTCACGAATGACGTCACAATTAATTTTTTTTTTTGTTTTTTTTTGCACGATTGACGTCACAGTTCTTCTTCTTCTTCGTTTGTATGACGTCACAATCGACACTGGGACCTGAGTCTGTGCCTTTCAAGGTTTGATATTGTTCTTCATCCGTTTCAGCTGTTTCCCAAGTGTTCCCAAGGTTTGAAAGCTGTTTTTTTCCCAAGGTTTGAATTAATTGTTCAAATTATTAATTAATCCCAAGGTTTGAATTTTCCCAAGGAAAGAGCTGTTTCCCAAGGGTTTGAAAGCTGTTTTTTCCCAAGGTTTGAATTAATTGTGTGCTTGGTAGACATTTGTGAATACATTTACAGAGAGAGGGGCAAGAAGGAGGGGGGAAGAGGAGGGGGAGAGAGGGGCAAGAGAGGGGCGAGAGAGGGAGGGAGAGGGGGGGTGAGAGAGAGGGGCGTCACAATTCAAGAGAGGGGGAGAGAGGAGGAGGCGAGAGAGGGGGGGTGAGATGGGGCTTGAGAGAGGGGCGAGAGAGAGGGGGGGAGAGGAGGGGCAATACTAGGGGGAGAGAGCGGGGCAAGAGAGGGGGGGAGAGAGGGGGCGAGAGAGAAGGGGCATCACAATTCTTCTTCTTCTTCGTTTGATATGACGTCACAATTGACGCTGGGGACCTGAGTATGTTTCCCAGGTGTTTCCCAAGTTATGGCCATTTATGATCAGTTGGTCCGATCTAATTGAAACAATGCCCCAATCCAGTCGTCTTTACGAGAGCGAAGGAACGAAGCTGCACATACTGGCACGCACCTACGGCATGCACCTACGGCATGCACCTACGGGCATGCACCTACGGGCCCGCACTAGTATATATATATATATATATATATATATATATATTTATATATATAATATATATATATATATATATATCTGGGTGACTTGGAAAGCTGAAATTTTTGTGTGACGATGTATATCGAGGGCCATACACCGGCAAAAATCACAGAACCATTGGAAAGTGTCCGTAAATGAAAATAAAAGAATGAAAAAAAAAACCAGAAAAAATTAATGCAGGTGAGTGACCCAAGACAATGGAGAAGAATAGTTCATTATTGCTTACAATGTGCAAGCATACCCCACTAGTATATGTATATAACATAGATTTTATCACCGTGCATTCATGTATTCATTATTATAAATTGATTGCTATTTGTGAAAATGCTACAGCTCAGTAAAATGGTGGTTGTGGTGATATTTGATCTTGCTCATAAAGACAAACATGATTGGATTCCTATTTTTTAATTTGTCCCAAATGTGGTTTCACTTAACTTTTTTCCCAGCCCCGGGTCACAGTAAGATTGAGGTTGCGAGTCAAAAAGAAAAACAGAAAGTAAAAAACAAGTTGCTCCCAGTAAAAAAAAAGAAAAAAAGATGCAATGATAATAAAACATCATCATCCTCACAACTCATATCACTAACAAAAGCTACCTGAATGTAAAAGCCAAGACAGCTAAATGTTTCGTTTATATTTTAATGTTCTTAAAACTCAACTCACGTAATGGCAGTTCAATTTTAAGTTCAGGTGCATGTCCTAATATAATAAACAATGACGCATGATGACATGTCTGTCTGCATATGCATGATTGAACAAAAGAAGCATTCCTAATGGGGTGTCATTGATTACACATGCCCATAACAACTGCTGCATTCAATCTGCTCCAATTGTTCCAATTTATCTCTTTGTTTGCTCATCTTTTAATAACTGACTACAATGCTGTCTCATCTTGAGTGTCATTGCTTGAAATTTCATTCTTTTAAATGCTACTTAACACTACAAATCACAACCCTTTTTTGTGGGAGAACTTGGCTCAGGAGTTTTTCATAAATAATAATCAAGGTAATAATAAAAATCACATTAATAGGAATATAAATTCTTCTCATAAAATGGCAAAGTGTAATTTTGCAAATTTACACAGATGTGTTGCAGATCCTATCTGATGTTTATCGAAAACGTACTCCAAAAACCCTTTATGAGCTGCCTTTTCTGGAGCAATGAACTTAATTTGTTTATTTTGGGGGGAGGATAGTTGCTGTTTTATTTTTTCTGATATAATTCTCCGAGTCCAGCTCTTTTCTTCTTGCCTGGTTAATCCTCACATCTTTCAGTACATACCATATTTTGGCTGCATGCCCCTCTTTCCCAAAATCCTAATAGTTTACTCTATTTTACCATGCATTTGATATTCTAGCTCTAAATAAGATGTATGTCTTGAATATTGAGTTTGATAGATAAATGTTGATCACTGTTTTTTATTCTGTTCAACTCCTCCAGTAAACTTCTGTTGCTTTATCAATCTTTTGTAGTACAGCTTAGCAGATTCCCACAGAAAATATAATAACAATAATAATTTATTTGGCCATAGGCAATTACTGTATAAAAAAAATCGTTCCATAAATCACAGGGATTAATAGTTCTTCAGAACATATCAAGATTGATTCCTTCTCTGCTTCCCTTTGGTGAATCATTGAAAAGGTAGAAAGTGATCTTGGTAAAGACCTTACATGACCCGCCTGCTTACAGAGAATGCGGGTGAGAAGCTTGGCGGGGACTTGCTTAAGGACGCATTCGGGAAAAGAGGTCGAAGGCTTCATGAGGCAGAAGTTCATGATCGTGGACGGAGACAAAGCCGTAACTGGCACTTACAGGTAATATGTCTGGAAAGAAAGAGAAGAAAATAGTCATTAACGATTCATTGCATATTTATCAGCTACAGTGTAGAGATTTGGAAAGCCATCAAGGTGAAGTGGTAATTGCATTCGGTAGCAAAGCGATAACTTTTGGCAGCATTCTGCCAAATCTGCATCAGCTTTCTTGCATAAGTTTTACATTAACCGTTTGGTGATGAATCCATAAGGCAGAAACAACTGTCCAATTCTGACGTTGATATAAGTTGATGCAAAAATTATATGATCATTGCACAAAGCCCTTTTGGGTTCTGATCAATTGTAATGCCCTGTGAAGATCTTTTTTACCGATAAAACTTTACCCTCCGTATGTGATGTAATTAAGCTCGACCTGCAATTTTAGCTCATTAGCTTCAGTTCACACTTTTTCTTCTGCAAAATTGATGTTTATGATGTTTTGCAACTTATTTCGACTTTAAAATCTTCTTAGGTTTGTGAAGTAAAAACAGGCTGCAGCTGCAGGGTTATGATTGTCTAATTGTTTAAATGCAATATTTATTCTCAATTATAATTTGCAGAGTGGCAATTCTCCAAAGTATACATTTCTGCACTTCCATAATTATTGCACATAAGAAGTTCAAATTAGAAGCAGACAGATTGGTTACTTTTGAGATTATCTCAAGGTCATTGGCTCAGTATGTCAGAATTAAACTATTAGTGGGACTTAGTCACCTGATGATTTGGGTTAAAAGTCATGTGTGTACAAAAGAAGCTAGATTTTAACGAGAAAAGAGAATTTGTGGAAATGTGTCAATCGATATGCCTCTGCCTATGTTAGATGTCAACCTACTGTTGCATTGACTACAATTAAACGTCACTTTCCAAATTCAAGCAACATGAACGAGATTGCGAGAGAAGAGACATAAGTAGAAGAGAGACAACATCAGATGCTTCTAACTGAATAATGGTCTGCAAAATGATTTTCAAAGGGCACATGGCCATTTACCTGTTGAACCCAAAGTGGAATTGGTTCATCTTTGTATTACAGTTTATCTTGTGACAAGTTTGGTTGAAATCACCTCAGTGGTTTACAAGTAATTACGGCCACAAAGATTTTCTAATTAAAGTGCACATGACCTTAGACCTTTGACCTTTGACTATTAAAACCCAAAATTGAAATAGATCATCTTTGTATTACAGTCAATGCTTTTGCCAAGTTTGGTTGAAATCCCTTCAGTATTTCGCAAGTTATCACGGTAACAAGGATTTTCAATTGAAGGTTACGTGACCGTAGACCATTGACCTTTTGAACACAAATTCGTGTCAGTTCATCTTTGCATTGCAGTCCATAGTTTACCAAGTTTGGTTGAAATCCAATCAGTGGTTCATTTTCGAGTTATTGTCTTCCCCAAAAAACGATAACAGACAGACTGATGGATGGACATGGAGCCATATATTTCATACCTACACATCAGTAAAAGCCAGGGGCTCAGAAGTTATCAAAATAAAAATTGAGAAATAGAGGACAAGGGAAGATTTAATTATCATGAAAAGTACAAAAAACATGATCCAGGAAAGAATGAGAATGATTTGGCCCTCCCCATATGTCGCCTACTCATTCACAACTAAACAAGAGCAATAGACAGGGCAGTGAAAAAGAAAAAAAACTACATTTAAGCAAAAACAAATAAATAAATTGGAAGCACAAGGAACTCGACACATTGCACGATATTTATTTCTACTCAAATTACTATCCAAAAACATACAAAACTAACAACTAAGAAATTTGGCTTGATGGGAATGTTTATTACATCGCGACCGCTTATCTTTCACCACCCCCCAGATTAAATAGGCACATGGATATCCCTGAAACACATGATCCATTGTCAAGACACCTCTGATGCCTACTCATATGCATGGTCGACTCTCTTTCTTGTGTCACAAATACTGTTGAGGGGTGAAGTCTCTATTTGTGGCCCATGTCAATTAACACTGCTTTCCTGGCAACTTCACCGGAGTAATATTCATCCAAGAATGCTGATTATCCATTCATTCCATGAAGTATGGATAAAATACATCGGGCCACATGGCCTATGCTCTCTTTCCTTCCCAATGTTGTTCCCCAAGTATCTATATAGTAAAGTTGAGACGTAACAAAATATCCCATTTTCCTCTGCTACAATTGAGACAAGTGGAAATATAAAAATCAAGAAATAGCCTTAAAATCAAATGCTCCTCTCTCTCACCCTTGACCTCTGGCATTAACATAATAACTTCAGTGTATCTGATTATGAGTCCACTCACAATTAACTTTAAAACTATCCCCTCAATTGTTCCGCCAGGGCACAAGGAAGAGGAGTGCAAGCAAAACAAGAGCTTTAACCATGTTATTCCTTCCTGCCATCAACCAATCACGACCCTCCAATTGTCACTAAACTTGAACTTTTCCATAATCCCTTCCATTGCCCAAGATAATTATCAATCTTCCCAACGAGACCACCCAAACAGTCATTATTGCCTCCACTTCTCAAAATCCCAAATTACCCCAAGTGGAATGAAACATCAATCCAATTCTCTCCACTGATCACAAAATTGCCAAGCTTAATAACACCTCCAAAACAACCACAGTAACTTCCAGTAAACCAACATCCCAGTATCCATGACCAAATCATCCATTTTATCGAAAAACAATTACGACTCACCATGAAGCAACACTGGATATTTCATGGTGACTGTGCATCTTCAAT
>CM068959.1:44826256-44852724 GCA_035128595.1 Eptatretus atami | reverse complement strand
GGGAGAGGAGTTGAGGTGGTGGAGATGATGCAGAGAAGAAGGTTGGAAATGTTGTGTGTGTGCAGGAGACCAGATGGAAAGGAGACAGGGCAAGCAGGTTGGTAGGATACAAGCTGTTGCACATGGGTGGGGATCAAAGGAGTACTGGCATGGGAATAATAGTATTGGAAGAAATCAGTAAATAAGTGGACAGAGTCGAAGATGGGAGAGACGAATAGTTATGGCATGGTTGGTGGTACAGAGGCAAATTCATCCATCCATTGGGACCATACTCTGTTCAAAGCCTGGTGTTGGCTTAGTGGTTAGGGTGATGGCTTGGGATCCTAGGGTCCTGAGTTCAAGCCCCGTTTGCCGTTGAATTAATACACCAGGGGGTTGACTCAGCCTGTCATCCTTCCGAGGTCAGCGAAATGAGTACCAGTGTGCACTGGTAGAGGGGCACTGCATCAGCGACACAGTCGCGCTTCCAAGAAATGATAGCTATCCCGGCAGCTCAGCTGCCACATGCAAGAAGAAGATACTCTGTGCAGAGTGTTGGTGCTGCCTAAACAGTTTCCTTGGCTATTGGGCACAATCCTGGATGGGTCACCACTCCGACACAGGATACCAGCAAGCTGGCACTCATTTTGCCGACCTCGGAAGGATAACAGGCAGAGTCAACCCCACCTGGTGTTAATTCAACAGTAAGTGGGATTTGAACTCAGGATCCTAGGATCCGAAGCCCACCACCCTTACCATTAAGCCAACACCAGGCATACAGAGGCCTATGGTGTGTGTTATGTCAATATATGGGACTCAAACTGGAAGAACTGAGGTGGAGAAGCAGTCATTGAGGGACATACTTGAGAGTATGATGGGAATGGTTGAGTTGAACGTGATGCTGTACATTGTGAGGGACTTTAACGCGCATGTGGGAGTAGCATAGCCAGGTGAAGATGAATGTTTTGGTAGATTTGGTTGGGGAAGGAGGAGTAGATCGGGTTAAGAGCTGGTGGCGAGGAATGGGATAGCCATAGCTGGTTCATTCTTTCAAAAGCAGGAAAGCCACAAGATTACCTCGAGGAGTGGACTACATAAAACAGAACTGGATTTGGTGGTGGTGAGGAAGTGACAGTTGTGGAAGGTTCAGGATTGTAAGGCAGTGGTGGAAGAGCATGTTTCCACTCAGCACAAGCCTGTGGTGTTTGTGGTTTGGATGGAGAAAAGAAGGGTGGTTAAGAGCAGGGATCAGAAGATTATTAGGTGGGGGAAGTGTAGAGGAAATGTCATCACAGAGGAGAAGGAAAGAAAGAGGGCCAGGTATGATCAACTTAGCAAAGAAGTGGAAGGTTTGGAGGAGGAGTGGACAAAGTATGGAGAGGTGTTTTGGGGAATTGCAGAAGTTTTGCGTGGAGAGACGTCAGGAAAGTGCGCATCGTCGAGGCATTGAAACCGAGTATGGTGGATGGAGGAGGTAGCAAAGGCAGTTGGTGAAAGGATAGATTAGCAGTCAGATATGGGTTGTTGCACCTATCTGGGCAGAAGAAAGCAGCAAGGAGAGTGTGGCTAAGGAGAGGAATGATATGGAAGAGGAGGTGTTCAACAAGTTGGAAGAGGATGGTGGGAGGAAGATGATATATAAATTCGCTCATGACAGGAACGAGGATCGTAAGGACATGAAAATGGGGGGGGGTGATTAAGAATGGTGTGGAGGACAGGGGGGCAGTATTGAAGGTGTGGGAAGGATATTTCAAAGAGTTGTTGAACCGGGAAGGAAGCAACGGCGAGCTGGAGCTACCGGGTTATGTAGAGGGGAAAGTGGATTTGGTCGAGATCACAGAAGAGGGAGTGCAGACGGCATTGAAGAGGATGAAGAAGGGAAGAACGCCAGGCATTTATGAGGTGTGTACAGAAAGGATAATTGCAGCTGGAGAAGTCAGAGTCAGTTGGATGAAGAGGCTGTTGATTATATGTGTGAGAGAGGGTTCAATTCCAGAGGAGTGGAGGACTGGGTTAATTTGGCTGATATGGAAAGGGAAAGGAGATGTTCAACATCTGGGGAAGTACAGGGGCATTACGCTCCTTAGGCCTAAGTCACATTTGCTCTACGGCGAGGATACGGCGGCCGTACGCCCTCTGAATTGACAGAAACGTGCGGCGGCCGCAGAGTTTCTGCGGTGCCTCAGGGTGGCCCTACGCCATTTGGCTATCTTTTACAGGCCGTAGGGTCGCCGTGGAATTATAACGTGGAGTTATAACTTTTTTCATTTCTACGTTCCCGTAGCAATTCGACAATCCAAAACAAAAGAACTGGTAAATAAAAAATAAAAAACCCACTTGTTACCGTCCGTCTGGCCGCACATTCGCCTTAGGGCCCCCTGCGTCCCCCTGCGGTCCCCTGCGTCGCCTGCGGTCGCCTTGCGGCACCTTGCGTCTGCCTTGAAAATTATATGGCCGCCGTAGAACGCCCTAAGGTCACCGTGCGACATCAAATCAAAGACCGTACGGCACCCCCACGTTTTCGGTCTCCACAATTTATAAATACGCCGTGCGGCTCCCCGAAAAATAAAAACATATGTGACTGCTACATTGTGTGACCCTGGAAATACTGCGGCCGCCCTATAATTGCTAGTGGCCATATTTTTGTAGACCCCACGGCCGCCGTGGCAAATGTGACTTGGGCCTAAGCAGGAAGTTGAGTTTGAGGGGTAGTATGGGGAGGATGCTGCATACAGACAATCTGGCTGTTGTGGTGGAGAGTGTGCGGGAGATGCAGGAAGTACTGGTGGAGTGGAAGGAGGCATTTGAGAAACATGGGCTGAAGATGAGTATGGAGATGACTGACGTGATGTGGGTCGGGCAGCAGAGAAAATAAATGAATATCAGGTTGGAGGGGAAGGAGACCAGACAGTGAAATGGGTTTGAATATCTGGGAGGAACAGTGACCGTGGATGGTAAGTACGAGGCAGAGGTGCAGAGGAGGGTTCAGGTTGGTGCGAATGCATGGAGGAGGTTAGAGTGGGTAATGGCAGACAGAAAGATATCAAGGAAAGTGAAAGGGAAAGTTCTGATGTCATGTGTAATGCTGGCCTTCCTTTACGGTCTGGAGACAGTGGCACTGACAGAGAGACAACAACAGAATCCGCAGGTTTGTGAGAACAACTGGGTCAGGAGGATTGTGGGGGTGAAGAGGGTGGATAGGAGGATGGATGAACTGAGGGAGGAGATTGGTGTGGAGATGAGCTTCACAGAGAGGTTGGTGAAATGCCGGCTGAGATGGGTTGGACACATGGTGTGGATGGGGAAGAGAGAATGGCAAAAAGAGCAGATCGGTTGAGGGAGCAAGGTAGTAAGAAAAGAGATAGACCACGGTTGAGATGAGAGGATTGTGTGAGGACTGATATCAGTAAGGTAAGGGTGGTTGGAGAGTGGAGAGAGTTGGCTGAGGACAGAGGGAGGTAGAGGAGTGTTGGGGTCAAGGCAGGGCTGAAGCTTGTTGCCATCAGACCTTACCCCTTATAAAGGGAAGCAGAGGAGAAGAAGTCAAGGCTCGTGGAAGAGCTTGAGTAAAGCAAAGGCCTTGTTTCTAAAATACGAGTGCATTGCTTCGTCAGAGTTCTCTCTGACATCAACCTAAGATTTGTCATTAATTTGAGTACCCCCCCCCCCCCCAACCAACAGAAAATCACAATTGGACCATGTTCATCAAAATGGGGGGGGGGGGGTGGAATTTTGATGAATATAGAGTGTTCGGTTGGTCTTATAATCACAAATGTTTTGCACAAAACTTGAAAGAAGTATGGGAAGTGATTGGGTACGTTTACTTGAACCATGAGTCCGGCATAATCATCCAGATGTACCATACATGTTTGAACCTGATTGCGATCGTGAGGAGTTTTTGCAATTATCTTTGGAAATGGAAATACACCACATTTGGGATTTTATTGATGAGAACAGCAAATTCAGACAGAACAGAATTTGGGAAAATTCACCATGCAGACTTCATCATAATAAATGTATCATACTCTGTATACAGAGCATCAATTCAGCCAAAGCAATCTCTTAGCAGTGGTTACAATCTAGGACAGGTTTCCACTCTGATGCAGGATACTCGACTGAAGGTGCAGGAATTTGGAATCTGGCTTGCCTACTCTTTGCAAAAGACACCATGTGATCTTTAACATGCAACAACTAATGCTGGCAGACAGGAGTCCCAGTTTAACGTCCATCTTAGAGACAGCCCACACAATGATTAGTTGTCCTGCCTCTGAAACACCAGTATGAGAGTTTATAGCTGGGTCGAGATCCGAACCCAGGCTAGATAGATCAGAGGCGAGTTGTGCATACCTCTGGGCTATCCTGCCAGCCCATACAGACTTTAAAGCTCACAAAAACCAATATGATGGGAGTGCAGAGCAGGAAAAAGATACTGCATTTGGAAAGATTTAGTGGAATAGCATACATCTAAAAAGTTGGGGATTCCTTTGTTGGCACGTCGTGTAGGGAGCTGTCAGTGAGAGTTGCTTGTTATTTCAGTGAGCGAGTTTTGCAGGTCTGAAAGGATGTCATACATTTTTTCTATTTGCCTCGTGTTTTTCACGTCATGTCAACAATGCGTAGTAGCCATTTCTATAGGTTTCTGTTTATTTGAAGTCAAACTCATCAGAGATATTCCTTGTTGGGAACAACGCAATTAAAATTATTTTAAAAGCATGCATTTCATCATGTAAAAACACTGTAATCTTGAAATGGTAAAAAAAAAAAATGTACATCTTCTTGATGATTTGTATTCACAGGAATGCAGCCTTCATCATAAAATTCAAAGTTTACATCAGAATGACATAATACTTGAACATTATGCTTTTGTTGATGCCAGTTAAACATCTTAAGGTTGCCATGATGATGGAATCGCCATTTTTACCTTGTGATGGTGGAATATCCAGCCGCACAATTTCTAATTGTTTGATAGCAACATGTTATTGTGCATAATATGAAAAGCACATTCAGAGTTTCAGAAAAATCTGAAAAGCAAAACCTGCTGTAGTACATTCTATAATTTGTCTGTTTATACTGTAAAGAAAGTTTGTTTATGAGCTATGCATCATTGATGTGTTCTTTATCGCTGTTTTTTCTCTTGGCAGCTTCACTTGGACGTCCTCCAGACTTGATCGAAACATCATCACGGTGCTAACAGGGCAGATTGTAGATACCTTTGATCAAGAGTTCCGTTCCCTTTATGAACTCAGCAAGCCTGTTCACCTTGATAGCTTGGGCCTTCCACCAGATCCACAGCCAAGCAAGTCAGAAGAACTACCTTCCAAGGCTTCTGTATCATCAGAGGTTTCTCGTCGACTCCTCAATCCAAAGTATGCTCTTGTCTCTAACAACAACAATGTCAAAGCAGCAGCAAAAATGGCTGCTCAGAAGGAAAATACTGCCCTTATTCCAGCTCCTTTGGTTAAAAGACCAAAATCGCCTGGCCACACAACTCCCAGTCCAACCACCAAAGACTTTTCTGCCATAGACATGTGGGTATGCAAAGCAGCAGCACCACAGAAGGAAACAGATTCCATAATTGAAATGATCATAATTCCCGAATGTCTTGAGCCTTATGACACCCCTGTGAAACGCAATAACTCATTGCCAAAACTTGTTGGTGTAAAGGCACAACCAGCTACGAGCAGGGATGAACGAGACTCCAAGGAACTCCAGCCAGCCAAAGCCAAGCGTGAACACTCCAGTCAAGGCAAGTTGCAAACTGTATCACCAATTAAAGACGCCAATAAAACTACAACAAGGCAACAGTCATTCCAATGGCAACAGTCCCCAGCGAACCCTGAAAGTAGGGGAAGATGTGGTGAGCACGGCAATAAAGAGAGAACTCAGCAATCAAGGCAGTCAAAGACCAACACCTCAAAAGAAGGCCAAGTATTCTTTGAGGGTAATAATTTGAGCACAGAAAAGTGGGCAAAGTGTACAGAGGACTTGGAGCAACCAATGCACTCAGCAAAAGGGCGACAAAGAAAAGATTCAAGTTCCAACCTCAACCAAGCTTCAAGGGAATCTGATGGTTCCAAACCTCAAAGTTGCAGTCCGAAACGCCAAGTGTCACCAGCTTCCAAGCGAAATCCTAGAACCAGGCTTATTTCTGGTTCTTCTGAAGGCTGCACCTCCCGACAAAGCCGATGTCATAGCACAAAAAGCAGCAGTCCAAAACGCCAAGAATCACCAGCTTCCAAACAAAATCCCAGAACCGAGTTTATTTCTGGTTCTTCTGAAGGTCGTACCTCCCAACAAAGCCGATGTGATAGCATAGAAGGTGCACAAAAACCCTGCAGCCTAAGGAAGCAAGGGAATATCACCATGGTCAATGGCCCAGCATCACATGAGCAGGAAGAAAGAAATAAGGAAATAGGAGATGAGGCAACAGCTGCTGCTACTGTTTTGCCAGCTGAGGGAGAATGCAGTAATGAGCGTGAGTTTGAGAATGATGGAGCAACCTCGGCAATCAACTGTAACCACACAGAAGGCATTGGTGAATTCGAGCCAGAAATGGTTGGTCTGGGACACTCAAGTAGTGATGGTGAGGTGAAGATCTCAACTCTCACAATGGGAGCAGTTGCAACTTTGGAGGAAGATTGTGTTTCTGGAGATGACACACCAATGTCAAGTGTTCATGTCATTATACACAACTCGGAAGCATCGAAACCTCAGTCCAACTCCACAGGAACGGACAAATTGAGTTTCCATTCAGCATCCGGCAGCTACGAGCCTAAGACTGAAAAGGAGGTCAGACCCAAAAGGATGTCATACACTTGTAATACCTCCTGATATCACTTCCTTATCTGAATCAATTCCTCTACCTGCTATTATATCCTCTTATCATGATTGGTTTAAGGTTAAACTACAATGTATAATAATTAAATTGCTGTGTTAACTTGTGATATCAGTTAGCTGGATACTCAGTCACCTTCATGGTTATTAATGAATAATAACAATATTAATTAGAGATAGATAGATCGAGAGACTGCGACTGTTTAACTTGGGTTAATTCTGTACACCAATGTTCTTTAAAAAATTTTTTATATATACTGTATATGTATCTATATATCCATACTTAAAATAAAAAGAGCTGATAGCTGTTGCAGTCTTTGTGTAACTAAATAATAATTCGCACTAAATCGGTTTGATCCTCAGAATTTAAAAATTATGTTGGTCATCCACGTGATTCTCAGCAATCAGTAAAAATTTTATATCTTCGGCTGAAATATTTGTTTTTTCTGTGCCAACACAAAAATCTTCACAGGCAAACGGATGCAAAAAATCATTTTCCGAAGTAAGAATTGAAATGGGTCATGAAAACAAAATGTATTTTACTGGGAGGGTAAATAAGAGCACGTTCTTTTAACGCTTTAAAAATCTTCTTCGAGGTTTTCACTAAATGGTGCCAAGCAGTGAGGAAACAGATATAGAGTGTTTTTCTTGTAAGGCAGGCGACTGGATGTGCTTTGACTTGTTTGTAAGATGAAGTCACTTGGCCTGCAGCACCAAGCATTTCAGATAAATGGGCTTAGTCGGAGCTTTGCAATGTTCCTTGGTGGTTTGGTTTAGTCCGTTAGAGAACGTGCTTTGTTCAGTGGGGATAAACTCTTTGTGGGTAACGATGTTTGAGGAAGCATTGCATGGTTGCTTTTGTAGTGGTGAAATGTAAGATATGATGTTCAGAATGATTACTCACTCGGGGAGTTTCCCTTGCAGCAAACAGAAATGTATAGTTGAAATAAATAACATCCTTTTATTCTTTGTAATAACCTAACTTTCAGAAGACTTGTTTAAACTTCAATAAAGATGACGATTCCACCAAACCTTATGCCTATCCGTATGTGCAGATAACACCAACATCCTCGGTTTATTAACACTGTGTCGAAATTCCAAACATTAACTATTGGGATGTGGTTAAACTTTTCACGCAGTATTGTCAAATACATGTTTCTATTCCATATCAAAACAACAACGAAGTAAATGAATTGCATTAAGGATGTCCAAAAATGCAGCCGTATTTGGTAAATTGGACACCTGAGAAACACTTGGCACAAAGTGGTTAATAAAGATCGAAATAAAAGCGAACGTTGAGCTTTAATGGCCCGGGAGACTATTATAGCGAATACTCAGCCAGTCTGGAATTTAATCTCAAAGTGATACAGTACTTCGGAGAATTTCCAACCCGGCGATCTCCGTAATGTTCACGTGAAAAGGCCTTTGGTCTAATACCCGTGTCGAATTCCAAACTCATGCCATCAACCAGCTTTGTAGAGAAATAAAAAAAAGTCAAGAAATATCTCATCATAGTCACTATGACATCATGTGTCGAAAGAAAGTGCTCATGATGACGCAATGCTCTGCAATCTCCTGGTCTCGCTCATCTGTCAACAGGCTTGACAGAAGAGCAAGACAAATGTTCTGGTTTTCTTGACAAATGTTGAAGACAAAATAATAGCCTACTTTAAGGTTGTAACTAAAAGTTTGACAAATTGAGATTACCTACGTACTCTGCCGATTTCAGTTAAAGCTTGTGCACATGAGAAGCCTCCCATATATTCCTGAATTTGATCAGTTTCCCATCTTTTACTGAATGTAACTTTTATCAATCTCAGAATTTACCTTGTATAATCGCAAGCTTCATGATTGACAATTTCATATCAGAGAGTGCACTAGACCTCTCTATGTAGGGATGGCGTGGAAAAAAACGTCGGTCCCACCCGCTACAAACAAAACTAAAGTTGGAGTATCTTCTCTGAAAAGTCACTCAGGCTACATATATGAGCCTACCTGGTCTGTTCAGCTGATTGTCGAGGCAGGGATCACTTTTCAGTACTCCAGACCATGGCAAAAGCAAAACAAAAGCAAAAAATTTGGATCGGTCAAAACCGGAAAATCTTTTTCTCGTTCATCATCATCATCATCATCATCATCATCATCATCATCATCATCATCTTTGAGCTGCCTCTCTCAATGGCATTGACTCTGAGACCATCTGACAGAGTTTTACTTGATGTAGCATCCTTTACTATCATAATTTTAATCGCTTGAAAGGATACCACAAAAAGTACACAAAGCTTTATTCCTTTAAAAAGTTTGAATGGGAAGCAATCAGAGGGGTGGGTGGGACTATGACTGTCAATCAGCCTGATTGGGCGTGGCCCCTAGACACATTTACCCGAGGGCAAATCAGACCTTTATGGGTGTGGTTAATGGTGGAATATTATCAAGAAGTCAGCGACAACAACAACCCCCACACATATTTCAGCAAAGTACGTATTATTTAGAAGATTAGATCGTATATAAAGTATGTACAGTACCATTACAATGTGAGCACGTCTATAAAGTCTGTACTACAACATTTTAAGATCAGTAGTAGATCATCTATATATATTTATAAAAAAGTAAAGAAATAAGGAATAAAAACATTTCAAAAAATGCAAATAGATGTTGGGATGTTCCTCCAAAAAGTATGTAAACAAGGTAGGGATGGTCACAAGAAATGATCATGTGAAACCATCCCTACATCTTTCTTTGAATAATGGTTGTCCCGAGAAAAAACAGTTATATCGAACACACACACACACACACACACACACACACACACACACACACACACACACACACACACACAGTCTTTTCTCGGAACAACCATTATTCAAAGAAAGATGTATGGATGATTTCACATGATCATTTCTTGTGACCATCTCTACCTTGTTTACATACTTTTTGGAGGAACATCCCCACATCCTTTTGCATTAAAAAAAAGTTATTATTACTTGTTATCATCACAATCATACCTAGATAGTGTAGTTAAATAACTTGTAAAACATAGCATCAAGAGTATGGTTTCATATAAACCCCCACATTGGTGGAGTAGCATTGATCAAGAACCCCCACCCTCTTTGTATATACAAGTCCTCCTCAGTCCATTTGTTCAGTGTACTGAACATTTTTCAATTGAAAGTTTCTACAACATTGTCAATCAGCGATTCCTCTGGTGCAGATGTTCCAGATACTGAGAATTATAATCATGACCCAGGAGATTATAAAGTGGACTCAAAGGAGGAGGCAGGCGGCGATCCTCCCCCACCTTTCCCCCACAAGGAGTTATTGCCCCACCTTCTTATGATAACATCAATTGTGTGGAAGGTGTCTCCTTTTGAGTTGGAAGATTTAACGAGTTCTATATTTGTAAACGTAAACCAAGACCTTGCCTCAGAATTGGCTAGAGGGCATCGTTATAAAAATAAAGATGCATTTTATAATTGACAAAAACAATACAAGGCGTGTAAAGAAAAATAAACAAAACAAACAAAAGAAAAGTACCTGAGTAATACCTCATGCTCCTGTCATTGGCAAAACAATAGGACATACACGTACGCTCAAACAAGTGAATTCTTGTGGCATCGCCTTACACCCCTAATCCTTTTTTTCTTGTTTTGCCCTTTGAACCCACAGCTATCGCGATACTGGAAACCACAGCAACCATTTCGGCCAAACAAAACTCCTGCTGCTGCCCTCTTTCGGGACAGATTGACTTATCTGGATTATGAGAACACCTCCAATCATTCTGGCATCCCCCGTCGTCATTCTGTCGATTACCACCCAGCTTTTCGCTCCTCCAGTCCACAACGTCATTCTCGCAGAGACTACCACTCAAATGCTGGAGTCGGGGTAGTGTCTGCTGTTGCGCACAAAAGACCAACACGGAGAGTGAAAGCAGGTCTTTCAGATCCCTACAATGCCTCTGGTTTGTACAGCGACCGGAAACGTCATCTACACAGACCATCCTCACCTCTTTGGCAAAGGCGGAACAACCAAAGCAAAGAATCATCAGGATTAAGCAGTGGGCACACATCATATACAAAGGAAAAGTCAAAAATGTGACAGGACGTCTCTTCGTGACTTTGCCACCGGACCAGGCCTTATGACTTGATGTTTTGGTCAGTCCCTCTCCCAGTCGAGCAGATTCTGGCATTTATCCATCTAAATTTGCTTGAATGACCAAGGCATTTACATTTGAAAGCACAGGAGTAGTACTCAGGACATGTTGGACCTTCAGTTTCTGGCTAGGCTCATCTCCTGATCACGCACTGCTCAAATTTAAATGCGGGAATTACTAATGCGACAATCTCCTGTTCTTGACTGTTTGATTGTTCCCTTTTTGGGATTGTTTACCTTTGTATATAAACTTTTACTTGCTCGGTCAAACTTTCTCTTAAACCCACAACCTATTAAACTAACTGTTGCCTAAATGGTTTGAGAAAACGTGCTTTCATCGTGTCAACCTTCAAATTTTTGTACCTGCAAACCATGAAACGACTTTTTGCTTATTACAAGAAAGAGATACACATAAATACTGTTTTGCAAAAAATGTTTGTTTTTAATGAACTAATCCCTGCAGCTCTCAAGCTTGCCTACTTTTTGCTTTGTCACAGTCGTGCAGGTTCCACCAGAGGCATTCTCCTTGTCACGTCGTTTTGTCGGTTACTGCAGGTGCATTGTTATCAAGTGTTTAATTCTTCCCTTCCCTGCTACAGTTGGTTGTAGCTTTATTTCAGGCATACTTTTCTTGTATCTGAAAGAACAAGTTGATGCGTTTGCAAAATGTTTACTTCTCAATGTAAAAAGGACAAAACTTTTTATTATGTATAATTTTATGCTTGGAAGCACTGTTTTGTTGGCCTCCATGGGCTGGCTACCTGACTGTTGAGCCCAGAATATGCAATGTGTCTTATGGTGGGCATGACATGGCAATGTGCCACGAAGCACAAGCAGAGAAAAAATAAACAAGGACTTAAGTGTTCAGAGAAAAAGGTCACATGTCCTCAAAGGAGTGGCATCATCAAAATTTACTTTACTTTTCGAAGGAAATAACAGCGAAATGTAAGAATTGATGCTGAGATGATAATTTGTACATAATTTCCTTCAATTTGGCAGAGCCACCATCACACCATTATTTTGCACAGCGGGAGAGCAGATCGTAAACATGGTTCATTAAATAATGTTGCCTGCATGTGTGCAAATGAAAGATTAAAATCTATCAATTCACTTTAAACTTTCAATGTTTTCGTGTTTCACACTTCATGCTTGACCTCTTATTTTCCCCAAACAATGACAGACATTACTATTTTGGGTTGCACTTGGAATTCCTTAAATTATATTCCTTGACTCGTGCAATGCTGAAAAAAGTTGGAAACGAAAGGGTTAAATGAAGGTCAGCAAACATATTCCAAGTCAGGGATGGCAATTGACGAGACTCAATATCACCTGGAGAATATTACATTCAGTGGAATCTCTTGAACTCCACAATATGCTCCTTTAACTTATTGCTACAAAAATTATGATTTAAACAAGGAACTTTGACATAAGAGAAGGCCATTGGGGCCATCGTGCCTGCACTGTATCAACACCACATTCATGGAATCTATCAGTTTATTCACTTAAACTTTATTGTAAATGGGTGTGGGAGAACAGTGGAGAAGGCATAGGGACATTACCAGGATGTGATACATTATAAAAGTTGGGCTACCTGATTAAGATCAGGTGATTTAGACTTTAGTACAGCATCAGGAAGATTATTGTTAGCTAAGATTGTCATAAATATGTGGTCATCCATAATAATAAAGGAACACAGTGGATTAACACCAACAGCAGGGTAGAGGGACACACAACAGAGGGACACTTGGAGAAAGAATGGAAAAGGTAAAGAAAAACTCAGAAAAGAATGCCTGAGCTCAGAAATGGAAGTTTAACACCTGTATAAAAATTTACTCAGGATGGAAACATGAGAACGACGGGGCCAATGGCCTCCACTTTTCCTTCTTTCAGGTCATAGAGGATCACTCCTTACACTCAGTGTAGCGTCATGAAGAATGTGGACCATTTGTATATTAATTTTTTGCAGTGGCTGTATGTTAATAGAAAGGGGGCAGCAAGGTTTGCAGTG
Organism: Eptatretus atami; assembly: GCA_035128595.1. Classification (NCBI taxonomy): domain Eukaryota; kingdom Metazoa; phylum Chordata; class Myxini; order Myxiniformes; family Myxinidae; genus Eptatretus; species Eptatretus atami. The sequence goes on along the minus strand of CM068959.1, from coordinate 44,839,754 downwards.
GGAATTGAGGAAGGAATTCAGGCTTTTTTTTTTTAGGTCAGAGGAGGGTGGAGAAGCTATTAAGGAAGGAACTGATAATGTAATTGTGATGAGTAAGGCCAAGCAGGAAAATAGAATTTCATGAAGGGAAAAGTTTAACATATTCCTTACCAATACCAGGAGTTTAAATAATAAGATGGAAGAGCTTGAAGCCAAAGTGGATAGCAAGGAGTATGCTGTAGTTGCAGTGAGTGAGACATGATTTAAGGAGGAGAGCAACTGTAGGACAGGATTAGAAGGCTATAAGGTGTATCAGTGTAATAGGAAGGAGAGAATATGAGGAGGAGTAGCAATCTGTGCAAAGGACAGCATTGCCTCAAGAGAAAGAGGTGACATTAAGGAGGGATTTAATGTGGAGGATTCTGTATGGGTAGAGACTAGAGATTGTAAAAACAATAAGATACTGGTAGGATGCTTTTATCGGGCTCCAGGTGTGAAGGAAGAGGAGGAAGGAGGAGTACATGAAGAATTCAAAAGGGCATGTGGTAAGGGATGAGTATTGATTATGGGGGATTTTAAATTGCCAGGGAGAGATTGGGTCCAGGAAGAGGGAAAGGGCAGAGCAGATGAGGATTTCCTAGATTTAGTCCAGGATTTCTTTCTAACCAAGTTTGTAGATAAGCCCACAAGGGGGAGTGCAGTGTCAGACCTCCTTTTAAAGAATGCCTTGCTATTATGTTTAACTCCAGTCCTGTTATTTTATACCTTGTAAATGCCTTCTGCTTCTCCTTAATAGCATTCCTTATCTCACTACTCAACCACCCTGACCTCTTTCTGCTTCTAATTTTACACCTCATGGGAATGTACTGACTTGCACTCTACACATTTGCTCCTTGAAGGTTTCCCATTTCTCTGATGCTGATTGTCATATTGTTAGCTTCTCCCAATCTACATCACCCAACTCTCTCCTCATACCCTCAAGGTTTACCTTCCTGAAATCTAAAGCCTTACTCTACTATCCTGAACTCTAACCCTTAACAGAGTCTTTGCACACACAATGTTATGGTCACATGCTCCTCAATGCTCCCCTACCTCCTCCTCCTCCACCATATTGGGATTGTTACGTAAATAATGGGAAAGAACAGGTGAGTACCATTGTGGGCCCATTGAGGAATGACACCAGGAGAGTGGTTAGTGATGAAAGTGAGATGGCAGGCTTATTAAACAGGTATTTTTCTTCAACTTTTACACAAGAACAGTCAGGAGAATTGTCAATAGCTGAGAATATCTATTGAGGAGGTGAGGAAGGAGTTTTACAGAAGATCCAGGTTGGAGTGGAGGAAGTAAAGGAACAACTAGGTAATCTTAGAGTAGATAAGGCTCCGGGTCCAGATAATATGCACCAGAGAGTATTGATGGAGGTGGCTGAGCAGGTAAGTGAGATATTAACGGATATTTTCAATAGCTCACTGGAGTCAGGACAGGTTCTGGAGGATTGGAGAGTCGCAAATATAACACCATTATTTAATAAAGGATCCAGATAAGAATTGGGAAACTATAGACCAGTTAGTTTGACTTCAGTTGTGGGGAAGGCGTTGGAGACATTAATTAAGGACCAGATGAGGAACCATTTAAATAATTACAAATTAAAGGGTATACCATGGGTATACCAAAGGTAGATCCTGTCTCACAAATCTTTGAGAGTTCTATGAAGGATTGTCTGATTGGGTGGATGAGGGAAAGGCAGTGGACATAGTATATCTGGACTTTAAGAAGGCATTTGATAAGGTACCACATCGGAGGTTGTTAGCCAAAGTGAGGGCTTGTGGAGTGGCTGGTCAGGTAGCTAATTGGATTGCAAACTGGCTTAGTGAGAGGAAGCAAAGAGTGGCTGTGAGTGGGAGCATGTCTTGCTGGGAGGATGTAAGTAGTGGGGTACTTCAGGGATCAGTACTCAGACCATTACTATTCATTATTTACATCAACAATTTGGATAGTAGGGTGAAGAGTAAGCTTTCCAAATTTGTAGATGACGCAAAGCTTGTAGGTAAGGTGGATAGCAGAGGGGGTGTTGATCAGTTACAGCAGAGTATTGATACTTGCATAGATTGGGCAAAAGATTGGCAGATGGAATTTAACCTGAGAAAGTGTAAGGTGTTGGGGATGGGAAAGAACAATGAAAATAGAGATTACAGGATGCAAGGGGTAATTTTGGAGCATCTCATACAGGAGAAGGATCTGGGGGTGTTAATAGATATGGGAGGTGAGGAGGCAGCACAGTGCCAGACAGCTATAGGTAGAGCAAATAGGGTTTTAGGTTGTATTCGGAAGGGGATCATTTTTAAATCAAAAGAGGTGGTGTTAGCATTGTACAGGAATTTAGTGAGGGCCACATTTAGAATATTATGTGCAGTTTTGGTCACCGCAACTCAGGAAGGACATATATGCCATCGAGAGGGTTCAGCACAGGGCTACTAGATTGATTCTGGGCTGAGATAGACTCAGCTGAGGAGCAGCTGAAGGAGACAGGGCTCTATTCACTAGAAAGGAGGCGGTTATGAGGAGATATGATAGAGACGTTTAAGACAATGAAAGGTGGAGATAAAATAAGTGCAGATGAATTATTCAACAGAGTAGACAGTGATATGACCAGGGGCCAGAGCCTGAGAGTAAGGAAGAGGAGAGTTAAGATGGTAGTAAGGCAGGGGACTTTTACTCAGAGAGTAGTTAATGCATGGAATGGTCTCCCTGGAAAGGTTCTGGCAGCAGAAACAGTCGATAAGTTTCAATTTGAATTAAATAGGTCCCTGGAATTTACGGAGATAGAGGGGTTTGGTGATGTTGGTGGTACTTTTAGGTAGCTTGAGCATTGATGATTGTGTGCATGTGTACAGAGTTCTGTTGGTGGGGGTCTCGTCAAGGGGTGTTGTGTGGTTGATGAGTGTTTTTTACCCAAGAGTCTCCAATTCCCCTCCACTGAGGAAAAAACAACAAACAAAAAATACCACAAAAACACTTTATTAAAAATAAATAAATAATACATTTTGTATTTTCTTCTTTGTATCTTGTGTTGATAAGTTTGTGTGGTGTTGATGTGGCGCAGGCATGATGGGCTGAATGGCCTCCACCTGTATCTGATTTCCTTGTATTTCCTTGTACTTTACACTCTGCATAAGGAAAATAAATATTTACATGCAATTGATCCGATTCCTGAAAGAAAATCGACATTTGAAAGCGGAGGCGCAAGCCAAACTCTGCCCCTCTCACCGCCAAGAGCTCTGCCCAATGCATGATGCCCGATCAGCCAAAGTGTGGGAATTTCATGTTTTCACCTTGATTTGATGAACAATTGAAACTTTTTATTATGATGTTGACCTTCCACATTTGAAAATAATGGAGTACAGTGAAGGAAATTTCAGGGAAATTGGGCCAGGGCTTTGGAAACATCCAAGGAACAAGCAATCACATCAGACTCGTATAATATATACAAGCTGGGTCACCTGATCAAGAGCAGGTCATTTAGAGTTTAGCAAAACATCAACAAAATTGATGTTTCAAGCTGTAGTAAAAAGAAAAAGTAACCGGGGAGGGCAATACGTCAATGATGGGCCAAATAGCTTACTTCTATTGTTTGAGGTCGTGTAGGATCATTGAGTAAGGAACAGAAGGGAAGAGGATAGGAATGGAGGTACAGATGGGAAGAGAATAGGAATGGATCTCTTTATTGTGTATTGGATGGACGTATAGGTGAGGAGCAAATTCAGGAAAATAAGAGAATGTTGGACGGTAGGAAAAGGAAAGGAGGTGAGCAGAGTTTTGGAGAGATGGGGAGGAAGATTAAGAGGATATAAGAATGTGGGGATATAATAGAAGGGAAGGAGCAGAGAAAGGAGAGAGGGTAAAAAAAAACAATTCTGCCATGTTGGCGCACAAAATAAATAGATGACTCCAAAAGTGACGGACAACAGGGTAGCAGAATGTCTGAGTGGAGACAGAAGGGACAGGAATATTGGACGGGACACAAGGAAAATAGGGAAGGGACTTGCATGACATATTTACGAGATGATGACGTCATTAAACAAGTCCGAAAAAACATTGGGAAAAAACGTGGAATGAAATCCCCCAAAACAACCAAACAAGTAGGGAAGCAATGACAAGGAATGACAATACAACACACCAGACTCCTTTTACGGATTGCCATCGCCATCACAACATCTTTTGACATTTTTGTCATACGTGCCAATAGTAACAATTGTATGAAGATGCCTATGTTGGAGGTGTTGTAGATTTGCAGTGTCGGTTTATATAATTGTGTATTTTATTTGTTGTGAAATTTGAGACAAAAAACGTTAAAAGCTGTCGTGATGGCAATCCGAAAAAGTACTCTAGTGTTGTCTTGTCGTGTCATTCCTATCTTGTCATTATTTGTCATTCCTTCTTTGTCATTCCTTCTTTGTCATTCCTCATGAGAATGTATCAGTAGTTTATGATAATGCAGGCATACATGAGTGCACCTGGGGCATGGTTAAGCAGAGTCATGTGACCCGCCCATGTTCTGATGCTGTGTTGTGCCCGTGTCCGAATTAAACCTGTTGTTCCCACTTCAGAGCCATCATCCCTGTCTATTGGGTACATTACAGTGGAGACGAGGATGTCTTCGCGCATCGGTATATTACAAGAATACGCAGTGGGGGATGATCAGGAAGACCACACCGATCGTCTGAAGCAGTACTTCGTGGCAAACAAAATGGACACCAATGAGGACGCTGAAAGGCGGCAAGCTGTATTACTGACCGTATGCGGCGCCCCGATGTACAGCCTCACCAAAGATCTCCTTGCCCGAGCCAAACCTTCTGAAAAGTCATATGAAGAGCTCGTCAATCTCATGAAAAGACATTATCACCCGAAACCGGGTAAGATCGTCCCTCGATATAAATTTTATACCCACTATCATCAAGATGGTCAGTCAGCATCCGAGTTTGTGGCTGATTTACACCGACTCGCCGAACATTGTGAGTTTACAGATAAACTCGAAGAGATGTTACGTGATTTCTTTGAATGGGCATTAATGGGACTCAATTCTGCGGAAACTCTCACTGAATCGACCCCTAATTTGGCTAAAGTCATGGAAATAGCCAATGCGTAGTATGAAAACTGCCAAGAGCTGACTGTGATCGCTAACAAGTCAAAAGTTATCCAGCAGGACCCATCGTTAACAAGGTAACCTTTGGCTACAAGCAAAAGTGTTTGCAAGCCCCCAAATTCACCTCCACCTTCTGACATTTCTGAATCTACCCGGAAGGTTGGGGTAACTTTGGCGTTGTGGTGGTAATCATCAAGCTTTTCAATTCGGTACAGGAATTATACCCGTGCAACTGTGGTAAGCAGGGACACTTGAAGTGTCGGTGTTCTTGACCTCAGTCGAAGAACTTGTCTCTGCTTATCACATTGGGGTGAACCCTGATGCAGCGGACAATAGGTCACAGAGCACAGCCTGCAGCCGAGAGTCAAGTGAGGAACTTTATGAGGTTTTCGCTGTTGGAACAAAGAGCTCCAATGCTCCAATTATTGTTAATGTAACAATCGATAAGATCCCGGTGAGGATGGAAGTTGATACCGGGCTTCCAGATCAATTATGAGTGAGAGCAAGTTCACCTCCATCTACCCTCCAGAAAGGCCCTGCACTCCAGGCTGTATCTACTGACTTGAGAACATACCAAGGAGGTGGTTCCTGTAGTTGCTCAGCACACTAATGTAGGATATGGAAACAGCACTCATGTCCACACAATGATAGTGCGTAGAGAAGGACAACCCTCTTCGGCTGAGATTGGTTACGAATAATCAGACTTAAATGGATGATGTAAACAGTCTCCAACTCTGATGCTGGATCTGATACCATACTCAACAAGTACCCTGGCCTGTTCAGCGATGGTGTTGGCACCTTTGGAGGCCCAAAGTGAGGATTCATGTTTCTGCAGATGCTCAGCCATTGTTCCATAAGGCTGACCTGTGCCCTACATGATGGATCAATGATCTAATGTGAGCTTGACCGCCTGCAGAGTGAGGGCATCATCTCACCATCGAGTACTCGACTGGGGGCACCTATCGTTCCAATATCAAAGCAGATGGAACAGTGCGCATTTGTGGGGACTACAAAACGACGATCAACCACTATTCAAAGCTGGATGGCTACCCTTTGTCCAAAGTGAAGGATCTGTTCACCACTCTCATGGGTGGCCAGACATTCATAAAGCTTGACTTGACTAATGCCTATTCTCAAATGGAACTGGATGATGATTCCAAGCCCTATACATGGATCACCACTCATCGAGGACTGTACATGCACAACAGATGCCCATTTGGCATATGCTCTGCCGCACCAATCTTCCAACGCAAGAGGGATACATTGTTGAAAACTGTACCAAAGACAGTCGTATTCCAGGATGACATACTAGTGACTGGCAAGTCACAACATGAACTCCTCGAGAGCGTAAACCAAGTCCTCAATCGGCTGTCACAAGCTGGGTTACACCAAAGGCACGAGAAGCGTACCTTTATGGCACGTGAAGTTGAATACCTGGGTCATCAAATCTCCTGTCAATGCATTTTGCCTTCTCTGAGCAAAGTTGAAGCAATTGCGAATGCACCAATGCCACAAAACATTTCAGAACTTTGTGCATCCTTCGGTATGTTGACCGACTTTGGTAATTTCCTGCCTCAACTAAGCACAACAGTCGAGCCTCTGCATCTTCTCCTCAGGAAAGGCATTGTCTGGAAATGGGAAGCTGCCTAAACAAGAGCATTTCAGACTGCGAAAACCATGTTGTCCTCCTCGCCATTACTTGTCCATTTCGACCCATTCAAGGAACTTATTCTCAGTTGTGATAGTTCTTCAGATGGAATTTGGTGTGCGTTGTTGCAAACAAATGGTGTCGGTAATCTCCAGCCTGTTGCATATGCATCACGAACCCTATCTGACACTGAACGTCGCTATGCTCAAGTAGAACGAGAGGCATTAGCGTGTGTCTGGGGCACCTTAAAGATGCACCAATATATCTCTGGAAGACATTTTACCATTGAGACTGATCCCCCTTTGGAGTTGGAGTTGGTCCCCCCCTTTCCTGCTATAACAGCCTCCACTCTTCTGGGAAGGCTTTCCACTCGATGTTTGAATATTGCTGTGGAAATTTGCTTCCATTCAGCCACAAGAGCATTCGTGAGGTCAGGCACTGATGTTGGGCGATTAGGTCTGGCTTGCAGTTGGCGTTCCACCTCATCCCAAAGGTGTTCAATGTGGTTGAGGTCAGGGCTCTATGGAAGCCAGTCAAGTTCTTCTACACCGATATCGACAAACCATTTCTGTATTGACCTCGCTTTGTACGTGGGGGCATTGTCATGCTGAAACAGGAAAGGCCTTGCCCAAACTGTTGCCGCAAAGTTGGAAGCACAGAATCGTCCAGAATGTCATTGTAAGCTGCAGCGTTAAGATTTCTCTTCAATGGAACTAAGGAGCCTAGCCTGATCCATGAAAAACAGCCCCAAACCATTATTCCTCCTCCACCAATCTTTACAGTTGGCACGATGCATTCGGGCAGGTAGCGTTCTCCTGGCATCCGCCAAACTCAGATTCGTTCATCAGACTGCCAGATGGTGAAGCGTGATTCATCACTCCAGAGAACGCATTTCCACTGCTCCAGAGTCCAATGACGGTGAGCTTTACACCACTCCAGCTGACACTTGGCATTGCACAAGGTGATCTTAGGTTTGTGTGTGGCTGCTTGGCCACGGAAACCCATTTCATGAAGCTCTCGACAAAGTGTTTGTGCTGACGTTGCTTCCGGAGGCAGTTTGGAACTCGGTTGTGAGTGTTGCAACCAACGACAGACGATTTTTCCATGCTACGTGCTTCAGCAATCGGCGGTCCCATTCTGTGAGCTTGTGTGGCTGAGCTGTTGCTGCTCCGAGACGTTTCCACTTCACAATAACGGCACTTACAGTTGACCAGGGCAGCTCTAGCAGGGTAGAAATTTGATGAACTGATTTGTTGGAAAGGTGGCATCCTATGACGGTGCCACGTTGATTCACTGAGCTCTTCAGTACGGCCCATTCTTCTGCCAATGTTTGTCTATGGAGATTTACTTGGCTGTGTGCTTGATTTTATACACCTGTCAGCAATAGGTGTGGCTGAAATAGCCAAATCCACTCATTAGAAGGGGGTATCCGCATACTTTTGGCCATGTAGTGTACGTGTGCGAAGTGTGTATTTGTACAGGGTAAACAAACAAAAACAGACAAAATAAAAATCGACCTCAATACTCAACTGGGATGAAGAATACAGGAACGAGAAACTTACATGCACACACACACACACGTGTGTGTGTGTGTGTGTGTGTGTGTGTGTGTGTGTGTGGTAGCCTTTTATTTGATTTCTACACAATTCCACACTCCTGGACCACTCACGTAAATGCTGGGGGTACCCAGGGTCAGAAAGTTGTCAGAAAAAAAAATCCATCACCCACACCCCCGCCCCTCCCTGCAAGGAAATTCTCTGCATGTATGTGCTTTAAAGTCTGAAAATCAGGGAAAATAACGGCTGAGGCAATCCCCACAATATTTTGCATACTTGATAGGGTACCCAGGGTAAGGTCATGGGCACAATTCCCCACCGACCTCCTCCCCCCACATCCTCCCCACCGCCTCCCCAAAACCCCGGAGAGGAATTCTCTGTATGTGTGCGTGTGCATCTGAAAATCATATAAAAGAAGACAACATGCCACTCACTGCCTGCAACATGAGACCGAGTAGAAACTGACCTCAAACAATGAAATGAGGCCATTTGGCCCATCATTACTGTGGTGCACTCCCGGGTAAATTTTTGCGATGCAGCTTTAAAGGTGAATCTTCTTGATCATTTACTAAAGTCTAAATAACCCAATCTTGATTGGGTGATCCACCTTGTAGAGACATCTAGTTAGGCTAGGGTCAGCTTCAAACCACCAACCTCACAGACACTAATAGTGGGGCAACTTAGCTAAATATAGCATAACAATTGTGCATTTTGTGAGGAAAGCACTAAATTTGGCACACTAGTAGCCTAACATATTATGAACAGATTTGGATATTGGGCCATCTCAAAATTTTTGATGGCAGTGGAAAATGGCTGCCACAGCCATCAGCGGCTGAATTTGAGATGGCCCAATATCCAAATCTGTTCATAATATGTTAGGCTACTAATGTGCCAAATTTGGTGCTTTCCTCACAAAATGCACAATTGTTATGCTAAGTTGCCCCACTATAACCATTACACCACTGAGTCAGATTAAATTGCTTGGCAGCTGGGTAGCTAGTACAGTTTGAATACCAACAACACCTTCAAAACCACCCACTCAGTTATCCTAGCCCAATCCACAGTAGTCTCAAGACGTGATGTAAACGAGCCTTTAGGGGAGAGCAGTACTCCATTGAGCTGCAGACAAAGGCCTTGTAGGCTGTACATGAGCAGTCATTATCTTTCAAGGAAAGACTTGTAACGACTGTTGGATCAATATGGTGTGGCCCAGAAGTTCAAGAGACTGAATCTATTCCAGTGGGTGACTGGCATGGAAACAGTAAGCATGCTATCTTTGCACATCCTTGTCAGACTAATCATGTATTTTAAGGCCACATCTGTAAATCAACACTTAATGATGTTTGAATGAATTTATTGCAGTTCTTCCTTTGCAAATGCAGGTCTCATGTCTCCTTCCTCATTATGACGTTGGATAGAAAGTCATGCATGAAGCCCCAGAGTTGAAGAACTTATTGTACAGCGAAAAACACAAGACATTTTGACAAATGACTTGTTAGGAATTCGATAATTTCAAAGCTGAAATTGACCAAACGTTTTTTGTCCAAGTGACAGATGAATCGTTTTCGAAAACTCCTGTGAAACTGCCACATCCATCAGTTACCATGTGCAGCAAGTTCATTCATCGATAAAATGACATTCAGTGTTGAAATATTTCCAATAGCAGTGATGTATTTTATTTATGACACGAAGCGTTCTAAGTGCATTTCATTTTCCAACCATCGGCTGCGTGCATTTCGCATAACTGATTCCAAAATTCCTAACAAACATTTTATGGAGTAGCAGCAGGATAAGGGAAAACTATAACGGCACTGGAAGAGGGCATACCTCTGCCAGGCTGAACAGTTTGCGTTTTGCATCCCACTCAGGCCGGATATGCCTGGTGTTGGCTTAATGGTTAGGGAGGTTGGCTTGGGATCCTTGGGGCTTAATGGTTAGGGAGGTGGGCTTGGGATCCTAGATCCTGAGATTAATTTTAGGGAGGTGGCTTGGATCCTAGGATCCTGATTGACTTAATGGTTAGGGAGGTGGACTGGGGATCCTATGATCCTGAGTCCTAGGGATCCTGAGTGGCTTAATGGTTAGGGTAGTGGGCTTGGGATCCTAGGGCTTAATGGTTAGGGTAGTGGGCTTGGATCGAGGGCTTAATGGTTAGGGAGGTGGGCTTGGGATCCTATGATCCTGATTGACTTAATGGTTAGGGAGGTGGACTGGGGATCCTATGATCCTGATTGACTTAATGGTTAGGGAGGTGGACGGGGATCCTATGATCCTGAGTCTAGGATCCTGAGTGGCTTAATGGTTTGGGTAGTGGGCTTGGGATCTTAGGGGTCCTGAGTGGCTTAATGGTGAGGGTGGTGGGCTTGGGATCCTCGGGCTTAATGGTTTGGTAGTGGGCTTGGATCTGAGTGCTTAATGGTTTGGGAGGGTGGCTTGGGATCCTAGCATCCTGAATGGCTTAATGGTGAGAGAGATGGGCTTGGGATCCTTGAGTCTTGAGTCCTAGGATCCTGAGTCCTAGGATCCTGAGTCCTAGGACCCTGAGTCCTAGGATCCTCAGTCCTAGGATCCTGAGTGGCTTAAAGTTAGGATAGTAGGCTTGGGATCCTAGGATCCTGAGTTCAATCCCACTTTGGTGGTGGACTTAGGATCCTAGGATCCTGAGTGGCTTAGGCCTAGGTCACATTTCTCTACGGCGAGGATACGGCGGCCGTACGCCCTCTGAATTGACCGAAACGTGCGGCGGCCGCAGAGAAACTGAGTGGGCCTCAGGGAGGCCCTACGCCGTTTGCTATATTTTACAGGCCGTAGGGGCGCCGTGGAATTATAGCGCGGAGTTATAACTTTTTTTCATTTCTACGTTCGCCGTAGCAATTCGACAAGCCAAGCTATGACGTAGATGTGTTCCACGTTGACCGTACGTAGGGCGGACGGTGGGCTTGCGTTATTCGTGCGGCTGCCGTAAGCTCTTCTCAATGGAAAATGAATTTTCCCAACCCCCAAAAAATTACGGCGGCCGCACTATTTCCATAGTCGCCGTAGGGTGGCCTTGCGGTCTGTGTGACTACCTGCGGGCAACGCAGGGTCGACGCACGGTTCCCCTACGCCCGCCGTGCACCTACGTACGGCCTCCGTGGCAGTCTGCGTCGACCTGCGTCCACCGTGCGCTACCGCTAGAGATCGGAGTATAGGTGTTTGCCTATACACAGGGTGCCCCAGAATCCCAATTTAATTTGTTCCAGGAGGCTGTTCGATTGCAAAAAGTTCGGATTCCAAAAATATTTTCCCAATAAGAAATAATGGGTGAATTAATCCGTTCGTGGACCCAAAGAAAACCCACTTTCAAGACACTTTAAACTGAAATTCCCCATGTTTAAGGTAAAATAAGATGGGTAAATGACCTTCGGTGGCGTGGATTGTATGTAAACTGTACAATCACCACATCCAAAGGTCCACACAGGCTCGAGCTCCGTCCTGGGTTCCGATCGCTCGCGCACTCTGGGAGCACTGCCCCCAGGGCAGCTCATCAAACATGATGCCCGCAGAACCACAATCACTTTCATCAAACGCATCGGGCTGACGTAATCATGGATATTCCAAATTACAAATGGTTTTGCTGTGAAATTCAATCCTTGCCCGACAGTCCGTCACACCACGTGATCGGATTGCTTTTTTTTGATTAATTAAACACAAGATGATTAAAAAAACAAACATCACAAATGAAGGTGAAAACACGAGGTAAGGCCTAAGTCACGTTTGGCTGGCGGCCGGAGGGTCTACAAAATGTACGGGCACTAGCAATTATAAAGCGCCGCAGTATTTCCACGGTCACACAATGTAGCAGTCACATATGTTTTTATTTTTCGGGTAGACGCACAGGGTATTTATAAATTGTGGAGACCGAAAACGTGGGGGTGCCGTACGGTCTTTGATTTGATGTCGCACGGTGACCTTAGGGCGTTCCTGCAGCGGCGTCATAGAATTTTCAAGGCAGAGCAAGGTGCCCGCAAGGCGACCGCAAGGAGACCGCAGGGGACCCTAAGCCGAACGTGCGGCCAGACGGACGGTATACGAATGGGTTAATTTTTATTATTATTTATTTTTTACCAGTTTTTTTTCTGGCTTGTCGAATTTCTACGGCGAACGTAGAAATGAAAAAAGTTATAACTCCGCGTTATAATTCCACGGCGACCTTAGGACCTGTAAAATATAGCCATACGGCGTAGGGCCACCCTGAGGCCACCTCAGTTCTCTGCGGCCGCCCACGTTTCTGTCAATTCAGAGGGCATACGGCCGCCGTATCCTCGCCGTAGAGCAAATGTGACTGAGGCCTAAAGTATCGATCGACACACGAGAGATGCTTTCACGAGACTTCCACCGCCGAACTGAATGAACAAAGCGCGAAGATGCGGCTCGAACAGGTGGGGGAGACACGTGAACAAACATGAACGCCACGTTGTGTTCGGTTTTTTTTAATGTATTAGGTTTTTAGGGCAAAATTTTCTCGAAAAAATTGTTCGGATTCCAATTGTTCAAACAATGGGGCGTTCGGATTCTGGGGGCACCACGGTATATTATAGTTATAGTATATTCAGTTATATATACTGGTATTATTTTTATTTCAGTAAAAAAAGAAATAGTATATATACCCACTCGTTACCGTCCGTCTGGCCGCACGTTCGCCTTAGGGCCCCCCTGCGGTCCCCCTGCGGTCGCCTTGCGGTCGCCTTGCAGGCACCTTGCGTCTGCCTTGAAAATTCTATGGCCGCCGCTGCAGGAACGCCCTAAGGTCACCGTGCGACATCAAATCAAAGACCGTACGGCACCCCCACGTTTTCGTTCTTCCACAATTTATAAATACCCCATGCGGCTCCCCGAAAAATAACAACATATGTGACTGCTACATTGGTTGACCGTGGAAATACTGCGGCCGCCGTATAATTGCTAGTGCCGCAGATTTTGGAGACCCCACGGCCGCCGTGGCAAATGTGACCTAGGCCTTAATGGTTAGGGTGGTAGCTTGGGATGCTGGGATCCTGAGTTCAAATCCCACTCGGATGTTGAATTAATACCAGGTGGGGTTGACTCTGACTGTCATCCTTCTAAGGTCGGCAAGATGAGTGCCAGCTTGCTGGTATACCGTGTCAGAGTGGCAACCCGTCCAGGATTGTG
>CM068959.1:44813035-44826246 GCA_035128595.1 Eptatretus atami | reverse complement strand
AGGGCTTGCACATTGTTGCGTCATAACGGGCTGGGACACGTTTGAATGTCCTGCACACCTGGATCACAAGGCGACTGTTTTATGCATATTCTTTGCATTTTTACGCAACTGTCACTTTTAACTCTATGTTCATTTGGCAAAAAAGGTTTTATGTAATTATTTTTACAACCTGCATTTATAGTTCTCCCCTCTCACAGGGAGGGAATATATACTACTTTTAAAATGCTTCTTTCTTTCCTTTTTACCACTGCCAACGAAGGTGAAGGAGGTTATGTTTTCACTCCTCTCTATCAGTTTGTTACTTGCAAAATCGAAGATTTTTCAAGTATATTGGTCAGTCAATTTTGTTATTGTCTGTTTGTTTGTTTGTTTGTCTGTCAATCGCCTACAGGTCACAATTCTAAACCGATCGTCATGAAACTTTACCAAGTTGTCAAGGTAATCTCAACTGAGAAGCCTCTTGATTTTGTGGTCAAAGGTGAAAGGCCATCCTGAGATGACATTTCTAAAAGTCATTTTTCATCCGATTGACTTTAAATTTGAACAATATTTGCATATCACATCACTGAATTGGGAAACCAACTATCTTTGAGGTCAGGGTCAAAGGTCAACTCAAGGTCAAACTTCTAGAATCATCAATTTTTATCTGAGAAATCGTCAATTTTCATCCGATTGACTTGAGGATTAAACAGCGATTTCATAATGCATTACTGAATTGGGAAAGCAACTATTTTTGAGATCAAAAGGTCAAAGGTCAACTCAATGTCAAACATCTAAAATAATCAATTTTCAACTGCAAAAAATCATCAATTTACATCCTATTAACTTGAAAGTTGAACAGGATTTGCATAGTCCATCGCTGAATTGGGGAAGCTGCTATTTTTGAGGTCAAAAGGTCATAGGTCAACTCAAGGTCGAACTTCAAAAATCATCAATTTCAATCTGAAAAATAATCAATTTTTATCCGATTGACCTGAGCTCTGATTAAGATTGTCAATTTTAATCTTAATGAAATGGACAATTTGATGTATCGATGGCAACCTTTGGGGAGGGAGGAGTGAATTTTGCAAGTATCCTGTTCTGCACGACGTCTTTTTCTTGTTTGTTTGTCTGTCAATCGCCGATAGGTCACAATTCTCAATCAATCATCATGGAACTTTACCAATTTGTACAGGTAGTCTCAACTGAGAAGCCTATTGATTTTGAAGTCGAAGGTCATCTTGAGGTCAAATTTTAAAAGGCATTTTTCATCTGATTGATTTGAAATTTGAACAAGATTTGCATATTGCATCACTGAATTGGTAGACCAATTATGTTTAGGTCAAAAGGGCAAAGGTCAACTCAAGATCAAACTTCTAAAATTATCAATTTCAATCTGAAAAATAATCATTTTCATCTGATTGACCTGAGCTTTGCTTCAAATTATCAATTTTAATCTTAATGAAATAGACAACTTGATACATCCACGGCAACCTTTGGAGAGGGGGATAGATTTTGCAAGTATTGTGCTATCCATGAAATCTTTTTCTTGTTTGTTCTTTTCTGTTTGTTTATTTGTCTGACAGTGTGCAGGATATCTCAAAAGGTTGTGCACAGATCTGGATGAAATTTGGTGGGCAGGTTTGGTTTGTGACAAGGCCGAACTGATCCGATTTTGGTGAAGATCTGGATCCGGATACTGGAATGTTTTAAGTGATTCTTCACCATTGGGAGATAGGGCCAAAAATTATATATTGTACAATATCTCAAAAAGTTGTGGACGGATTCGGATGAAACTTGGTGGACAGGTTGGGCGTGTGACAAGGAAGAATTGATTCCATTTTGGTGAAGATCCGAATCTGGATCTGGATACAAGAATTATTTAATTTCTAAAGTGATTCTTCACCATTGAGAGAGAGAGGGCCAAAAACGATATATAGCATGATATTTCAAAAATGTATTGGGCCCGATATGTTTGTGACAAAAGTGACAAACAAAAATGTATTGGGCCCAAACAAACAAATTGTTACCCGTGGCCGTAACAATATCATACACCCTCCTCACCAGGAAACCTGGTGGGGGAGACGGTTTAGTTGCCGCCAACCCGACCATGAAACAGGTTAGTGCAGGTTTACATGGTACCTGAAGTAAGTCACAGATCTAATCTGGCCTGACCTGACGCCAGATGATGTCATCAGTTTGTTTTTTTCTACATACAATTTAATCCAAGATGACCCTCAAAATTTTTCATACTGATCAGATAAAGCAATTAACATATACAACTATAATGTCATAATGAAGTCACCTATGACATCATCAAAAAAATGACACTCGTTTCTCATGGAGAGTACTTCAAATGTGCCAAGTTTCAATTTTTTCCATGGAGCGGTTTCAGAGATACAGAGGTCTAAAATTTTTCCTTTTTCCAACATGGCTGCCACACCAAATAACCTATGCCATCATAATTATCATTAAACATTCTACATGAGTAGTCACAACTACGGGGAAAATTCTGTGACAATCGGATAAGCGGTTGCAGAGAAAACATAAAATTAGCACGGACGGACAGACGGATAGACGGACAACTCGAAAATATAATGCCTTCGGCAACTTCATCAGTGGAGGCATTAAAATCGCACCCGTGTCCGAAGTAAATGGTGTAGTTTAAAAAATGAAGGTCTGCTTGCGTGCATGCACGCACACACATGGCCACACGCAGAAAAATTGCAAACGCCAACGTGACTGGTTATCCCCACACGGAGGGTTAGAACGGTTCTTATTCTTCATTTTCACGGACGGACGGAATGAAGGAAGGACATCCCAAATATTGAGGTGGCTACACCACTTATAAAATTGGAGCAGAGTCATTTTGGGGATTACAGAGAGTCAAAATTGGTCACAAAAGTAAGGTTTTTGACCTGCCATGCCTCTGTATTTCAACAAATCCAGACAATTAATGGCACAATGCTTCCCCATCACAGCCCCTTCTGATTAAAGCAGGTAAACTTTGCTCCGGGGTCTTGCTTTTGATTTTACAGAGGTCAAAGTGGATGGAGGGGTGAGAGAGACATTGCATTTGTGTGTGAATGTCTACCATTCTAGTTTACTCTTTGTTTTCAACATGCCCAAAAGTAATACCACTTTAGGATAGTGAACAAAAAGACCGGGTGTATTGGCGTGCGCCTGTAATCTGGCTACTTGGAGGCTTGGGTTGGAGGATCGCTTGAGGACGGGAGCCCTGTGCTGGGCCGCGCTATGAGAGGGTGTAGGGCAGCCCGAAATCATGGCGAAACCCAATCCTTATCCCTGTGTTGTAAGAGGCGACCAGGGTTGTGTCAGGAAGAGCATCTGGCGTAAAACCTGTGCCAAATCAGTATGCGGATCATAACGGATGATCCGCTGTGGCGACCCCTAACGGGAGCAGCTGAAAGACGAACAACAACAACAGGATAGTGAACAAAAAGGTTTTTTTCAGTGTTTATTTACTGATTAATTTTTCTTTTATCGAACACTAACATTAATCTTGCTGATATGCGTAATAAAGCAAATGTGTGAACACTAGCAGCCAATCAGTGGAGTTTTTCCGGAGAGTCAAAAGGCGTAGAGGACACTGGAAGGTTTACTTCACGGTAGTTGCGTGCTTTTCTTACAAGCATTTTCATGTTCATGAGTTACTCAACGGTCAATATTTAATGGAGTCTTTTGTTTTCTACATAACCAAGACAATTGAGTGAAGTGTATTTTGTTTGTTTGGTGAACAACCAGGACAAAAACAAACATGAACTCTCCTGCTTACCATCATCGACGCCATTTTAAAGCTGCAGTGGCTCGACGCCTGGGGACCCTTCTTTTTCAATAACTGCTGGGAGACATCAGAGGATATAATTATGAACCGGACTTCATTTGCAACACGTCATTGCTTTAAATAGTGAGATTTTCCATACATCTGTTAAATATATTGTTGCGGAAATGGCCCTAGTATGCTTTAAATAGGATTAGCCCAGATCCCCCATTAATGCATGTTAGCCAGGCTGTTCGGTAAAATGGACGTAATGTGTGTCAGAGGTTTAAAAGGCTGTTTCCTGTTCGTGCGGTGGTGGTGGACTGAGAGGCTCTTCTTCTTCCTTCAGATGTTCCAGCAATCGACTCCCGCAGCGCGCTGAGAGGGGGAGTGGCTAAGAAGAAGTGAAACTGAAGGGAGGAGTTTGTCGGCTTCGTAAAAAAGGGCACGCCCCGAAAAGAAAAGGTGGTAAAAAACTGAGAGGACGGAGTTGGGCAGTCGGCTTGAGGTGAGCGTGCGCTGGAAGGCAAGAGATAAACGACGAGTGTCGAGTCGCGATTGCTGGGTGAGCAGTCGGGCTTCGAGCGAGCGAACAAGGAAAGGCAGTGTGGATCTGCGACGAGAGCGCTGAGGTCTGTCTGCCATCGGCTGGGAGAGGATCTGCCTGAGGTCGAGTGTGGATCGGCAGTAGGAGGAACAAACAGCTTGCTAATATCATTACTAATAAAAGGCAGTGTGTGTGTGTGTGTGTGTGTGCGTGCGTGCGTCGTGCGTGCGTGCGTGCGTGTGTGTGTGTCTCCATAACTCCAAAACTATAAACCTAGCAGCCTGAAACTTTGCATGCATACTAAGAAAACTCCAAGGAAGTGTTACAATGAAAATTAGGTGTTTGGGTTAATTAAAACACCCCTTTTGAAGATAATAATTAACGGCCTTATTTAATTATTTCCTTCATCAGGCGATCCTCGGCCACCTCGCTGTCTGGGATCTTAAGGCGTTTCCTGGGGTAACCTCGCTGGGGTCTGAAGCCGCATAGTTTTTTGACCTACTCACCTTACGTTGACTTGGAACAGGCCGCAATGATTTTTTGTAATAATAGATGTGAGCTTCAGATTTGAAAATATCAGCAGTTGCGACTCCAAAAAAGTGTTGATTTGTTCAATTCAGACATTGCACGGTGTTTCCCGTGAATCGTTGTATGGACGACATTGGTAATCGCTTGACAGCCAGGAGCACGTTGGAGTGTTTGAGTGCTTAAGCCACTTACGAGATGCACAGTATCGTGTGTCCTGATCGGGATGTGCAGTCGACAGTGCTTACAAGGTAATGGACTATAACGAACACACGGACGTGGTACATATGGGTAGATTTGGATCTGTATGGACTTTCTGCAGGTGTGTGGGCACGCCATGCCTGTTACAGGTGCCGGTGGCAAAGTTTCATCCTATCTTATGGAGGTTCTATCAGGTTTTCTTTTGTCCTGCACCTGTTTCGAAAGCATTTGGTTATCGGATATCCTTGACAAAGGTTTAAGCCTGGTGTTGCTAAGCCTGGTGTTGGCGCAGTGGTTAGGGCAGCGGCTTGGGACCCAAAAAAGTCTTGAGTTCAAGCCCCGTTGGGCCACTGATATAGGCATAATATGTATGTATATGTATACATATTATGTATGTATGTGTATATATGTATATACCAAGTCAATACACAGGGGGTCGACTCAGCCTGTCATCCTTCCAAGGTCGGCGAAATGAGTACCAGTGTATGGGCCGGTGTATACCCGGTTAAAATAGTGTATCATATCCCTGTGTCGTAAGAGGCGACCAGGGTTGCGTCAGGAAGGGCATCCAGTGTAAAACATGTGCCAAATACTATGCGATCATATGGATGATCCGCTGTGGCGACCCCCTAACGGAGCAGCCGAAAGAAGAAGAAGAGAGATTTGTTTGACAAAGGTTGTTTGTTCTCTTGTGAGTTTCAAATATATAATTTGATAACACCCAATTTCTGAGCCGTTTGCCATATGAACGGATTTTCTTAATTACTGAGATAATTTTTTTTCCACATCACATGCAGCTGCAGTGTGGTGTGTGTGTGTGGTGTACCTGCAAGTTGTTGTTTCCTGCTATCTCCACATGTGGGTGGGTTTCAGGAGGTGAAACAGAGACCTGCCAGGTTTCAAAGTGTGTGTATGTGTGTGTTTTGTTGATTGGTATCTACATATGTGAGTTTCAGAATGTGGAATGGAGTTTTCCAAGGATGGGCTCAAAGTATCCACCTTCATTCTGGTAAGGGGTCATGATTCAAGACCAAGCTGTGAAGTTTTTCTGTTTTCAAAGTTTTGTGCCAAGGGCTCTCTTCAGGATCGTTACTGAGCCCAGGACGGCTTCCAACTGTAGTTCATTTGTCGTGATATTCCAGGGATGGTTTTTGAATCTCTGTGAGGTTCTTATCATCACTCATACAACTTTGGCATTCTTCAATTCTCAGGATCTTTTCACTACATGCTCGAGGTCTTGGTATTTGGTCATTTTTGATCTCTGCATCGTTAGTTCAAAATCACTGGTATTAACAACTCAATCAGCAATGCCTTCTTCTCTCTTTTTTTTTTTTTGGCACTAAGTATGATATCTGGTCACAATGCTTTGTTTTCGATGTTACACCTGATGGGATCATAAGGTCATACGTGAGTGGTATTTCAATGTTTCAACTTTGGTTCTTGTCCACAAATTTTCTGGAACTGGGATTCAAAGTTTTTGCACATGTGCCAGGTTATTTACAAACTCTGTGTGTCATTATGTGTACAGCTGTTTTGACTTTTTTTTTCGTGTTTGTTCATTAAGTGTCACATATATTCTCTTTGCTAACCCCACATCCACGCTCACCTGTCTGTTTTTTTTCCTCTTATCTTCTTCTCCCCCCCCCCTCCTCATAAATGCAGCACTCTCCTCCCACACCTCTGTCGCTCTCCGTGTGTGTGTGTGCTCTTCTGTCTCTCTCACAGCACGATCCCTCCCGCAGTGAATAGCAAACTTGGTGAGGTTCACTCCCCATTCTCCCCCAACTCCCTTTCTTCATCCTCTGTCTGCCCTTCCCTCTCACACCTGACTCTCTATCTCTCTCTCCTCCGTTTCTCCCCCCCCCACACATTTTATTGACCCGTTGGCGAAGTGACAGGTTGTATTTGCTAGTATGTATAAAGCAAACGTGTAACACTGTTACGGTTTAAATAAAACCGACTCCAACTACTTTAGAATGGGAAACAACACGTTAATGAATGACTTGCATATCATCAAAAAACATGGCACCGTTCTCCTGCGTAAAGCATTCTGCCCTCATTGTGTATAAGTAAAATCTCCAGTTATGCACGATGCACGCAACGTCACCAACGGAACAAAAAGCACATAACTGATCATGACATTTTCCCCTTTTCCTTCGACAAGCGTTTATTGTGGAAGAGGTTACAAGATCCTGCAGGTAGCCTGGACGCTGTCAAAAACGTATGGGCCGTGCTCCAGCACAACAGGTAGAGGCCCCTCCATTGGTCCAACATCTGAACTGGCAGGCCAGAAAGCAGTTCCATGGTGACTAAAGGGTACAGGCTGAGGTTCGGAGGTGGTACTTTGCGCAGCTGGCTGGCATGCCACTGGGACCTGTCCTGGAGCTGGAAAGAGGCTGGACCAAGCTGGCGACTAACACGTAGATGGGAGGACTGGAGCTTGTCACTATGGTGGGCTTCTTAGACCTGACCCAGTCTGAGACACGTATGCCAGGTGTTTCACTCTGCGCGCTCTGTCGAACTGCTGCTTATGCGTGGCTGGTGCTGACTGACAGTATGAACATCAGGTGTGGGAAGCCAAGTTTTGGTGGATGTAGCTATCCTGTGGCAGTTGCAGCTCCATCCAACATTAGCAGTGCTGGTGAGACTCTGTGGTGGTGTGCTGAGTTGCTCTGTAGTGCAGGATGGTCTGGAGGAAGCTGTCTGAAATGCACAACCTTGGGCAAGGTACATCTGGGCTGGCGGTGTTAACCGCTTGTCACCACAAATTGGGTTGGGGGGATGAATTGGACCACCATCACCGTGACAATGTTCCGCGGCCAAGGAGAATTTATTCTAGAGTTTTGCATCTATTGGTGAAAGTAGAGTGTGTTTGTGTGTGTTATAACCATAGGTGCCATTCGATAATTGTATTAACAGGAAATGGTATGAACTCGACTCATCTCTTCCACAGATATTTCTCATGAGTCCGATTTGCATTTAGGAACAGAACAATTATGTTTAACCATTTTGGAATAGCTACTCTTTGTCTAAATGCTGAAAATTATGTTAAAAAGACTATTTTGGAATTGCAGCTTTATCATTAGCATTGGCAGGTTAAAAGTGCCCAGCGAGCAGAAGTATACGCACACACACACACACAGACACACGCACACGCACACGCACACCATATGCAAAAGCCCTCATTTAGCATTCATACATCATTTCGAAAATTACGTTTTATCAAAGTTCTCAGAACCTCCTCTATTTCGAATCCAAACCCAACCTTTGTATTTTTTACCCACTGTTGAGTGTGTAAATAAAATAAAATAAAAAAGTGTTGGGGAAGGTTGGGTTATGAAAATAAGACCGCAAGTTATGGTATCTTTATGCACAGGAGTCTTCAGAGAAATTTGTGCCATAACAAGTAGTCAGGGTTTCCCTATGCTCCTTGGCCATGCTGACGGGATACTCGGCCAACATGTCCCAACTTCTGCACAACACATCAAGCTTAATACCTGAAGTCAAGTCAAACAACTTTTCCTTTTTTAAATCCCACATTTGGATTTGTCTTACTTTTTTTTTTTCTCAATATTTCTATGCATATGTTTTTCTCCTAAACTACCCATCCCTACCCAACTGTACTTGAATTTACCTTCATGTTATTTTTTCTACTCATCTCTTTCTCCAAAATTCTAATATGGTTATAAAACTGGAAGTTGACAGAACCTCTATAACAGCTCATCACAATTAAACTCATATATTATGAGAAATAACTTTGTTGATTACAATCAGATATTTCAGAAATAATCGTTGACGAGACAACATAAAGTCAAGTTTCTCACTCAAAATGTTTACTCATCTGTGACATTGCACAGTAGCAATGGAATGCAGGGCACTCCTGCCTTTTGGCCTGGGCGTGTGGCCAAGGGTATTTCACTTTTTCTCGCCTCCCCTCCCGGCGAATATTGCATGCTTTAACTAGTATGGACACAAAATACACCCAGTATTGTTTGGGCCAGAGTCATGATGGCAACCACCATGTTGACATCAGACAACACTCAGGTAACCAACTGTGCTGGACTGACCCAGCCTGACACGTTCCTAAATGTACAGTTAGTCAGACACTGTCCATCAAAGTTGGCCATCATTTATTACATGCCTGAAAAATTAGATGCATTAATTTTGAAGTCCTAAAAAAATTCAGGTTTGTATATATGTAAATTATCGTGGTTGCTCTCAACAACAAAGAACTCTCGAAAACAATTCTTGTCAAACATTATCCTGCTATGATGTTTTATTCAACAGGTCCTACCTTTTCTCTAGGGTCCATTGATTAAATTACATCCAGAAATATGGTGGAATTTAACACCTTATTCATGCTCCTTCCCTCCTCTTTCTCCTATTTCTTTACAATCTTCCTTTTTCTCTCTCCACTCCACCTATACTCCCATAAACATTTTTTTCCTGTCATACTCCCTTCTCTTCCTTTTCTCAATTCTGCGACTGACACCAACATGCTCTGTTTTGTGGCCAAGGTGTTTTACTTGGCTTCTTATTATTATTAGACCCCTTTTGACTTGGGCCTTATAGATTGGGGCTCGTCAGTGCGTCCGTCCGCAGCCATATCTCAGACATGTATGGACCGATTTTGTTCAATCTTGGCAAAAAAAACAACAATACATGATGGTATTACATATGCACATCATTTTGTTTGGCGATTTGATCAAAGATGGCTGGCTGGTGGCCATTTTAGTTGTCAAAAACCCGATGTTGAACACTTCCTCAAACATTTCTTGGACAAGCATTTACCGATCTTGTTCAAACTTGGCACACAGATGACGAATGATGGCTTACATATTCACGTCATTTATTTTCGAGATCAGATCCAAGATGGCCAACGAGAGATCCCGCATCATGCCGTGGAGGCAGCACGGATGTTCCCACCCTCCTTTCACATGCCCAAGGTGGAGACTAGAGCCTCAGCTCCCTCCCTCACACACAAACGTTCCATTGTGCAGTGCATACTGTATTGCGTATGCGAGATGTCCTTTGTACTGTATGGCGTATGGGAGAAGCACTGTTCTTTACTTTGTATTTGAGAAGCGTTGTCCGACATGACGAATGTGGAAGTGCAGGAAAGGATGAATGTGGGAAGGCAATTCGGTACTGGTCCAGAAGATTAATTGTTTACGGTGAACGACAGATGGTTGGTGGTGAATAATAAAAGAGGGAGTGTCGGAGGAAAGGATGGTTAATTGTAACTAATAAAATAATGAGAGGATTTGAGTGGTGAGGGAGCTGTATGGAGATGGACCGAAGAATGAGAATAAACTGACAGGGGGGGTTGAAGGAAAGACCGGCGGGATGAAGGAGGGGTTGTTGAATTGAGGTTTGGTGAATTGGACCAATGGTGGATTGAGAAAAAGATTGAAAGTTCCAGAGGGGGTAAGACATCACACTGGGAATACACAAATACTCCTTACAACATATGCCTCCACCCCCCCCCCCCCCCCCCACCCTGCATAATGTGCAAAGTTCTACCTTCCACATAAACTCATGAAATAACTCATTTTGAGTAATCCTGCATGGACATGAATGCTCTCACCCGGGGTTTATTTCCAAAACCATCACAATAATGTATATATAGTGTTGCTGTTATGGAAACAGCCCAGGGAGTTACATCCAACACCTAAAAGAACTGTCAAGCGGAAGTTGAGGACCTGAAGGAGGGCGCCTCCACAAGCATCACGAGGTCGGCACAGGCCTTCCTCACGTCCTGGTGACATAAAAGGCACCACGGGTGGCGCTCTCCAAATTGCCAAGCAGAACGGGAGCTGACTAAGCCAGTGGAATTTATTTCTTACACATCTTTCACACACGCACCGTATAACCTTGCATATTTCCATGCATACACCTCAGCTCTCGACTGTTTCACATCATCAATGAACATGAGACCCCGAACAGAACAGAACAGAGACCCCGAACAATAGCGAATCACCACACGATCGCGCACCTCCCACCCCCTCCTCTCACTCACCTGCATTGACACATAATTGAGACCCACGGGGGACAGGCTTGCTCAGGTACGAATGAGGAAAGAGCCGCTAACACTCCCTGACTGCTTCCTTATTTCTGTCCCCTTGTCTGTCTAATTTCCCCAGATTAATGTGGCACCTGTCTGTATTTTGTTAAAAGCCAGTTGTGGTAGGGGTTTCTTGGAGTGCTAGAGGTAAGCCTGTTTCTTATGTAGGGTCCGGTGATATATCGATATACTGGTTATATCGATATACCGGTAATGCAATTCTGATTATACCGGTACACCAAAAACTAGAACGGGCACTCAGTTAGGAGCGCATGCCTTCGCCAACGCTACATTTGCCCCCCCCCCCAGAAACCGTTATTGTGAGGGTATTTAATCCCATACCACATCTGCCATCTCATATGTGTTTATGATGGCTTAAAAACATTAAATTTCCTGTGTCATACGTATATCACAAGATGGGCATTGAATTCACAACATTTTGGCATTGGTGCATGCAAATTGGATAAAAATGACCGCACTATGGCAAAATGACGATTTTGACCTTTCATGACCTCGACCTTGACCTTTGTACTCTTAATTTTGTAATTGGTATTAGTGTGTGGGGAACAGAACAGTCAACATTTTGGTGTTGGTTTCATGCAAATCGGATAAGAATTGACCGTGTTATGACTAAAACCGCACATTTTGCAATGTCGTGACCCCCCTGACCTTTGACTCCCAACGCTAATAAGGGTTATTACGTCATTGGTCATGTCACATATCACAAGATGGGGCATTGAATTCTGAACATTTTGGCATTAGTTGCATGCAAATTGGATACAAATTGACCGCGCTATGGTAAAAAGACGATTTTGACCTTTTCATGACCTTGACCTTGACCTTTACCGATCGCTCCCAAAATCTAATCAAATGGTCCTCGGATAATAACCAATCATCCCACCAAATTTGCTGCGATTCAGTTTCAATACTTTTGGAGTTATGCGAATAACAAACAAACAAACAAACACACATATTCACAAATAAATAAATACACAGCGATCAAAACACTAACCTTCGCAACAAAGTTTTGCGAAGGTAAAAATCGATATGAAAACCCGGGTATTTTAATCCCACCACAAAGCGAAGAAAGGTGTTTACAATATTTAAATATCGTAGATGATTTTAAAAGCTTTGATGAACTCAGTGTCTCGGCTAAACATGGAACGGGCTAAACATGGATCAACGAAACATGGATACCTGAGCCACCGGAACAGTGGAATGTATGACATCAAGACATACCAGGAAGTCAGTGCAATACGTATTAACTTTTAAACGTCAGTATCCAAGCATTCGTACAAGAAATCACGTTTTTCTTTGTCCTCATGGCTGGTTTTAAAGCAATTGCCAATTGCATATTATTTTATATGCATCGGGTGTGCTTTAGAAATCCTGTGCCAAATAAGTGATCTGCGATAGCAGTGTGAAAGCGATACCGGTACAGCGTTCCGTGTTAGTCATACCCATACGACGATAGCAATGGATTTCGATTCTCGACCTTTGCCGTTACCAATACTGATCTCGCTTTAAAACAAAATCACTTTTCATACAAGTTGAAATTGGAAGTAAAATAACTGTTCTCGTTCACATCATGGGAGAAAAAAAAAAGCCCCGTGTGGGAATACTTTGAATAATTACAATGTGTCAATGATGTGCACGTCATATATGAATACGTAATGGACCGTTGGACCATTGTGTATTTTTGGAACCTGCGTAAAAAAGACATTTAATTTAATTTTTTTATTTTTAATAGTATCGATATACCGGTATGACCCCACCAGAATATCGATATCGAAAAAAAAATCGATATCGACGGAGCCTATTCTTATGTGACACTGCATTTCTATAAATACTTTCATCTTTGTAAATATGTGCCTGTTAATACAAGATTTGTTTTTTCCATACTTGCTCGATTGTCTCTTTCCTTCATTGGTTCGACATTGGTTCATTGGAAAGACATAATGTGTAATAGACGGAAGGTTGTACCCCACTGATTTGCTTTGGTAGTCTAGCCGTCAGCCTGACCGACGGTTTCGCTCAGCCATACAAAGGTGGGAGGCCCATAGCATGGTCCCTATTTGAGGTAACTAGGTCACCAGGAAGTTAACGCGAGAGTT
>CM068959.1:44787208-44807734 GCA_035128595.1 Eptatretus atami | reverse complement strand
AAACACTTACGGATCGAGAGCTAATTCGGATTTTCGATTTCGACCTTTGCCGTACCACATACTGATCTCGCTTTAAAAACAAAATCAACTTTTCATACAAGTTGAATGTTGGAAAGTAAAAATAACTGTTCTCGTTCACGATCATGGGAGAAAAAAAAAAGGCCTCGAGGCCGGTGTGCGGGAATAGCTGTGAATATACAAGTCGTGTCCAATGATGGCTGTCACGTCATACTAGTGATAAAACACGGTAAAACCGCTAATGGAACCGCGTTGGAGAATGCGTGTTTAGTCTGTGGCAAGCCTGCCCGTAATAAAGACATTTTTTGCGCTTCTTGTTGTTGTTTTTTTTCGTTGGTTGTTTTTGGTTCGAAGATATTCTTTTTTGTCTTTTTTAGATATTATGATTTTCCTTTTTCCATGTTAAATTTTTTTCTTGTATTATTTTATCTTCCTTATTAGGCGTTTTTTTTGTCAATCATGCGCGTTACGTTCTTCTTTCCTGAATTTAATTCTTTTCGTTCGTTTTCGTTTTTGCGCTGTTTTTATTTTTTTTGTTTTGTCTTTCTTGATCTTACGTTTTTTTTAAAACTTTTTTAATCTAATTTTTTATTTTATAAGTATCGATATACCGGTATGACCCACCAGAATATCGATATCGAAAAAAAAATCGCGTATCGACGGAGCCTTTCTTATGTGACACTGCATTCTATAAATACTTTCATCTTTGTAAATATGTGCCTGTTAATACAAGATTTGTTTTTTCCATACTTGCTCGATTGTCTCTTTCCTTCATTGGTTTCGACATTGGTTCATTGGAAGACATAATGTGTATAGACGAAGGTTGTACCCCACTGATTTGCTTTGGTAGTCTAGCCGTCACCTACCGGACGGTTTCGCTCAGCCAACAAAGGTGGGAGGCCCTTAGCATGGTCCCTATTGAGGTGACGTAGTCACTATGGAAGTTAACGCGAGAGTTTGTGTCTATAGACCCTGCCAGGTTAGTCACCGGGGTTGGGGGGGGGCCTGCCTGCCAACCCCGTCGGTCACAGAATTATCGTGGCTTCGTCAGCTTCAGGGTCAAATGTCAGGAAGCGCGGTCCAAGAGTTGCCACTCATGTCTCAGCGATTGTACCCGTAAATATATATATATATATATATATAATTATATATATATATTATATATTATATATCTATATTATAATATATATATATATATTATGGGTTTCGAGCGAGTGTGCCACGGTGAACGACGGGTGCCTATCTCAGACCCGCCACTCAACCTGAAGCCGCAAGTCACGGAGAACTCTGCAGCCCGACAGGTTGAGAAGCAATTGTGGATGCCAGTTGTGGTAATCAAATATAGCAGTCACGTTACCTTAATCTTCAACTAAAATTACTCCAAATGGGGGACTGCGCTCTCAATGTCCACCCCATCTCTTTATTATTATGGCAGAGTGAACCATGGGTGGACATCGCTGTCCTACTGGAGTGAATTGCTGGGGTATAACATCCCATCTATTTATTATATTGTTATGGTGTGGAAATTGTGCGATACACCATAAAGGGTCCTTAGATCAGTTATGACGCTAAGTCTATGTGTAGTTAATCCACACCTGTTGTTTAGGGGAATATGTGTGATTCATCTGGCTGCGACGCTTTGAGTTAGCCAATTTTTCTTCTCTATCGTTATTTTGGACCATTAAGCCGCCAACAACTCAAACACCACCACCTTCGCCTCTTTACCTCCACAACTCCATCCCGCAAACATCGCTTCACACCGCCATTCCCAAACGGCACCCGCCAACCACCAAAACCACCACAGCAAACCCCCCCACCACCTTCGCCTTCTCCCTTCCACAACCAACAACCACACCACCTGTCAACACCGTAATGTCGTGCTGTCCAGGGCCCGTTCGGTGATTCCGGCCGAACGCGTCGAGCCGCGGGTACAAATGCGTTCCTTTTAGGAGAGGAAAACGGATCGGAAGGCTTCACGCCCCTTTTCTCCCCTCCATAGGACTGAGCATCGGGTGCGATGGCCACGCCTCCGAACCCGCTGTGAATGCGTTCCTTTAAGGAGAGGAAACGGATCAGGAGAGGCTCACGCCCGCTTTTTCTCCGTCCAATGGGCGAGCGTCGGGCGGTGTGGCCCGCCTCCAAGCGCGTTTTGATCGAGAATCTGCATACAAGTCCTCCCCCGGTGCTATAAAAATGCGAGAACAACGCAGCTCGTGGGTGAAGTAACGTGTGGAAAAAGTGGCGGCAGAAAAGGGTGCAGAAAGTGCGCTGGGTCGGAAGTCGTGGAGTCTGAGGTGGTCGTTGCGGGGATCGGTCGGCGAAGGGATGGAGCTCGGAGTAGAGGTCGAGGGACGAGTCGCGGAGTGGAGCAGGGAGCGCAAAAGAGGGCTCAGGGGCGAGAGTTGCCGGAGTCGGTGCGGTCCCGGGACCCGCTAG
Organism: Eptatretus atami; assembly: GCA_035128595.1. Lineage (NCBI taxonomy): Eukaryota > Metazoa > Chordata > Myxini > Myxiniformes > Myxinidae > Eptatretus > Eptatretus atami. Next base: position 44,805,280 of record CM068959.1, on the reverse strand, counting down.
CGGGACGGAGCGTCCGCCATTCCTCTTCTCCCAACCCCGAGCATCAACAATTCCCCCCCCCCCCCCCGTCCGCGTGAGATAGCGCCGAACCCCCGTCCGTTCCCCAACCCAACCGTGGTGCCTGCGCGACGCACGCCTGGAGGAGCTCACGACCATACAGGGGCATGGAGTCAAGCGCGTTACGTGGACATTGCGGCTAGCCCGCCATCGCACCACGAGGGCGCGGGTAAGACCCCTTCGGTCTCGTGGACCTGGCCGATCACCCAGGTCCCACGTTATTTGGTCCACGGACCTGTCTGCTCCTTGTCTATGAGGGTGGCTTTCGTTTTCTTGCTTTTTGTGTAAGATGTATGTGTGGCGCCAGTCTTGTAAGTAAACCTGTATAAGTGTGCTGGAAAATAATTGCCTTTTTTTATTCGGTAGTAACTCTGCGTATTGTTCTTGCTTTGACTGTTATATGTGCATTCTTACTGTATGGCTGTGAATACGTGCTTGTCGAGTGTGAATAAAAGTGCTTGTCAAATTGTTTCCCGTTTCGTTGCGTCCTTTCCTTCGGTTGAAAGTTCCATCTTGCATCACGTAAGGGATTGGTAGTGGGTGTAGACCCCAATAAATAATCTGAACCGTCGAGGTCGATGATAACTCCGCTCGGTTGTCCTGCAGCACGGAACGAGCCGCTTAAGCGGTTCGTGTCCGGAGTCGACCTGCGGCGTCTTACAACTCCTCGGTATGCTACCCACGCGGGTACTTAGGTATATCGACATTCGGCGTTCACCCTATTCCGCGCGGGTAGAATGCGGACTGGGTTGTGGTGAGGTTAAACCCCCACCCGTGACTGGCTCTGGCGGTAGTTCCAGGAGGGTCACGACTGAATTATCCCGTTCCGGTGGGCGACGCGTCGCGATTCGAGTTACGTGGCCGATCGCACGCACGGGCGGGCGAAATTCGTAACAATATAAACACTATGTCAGACCAATGAAGGAAAGGACAACCGGGCAGGTTCCAAAGCAGTTTACCCAAAACAAGCACTTTTTACAAGCATGTATGTACAAAAGCAATGATTAAGCAATAGTCAAACAACAATCAAGCAATAAATAATCAAGCATTTACAGACAGAAAAGGCAACAAGAGGAAGTGGATACCGTGAGCATGAATGAACCCCTTCCACAATCTTACTTATTTCTCACACACAGGAGACAGGCGCACCATCACAAATCTGGGAAAGTAGAGAGAAAACGAGAACATAGAGGAAGAACGGAGCGTGATTTCAATTCCTGACTCACCGTACACAAACAGGTGGGCCTGTGTCGGTCCCAATTGAATGATGGGGTAAGCGAGAGAAGGATAGGGGACATAGGGTGTGTTGGCATGGCATCAGAAATGTAGTGCGTAAATGGTTGGAGCCACCGGGTCCAAGGATTGCTGCTGCCATCCCTTTTTCTACCCCTTGAGTTAGCTCTCTCACGTTCCGGCGATAGCTTGTGCAAGTGACAGCTCGTGCAGGTACAGCACAGGCAGATGAGAGCTCATTCAGGTCCAACGCTTATACAGGCAACGGGGTAGGGTAGTGAAGGCAACAGCTGTGGCAGAGATGGCTCGTACAGCTGTGGCAACAATGCAGGCAAATGCTCCAAATAGCTCTTATTGCTCACGATGGCTTTTCTCCTCCTACGGCGGCTCAGCACAATCACTCGCTTGCCCAGTCTTTATAGGGCCTGGCGTGGGGCACGGCAAAGATGTCCTTGAGCCCCCTTCTTACCTGCTCATGGTCTCTTTGAATAGTGAACTCCCTTCTGGAAGATCTTCGGTGGATATGCCACCACAATGCTGTCCACCTTAACGCTGGAATTGACTTGCAATGTGAAAATGTCGCATTGAAGTGGGGAAAATGCAGGAAGGAAGGGAATTCATTTAAACTTGAGGATCAAATGTGTTTCGAATTATGAATGATTATTTAGTCCGTTTGTGGTTTAAGGGGGTGAAGGGTGTTGTGGAGACACGGGGAACAGCGACTCGGAGGCGAATGTGTGAGGATTTGGACGGATGTTGGACTTTGAGGGGGTGAAGTGTTTGAGGGGATCATTGGAAATATAGGTTGTTGAGTGAAATAATGAAGAACTGGAGATGGTTGATGAATGGGTTGGATTGATGTTAAACGAGGAGAGGGGTTTCCAATGCGGGTACGGGTTTGAGAGGCAAAGGGTACAGGGTTGTTGGGGTGGTACGGGGGATAGCGGCTTGTAAGCGAAAGGGTGAGAGATTGGTGATGGATGGATGGATGGATTGAAGGATGGATGGAAAGTCAGAAAAGTTGGAGGTTAGATGAAAGTTGGAGAAATACCTGAAGGGGAAAAGCCTAACTAAACACATACAACACATTTCCCCCCCATCCCCTCTACAAAGGGAAGGGACATATCTGAGCACACATTAATGAAATAATGAACTCGAAGTTCCCTATGTGTTGGATCCAACTTCCCAGGGGTCCGTTTTCACAACCACAACAATATGAAAATGAGGAAAATTAGAATTTCTGTATTTTTCTGTGATGTTATGCTTTGATTGATTGGAATGTTTGACGATATCGGTGTTCTTGTATGGTGACGTAGAATTTGGAACCTGCATGAATGATTATTATTGTTAGCTCGTGCACGCAAACCAAAAAGCGGGGTTAAGCAATCGGTTCACTTCTGTCTGTCTGTCAGTCACAAACATCAGTTTATGATCGAGAAACAACTTGATTTCAATTGAATGTTATATTTCGAAGTTTGAAACATGAATTGGAAAAGAAACTGCAACTTAGGCAGTACTTTGGCTCTGAATCCACCCAATCACACTTGTGCAGAGAGCAGTGAGAAAATATTTTTACTTTGCCTACCTGTCTAGCAGTGAACAAAAATAAAAATCATTTCAAACAGGAAACTTACTGTTTTTAAGGACATCATAAAGGACACAAACAACAGGCATGATTAACTATTGTAACATGTTAAGTGTTAAATAAGGTGGTGTCAAAGACTCTGCATCAATGGAAATCTGCTTCCAGAATAATTTTTTTCTCCAACCTTTAAAATCTTTATTTTATTTTATTGAGTTATAAACTTGAAGAATGTAACACAAATTGCCTTTTTGTACTTTCCAGAAACTTTCTGTTTAGCGGACTTGGAAAATATTCATGCCCTGAGGAGTGGAATCATTTTGAGAAAACCTATGAGAATCGGCATTTCCACCATCATGCCCTGAGGGCAGAGTAACTGTGAATCAGCATTCTCACCATCATGCCTGAGGGCAGAGTAAGTGAAAATCGGCATTCTCACCATCATGCCCTGAGGGCAGAGTAACTGAGAATCGGCATTCTCACATCATGCCCTAAGGGCAGAGTAACTGAGAATCGGCATTCTCACATCATGCCCTGAGGGCAGAGTAACTGTGAATCGGCATTCTCACCATCATGCCCTGAGGGCAGAGTAACTGAAAATCGGCATTCTCACCATCATTCCCTGAGGGCAGAGTAACTGAGAATCGGCATTCTCACCATCATGCCCTAAGGGCAGAGTAACTGAGAATCGGCATTCTCACCATCATGCCCTGAGGGCAGAGTAACTGCGAATCAGCATTCCCACCATCATGCCCTGAGGGCAGAGTAAGTGAGAATCGGCATTTTCACCATCATGCCCTAAGGGCAGAGTAACTGAGAATCGACATTCTCACCATCATGCACTGAGGGCAGAGTAATTGAAAATCGGCATTCTCACCATCATTCCCTGAGGGCAGAGTAACTGAGAATCGGCATTCTCACCATCATGCCTAAGGGCAGAGTAACTGAGAATCGGCATTCTCACCATCATGCCCTGAGGGCAGAGTAACTGCGAATCAGCATTCCCACCATCATGCCCTGAGGGCAGAGTAAGTGAGAATCGGCATTTTCACCATCATGCCCTAAGGGCAGAGTAACTGAGAATCGACATTCTCACCATCATGCACTGAGGGCAGAGTAAGTGAGAATCGGAATTCTCACCATCATGCCCTGAGGGCAGAGTAATGAAAATCAGCATTCTCACCATCATGCCCTGAGGGCAGAGTAAGTGAGAATCGGCATTCTCACCATCATGCCCTGAGGGCAAAATAACTGTTTATGGTTCTGCATTCTGACATATGTTGCATAGTGAGTGCTGTGTGGTTACCATCATGAATATTATGCAAGGTTCACAAACAAAACAAATGTAGATCATGCTCACAAACAAAAAGCAAGGGTTTAAATGACTCTTCCCATGTTCTTTGTCTCAAGACTGTGTGGGTAACGTCCATCTGTCTGTCTGTCTGTCTGTCTGTCTGTTTGTCTGTGTGCAGGATATCTCAAAACGTTTCGGAGGGATTTGGACAAAACTTGGTGGACAGGTTGGGTGTGTGACAAGGCCAAAGTTTCCTATGTGGACATCCATAACATCAATCCACCCAAAGTTTCCTAGGTGGACAGGTTGGGTGTGTGTGTGACATTCGATTTTTGTGAAGATCCGAATCCAGATCCGGATACGAGAATTATTTAATTTTTTTAAGTGATTCTTCACCATTGAGAGATGAGGCCAAAAACCATATAAAGCATCATATTTCAAAAATGTATTGGGCCCGATTGCCCCGATATGTTCTATTGGATCAGGAATTGTGTGGCGGAAGTATGCGCTCTACAGAGGGCCCTTCTAGTTTTGTGATTGAATTGTTTAGCAATTCCAACGCTTGTTAAGTGAAGAGGATTGAAATGTAGCTTTAACATTTTAACCACAACATTTTGCAAAAATAACATAAATGGATTAATCCCATTTTATGTGTCCACACATGTCCCTCCCTTCTCCTCTCTCACCACAACCCCTTCATTCCACCACATTTCCCCCCCAAGTGATGTTTCATCTCTGAAATTTGAAGGGGTGATGTGGGAGAGGAGGAGGTGTATCCGTGTGTGTATCTTCCCAAGGCAGGAACGGTACAATTACTCTGTTGTACGTCCTGCTGTGTTTTACGTCATTTAATTGCTTGCACTCGTGACTTGGGAAATTTTGCACTCGTGCTCAGATTTGTGACGTCTCACAGAAACGTGTTTTCCAGCGTGAGTGGAAAACGACGACGTCACAAATCGACAATAGACAATGGACAATAGAACGACGTCACAAATTATTTTATGACGTGTCACGTGCCAAGGCATTTACAGCTTAAGGGAAGGATTTGTTCCACGGAGCTGCTTGGTTGACGTGCTGCATCACTCTCCGATGCAATGCACGTATCTGTGGCTTTGCGTACGAGCAGGAAATTAAATAATAACGGCGAATTTTCAAGTGAAAGCTTAAATTGTTGTTTGAATGACCAAGTGGAAAATCCATCGGAATTTATTGTTAAAATAATTTGGAAGAGAATAAGTTTTGTTTCCATAGCTTATTAACTTTTCATGTCAGTCCATGCAGGGCTTACTGATCAGTGCTCGCATGATGTATTATTCACCCGGGGTTTGGGAACCACAGAGATGTTGGTGATGAAAAAAAATCAATTACATGTTGAGTCGAGTCGAGTCACAACATGCGGCAGATGGCGCAATTGAAGCGAGAAGGATATATCGTGCCTCCGGAACAATCATTTCTGTCTCTGCCCACGTTTGTACACTAAAGCATTCAGTGCCATTGTGATACCATACATTTTTTCTTCATAACCACATAATGTATCATTAAGTTGCCATTTTCTTGTTACGTCCTGTACCTGCATGTACGAATAATTAACGAGCACACATCGATCATTATTTATTTATGCCACAGCCTGTGGCTGCTTGGCTGCATCATTTTTCTGGGGGCATGGCTGTGCCACTGATGCAGTGCCCCCATTAAACAGCACTTTGGGACTCGTTTTTCCAACCTCAGAAGGATGATAAGCTGAGTCTTATGATGACAGACAAATTAACACCGACCTGGTGTTCATTCAACAGCCCAACAGGGGCTTGAATTAAAGACCCAAGGATCTTAAGCCAGCCATCTTAACCGTTAAGCCAGCACCAAGCCAAGTACATCTATCATTGATTACTCTCAGGTACCATTGTTCACATTTTTATATAAGAGCCAAGATGATTAGCACATCTCATGAGATTGCATTTTTTTGTGAGGTATGCGCATATATATATATATATATATATATATATATATAAACTGTGTCCCTGATGTAAAAAATAATACTTCGACTTCTGGTTCTGAAATTATGATGCATCACCTGATTTCGTAAAGTAATTTTCAAGTTCAGCCGATTGACATGGGCCAACGCCATATACAACATAGCTAACATATGATTTTAAGTTTTGTTGTCTGTTTTTTGTTGTTTTGTCTGCACGCGCTAATCTCCTGAAAGGTTGAAAGTAGCGGCTAACCACTAAACAAAAAATGTCGCGGCGTGGCCCCGAGGTTATCAGGCTATGTGCAAGGCCCTCGGCCGGGGGGGGGGGGGGAAGGGGTGTGTTTCCCCTCACCAACCCACTTAGCCTATGAGCTGCCATGGCCCAATAGGAACTGGATTACTGTGCTCGCGTCCAGACATATGTATAGAGATTAAATTCATTCAAAAAAGAACCCGGGCAGCGCCGGGTGCATTCCACCTAGTATATATATTATATTATAAATTTTATTATTAAATAATATAAATTTTATTTATTTTTTTAACTTAAATTTCTTATAATATTATATTTTATTATTTAAATTTATATTCATATATATATATATATATATATATATATATATATATATATATATATATATGTTGTTCGTTCTTTTCGGCTGCCTCTGTTAGGGCTCGCCACAGCGGATCACCCGTTATGATCCGCATTACCGATTTGGCATAGGTTTTTACGCCAAGATGCCCTTCCTGACGCAACCCCTGCTCGCCTCTTACGACACCAGGGATGAGATGGGTTTCGCCATGATCCGGGCTGCCCTACACCCTCTCCATAGCGCGGCCCAGTGCAGAGTCCCGTCCTCAAGCGATCCTCCAACCCAAGCCTCCAGTACCGGATTACAGCGCGCACGCCACTACGCCCGGTTACATATATTATACATACATAAATAAATATATACATATAAAATACATAAAATATACAACACACACACACATATATATATATATATATGTATTGTTGGGATCCGGGTGGCCGGTGCGGAATCGACCCGGCTCTAGGTGCCAGCCTCGCCACCGCCGTCTCGGGAGTCTATAACGCCGGCCGGTCTGCACAGCTCGGTCACGCGTCTTGCATCGCGATACCAACGTAATCCTGTACCTTACCAGTTGGGGAGAAGTAACCCATGGCCTACAGATGGCTTTTTCAGGACCGAGCGGGAGTCGACCAGCCTGTAACCATTTTTTGGTCAGTTATATTGCCAATCGAACGGAGTTCCTCGACGCCGACACGAATTAATCCAAGCGGGCAAACTGCATAAGAATTAAACCAGATTTATTGGGGAACATCAGGGATTCACAAACCAAAGCAATAAACACTACCAATGTTATCGTAAATTCTACCCGTTTCCTTACCTAGGGACCACGGTCTAAAGGTTTCGAGGGATTCTACGAAATATGCCTTATACAACACGTTCAAACAAACAGCATCATTGCACACATGTCTTGTATGGCTCCATGACGAGAGGACCGTTCCAAAACACGAAATGTCGCTCGCTACTTAGCGGTGGTGTCCACGGGTTCAAACTCCGTCGAACGCTGCTGCGCGAAGATGGCCGGCGCGCGTATTCTTCCTCGCTTTAGTCAGCCAACGTGCGCGGTCTCCGCGCGCTCTGACTCTGCGTTAGGCTCGAAGATGGCCCCAGCTGATCTCTCCTCACGCGTCCAGGCACACCAAATCCCGGCCTTGGCTGTTCTCCATACAGTAGCCAAGTCGAGGTCCGAGTTTCCACGGCGATCGGCAAACGTGATGCGCCGTTGGTGAGTTAATGACCGTTCCGAAGGTCCGGCGTCTCCTCTCCGGCCTCCCGCCTCGAAAGCCAGATCCCGCTTCGTCCCTCGGTTCGTTGCCTCTCTCGCGTCGAATCACGACGTGCAGGTCGGTCAGCATCTCTCCCGGCAGATCCAACACGGTGCCTCCTTCGTTCGCTCGCTTCGAGACAGCAGCCACACTTCGAGCGCCACTATTTTCCACATACTCATCTTTTGTTTCTGCTTTCTCCGCTTCTCTCGACGACTCTCTGACCAAAGGCTCCGCCCTTCGCGTCACTTCCTGTCCAGGCCACACCTCTCGCTCTAGCCACTCCCCTCCCGTTCGTACAGGAGAGGAAGAAGAATCATCTCTCGTTTCTCGTTCGCACCACCATATGAACATAAAACATCTGTTACACCTCCCGACACACACTATCGTCCCTTATACCAAACAACCTATCTATACATGAATTTAATGGGGGATCTGAGCTAATCCTATCCTTAGTAGTCCCATTAAGGGCCATTCCATAACAATATATATACATATATATACACAATATATATATATATATATATATATACACTATGCCACCGATCCAATACTTGTCATCAAAAGGAATTTGTACGATCTCTGTGTCTCTTTCAGCATGGAAGATCTAGGGAAGTACGGTAAACAAATGGTGAATGGACCTTCGGGGGAAACCCATCCCCCCCTCTCTCCGCGGATGTGGTTGCAAACGTCAATCATTGATGAACTTTGCTCCAGTCAATGGAGCTCAGTTGAAGATGATGAGCCGATCAATGGGTGTTTCGGATTAACCGTGATGTCATTACGGTTGAACCAAACAGCGTCTACCTTATTGAGACCTGCATATAAGCACTCGCCTTCACTTCCTTCTTCACTTGCTGTGATTTTTACCTTGAAGAGGTGCAGCATGAAAAGCCTTCGGTCACTTATGTCTTTTTGTTTGTATCCATATATAATAATATATATATATATATATATATATATATATATATATATATACATATGATGTATGTGGATAATATATATATATAATATATAATATATAATATATTCATTCATATATATTCATTATATAATAATATATATTCTTATATTCATATATTCATATACAAGCAAGATGAGTTTTAGTTATATATAGAAAGATGGTCAACATACAAGTCATGGACAAAATAAATAAATGGAAAGACCTTGGTAAATGAGGGACATACACCAAGCAACGGCTTCCACACAGGTGTGGCCGATGTGTTAATTAACCAAATAACATCCCAGCATGCTTTGGTTCATGTATAAAAATGCTGCACGGCCTGGTTGCCTATAATTATGGCTGGCATGGCTGCAAGAGGAGACCTCTCCCCCCCCCCATGCCCCCATCCTCAGAGCACATGTGGTCGCCCAATGGTTGATGAGCATGACACTGAGAAGGTTATGGCATATGGATAAGCATCAGTCACCAGATCTGAACCCAATCGAGCATTTATGGATATTCTGGAACGACACTTGAGAGCATTTTCACTTCAATCAAACAGGTGTAGTTGATTAAATTTCTCATGGAAGAATGGTGCTTCATCCCTCCTGCAGAATTCCAGATGCTGGTGGATCTATGCCACAGCACATACAGGCTGTACTGCAGCACGTGGTGGCCCAACTCACTATTAAGTAACTTTACATTGGGGTTTCTAATTTTTTGTCCACTACGTGTATGTTGTATTTGATATCTGCACATGAGAAGGACTTAAGTCCACTGGAGATCAGGGGAGCGCTCGTCACACTCCACAAATACACACACACACACACACACACGTAACCCCAAAAAACAGAACCTATACTATTATTATAAATTCCTCATTTATCACTCAAATGGCACAATTTTTGGTACAGATTACCTGGAGTTGGCCAGGACCAACTGTATTTAAATGACGTGCTCCAAATGTTTGTCACGATTCTGCAAGCACACTTGGTTTGACGGGAAAAATTGTTGATCACTCTTGATACATTCCACCATAAGAATTAAATGAATTTTATCGATAATTGGTGCTTTGAGTTCTTCAATGGATTGTGGCTCTGTGCACACTGTGACAACAGTGACAACAACCTCTGTGGCTCTGTGACAACATCTGTAGGTGTTGTCCTTCAGATTCCATCAAAGATAGAAATCTGGCAGTGAATGATCTGGTAAGTGTAAGGCCCATCCAACAGGAAGTCTTCGACTGATAACTCTGTCAACAAAGTGTGTGTTGAGCCAGTTCAGTGAATCATTTGAAGTCTACTGAGTGGCTCCATTCTGTTGAAACCATGTACCTCTCACGAAACGCTTACCTGCGACTGCCGAAGATCATCAAAAACTACCCATAACGTGGATGTAACATTTCTATCGACAGTCAATCCCTTGCCTGTGTCATCCTCAAACAGAAAGGGCTGAAGATCCCATGTTTACTGATTGCGACACAAGCAGTGCATTTTTCTGAGTGTAGGTCGCTCAAGCACCAGATTGGGGTGGGGTGGTCGATTCCCAGTATATTCAGTTCTTGGTGTTGACATTCCTCACACACACAAAACCATCAATTTGATGTAGTCGTGTTGGGAGGTAAGAAATTACAATAGGGAACGAGTAGGAATTAATTACGGAGGGAAAAGAGACAGAGAGGGACGAGGGCAACATGGTGATTCTTGTACACCCAATCCTGGTCGTTGTTAACTGGGGTACTAAACACTTACACTAACATTCATTATGAATAACTAAGTTATAATTAACCCTTTATTAACCGCTAAGTCATTTTCATAACAACATATGCATGACGAGTGGGCTTGCAGACTGCAAGCGGATACGACATGTGCATCCGACTTGCAGACATAATAAATATAAGCTTTTATTTATTTGCTGAAATGGGTTGTAAAGAGCTTATTATATTTGATGAGTGGATTGTGCTTGCATTCTGCAAGCACAAGCTAAATAAAGTCAGTCAAGAAAGAGTGATCAGAATGAGCTCTTTATTTAAATTTAAGGGGAAAAGTAATTTTTAATGTTAAATGGTCAAAAGTTAAAAAATATGAATGTTGTTTACCTTCTCAGTTGAAAGGCAATGAAAAAAAGGTGGAATTTTGATTCTAAGCCGAAGACAAACATTACGGGGTGGAACTGGAACCTATAAACCAAAGTAAAAACAAACAGCAATTTATATTAGCTGACCTGGAACTTAGTTCTGGGAGCTTACGGGATGGTGCGTCATCTGTCCGTCCTCCGCTGTCCGTCCACAAATACTTTCAACTTCTTCTTCTGAAACTACCATACTATTTCGATGAAACTTTACCACATGTTCATCACCATGTATGTACCAAGTTGTTCATATCATTAAAAAAAAAAAACAATCGGCCCCTAAGGGGTCTATGGGGGTTGCCCCCCAAAATAGGTGTTTGCATTCTTCTCAGAAACTACACATGCAATTTTAATATACTTGACCACAACTTCATCACCCGTGATGAACCAAAGTTTGTTCACCACATTTAAAAATAAGAATCGGGTCTGAGGCGGTCAACTGAGGGAGTTTATGGGAGGGAGGAGTTGACCCCCAAACAGGAATTTGCTTTCTCTCAAGAAACAATAGAAACAATTCTGATAAAACTTAAACACAACCTTCATCACCCATGATGTACCAGTTTGTTCATGCCATTAAAAAATTTGAGGTCTAAAGTGGTCTATTGGGGGGGGTTGCCCCCCAAAATAGGTATTTGGTTTTATTCTCAGAAACTTCACACACAATTACGATGAAACTTGACCCACACCTTCATCACCCGTGATGAACAAAGTTTCTTCATGGCATGAAAAAAATCCATAGGTATTACTTTCTTCTCCGTTACATCTTTTGTGGGTCAACCATGCCTACCAGTGGTTCCCTGGTTATCTTATCCAGCCACTACCAGGGTGAGCGCCCATGGGTATTGCCCCGATGTTTATTTTACATATTGCCGCGTCGACGGTCTGACTAATATCACCGGTCATGCACCAGGGGTATGTACAATCCCTGAAGATCGCTGAGCTTATATATACCGAATCCACAATGCATTCAGAATTTACTATTATTGCATTAAATTTCACTCCAAGGATCGCTCAATAATAAAGCAAACTTGGAGGTTGGTCTGAGTTCACAAGTAGGCAAAGGCAGGAAGACATTCTTTGCAAATAAATGGTTTATATGAAAAGAATATGGGAAGGAGAGAGGCAAAACGTGAATAAGTAATCGACTGAACAAACGAGGTGGTCGAAAGATAAAGAAATAGGAAGCACAAGTACTAATTTTACAAATAATCTATACCCTGCTCAGGCACTGACAGTACCACATGCTCCAGCAACAAAGAGGAACAAAACAAGTGAGGACTTCAGGAAGCACGAGCTAGTCTTTGCTGCAAGGTAATGGTGTTTGCAGGCTGGTGTTGGCACAGGCGCAGAAGAAAGTGTCTGATCTAACAGTGGTGAACATTCAGTTGTTCGCATGCGGCTGTATAAGCTCCTCGGCCAGAACAAGATAAGTGGTTTTTTTTGTTTTGCATATTTTGTTATCGTGATTTGCGTCAGGGCTGTGGACTGTATTTAAAAAGTGTTGTGTTAGTTATTGAAAGATGCAGGGGAAGCCTCATGTTAAGTTGACGTTTAAGTCAGTTGGGGCCTTGGGAGTATCGGGGTGAGAAAGGGGTATAAATAGAAACAAAAGAGAAAGGAAGAGGAGTACATAAAATGTGATAGATGCTCAATGTCAGCCATATCAACAATAGGGGAAGCAGGAGGGTACTTACTGTTGTAGGAAGTGTGAGGAAATAGCCCACTTGAGGATAGTTATTACATGGTTGAAGGAACGGATTGATAATTTGCAGCAAGTAGCAGAATGTGAGAAATTTGTACATCATAGTTGGTTATGATTGTGGAGTGAGGTTGCTGAGGATATTGTGGTAATTGTGCAGCGGATGCAGGCAGTGGTGAGGGCGCACTGGGAGACAGTGTGAGGCCGCGCTGGGAGCAGGCAGTGGTGAGGGCACACTGGAGCAGGCAGTGGTGAGGTGCACTGGGAGCAAGCAGGGTGAGGCGCACCGGGAGCAAGCAGTGGTGAGGGCGCACCGGGAGCAAGCAGTGGTGAGGCGCACGGGAGCAAGCAGTGGTGTAGGCGCACCGGAGCAAGCAGTGGTGAGGCGCACCGGGAGCAAGCATGGTGAGGGCGCACCGGAGCAAGCAGTGGTGAGGGTGCATCCGGAGCAGCAGTGGTGAGGGCGCACCGGGAGCAAGCAGTGGTGAGGGCGCACCGGGAGCAAGCAATGGTGAAGGCGCACCGGATGCAGGCAGTGATGAGGGTGCACTGGGAGCAGGCAGTGGTGATGGCGCACTGGGAGCAGGCAGTGGTGAGGGCGCATCTGGAGCAGGCAGTGGTGGGGAGCACCGTGAGCAGGCAGGGTGAGGGTGCACCGTGAGCAGGAGTGGTGAGGATGCACAGAGTGCAGGCAGTGGTGAGGGTGCACAGAGCGCAGGCAGTGTTGAGGTGCACAGAGCACAGGCATGGTGAGGTTGCACAGAGCACAGGCAGTGGTGAGGTTGCACAGAGCGCAAGCAGTGGTGAGGGTGCAGAGTATGCAGGCAGTGGTGAGGCAGTGAGTGCAGGCAGTGTTGAGGCAGCGAACATGGTTTAAGGAGGAGACTAACTGGAGGACAGGATTAGAAGGTACATTGTGTATCAGTTTGATGGGAAGGAGAGAATAGGAGGAGGAGTAGCAATCTGGGTAAAAGACAGCATTACATCAAGAGAAAGGGGTGACATTAAAGAGGGAATTAATGTGGAGGATTCTGTATGGGTAGAGATTAGAGATTGTAAAACAGTAAGATACCGGAAGGATGCTTTTATAGGGCTCCGGGTGTGAAGGAAGAGTACATGAAGAATTCAAAAGAGCATGTGGTCAGGCAAAAGTATGATTATGGGGGATTTAACTTGCCAGGGATAGATTGGGTCCAGAACAGGGAAAGGGCAGAGCAGATGAGGATTTCCCACATTTAGTCCAGGATTGCTTTTTAACCCAGTTTGTAGATAAGCCACGAGGGGGAGTGCAGTATAAGACCTCCTTTTATGTAACATTCCCAATATTGTGGAGGAGGTGAAGGTAGAGGGGCATTTAGGATCAAGTGACCATAACATTGTGTGTGCAAAAACTCTGTAAGGGTTAGAGTTCAGGACAGTAGAGTGAGGCCAATGATTTCAGGAAGGCAAACCTTGAGGGTGTGAGGAGAGAGTTGGGTGATGTAGATTGGGAGACTAACAATAGACAATCAGCATCAGAAAAATGGGAAACCTTTATGACCAAATGTGTAGAGTGCATAGTAAGTTCATTTCCAATGAGGTGTAAACTAGAAGCAGAAAGAGACCAGGGTGGTTGAGCATTGAGATAAGGAACGCTATTAAGGAGAAGCAGAAGGCATGTTTAGTATAAAATAACAGGACTGGAGTTAGATTGATATCACTATCAGAGTAAACAGAGGAAAGTTAAGAAAATAACTCGGCAAGCCAAGAGGAAGTATGAGAAGGACATGGCTAAGAATATTAAACATAATAGCAGGCATCTTGAAGTATATCAGATGAAAAGAATAGGAAAGGACTCGTGTTGGCCCATTGAGGAATAGCAATGGAAAAGTGATTAGTGATGAAAGTGAGATGGCAGGCTTATTAAACAGGTATTTTGCTTCAACTTTTACACACAGAACAGTCAGGAGAATTGCCAAGAGCTCAGTATTAATCTATCAAGGAGGTGAGAAAGGCCTTTTACAGAAGATCCAGGTTGGAGTGGAGGAAGTAAAGGTACAGCTAGGAAATCGAAGGGGAGATAAGCTCCAGAGCAGATAATATGCACCCAAGAGTATTGAGGGAAGTGGCTGAGCAGGTAAGCGAGATGTTAACGGATATTTTCAATAGTTCCCTGGAGCCAGGACAGGTACCGAGGATTGGAGAGTAGCAAATGTAACACCACTATTTAAGAAAGACTCCAGAGAAGAATTGGGGAACTATAGGCCTGTTCGTTTGACTTTAGTTGGGAAGGTGTTTGGAGACATGAATAAGGACCAGATTAGGAACCATTTAAATAAATACAAACTAATTAAAGTTGTCAGCATGGGTTTACCAAAGGTAGTCCTGTCAAACAAATCTTTTCGAGTTCTATGAAGCTTGTCTAATTGGGTGGATGAGTGAACAGCAGTAGTTTACATAGAATTAAGAAGCATTTGATAAGTACCACATTGGAGGTTGTTAGCCAAGGTGGGGCTTGTGGAGTGGCTGGTAAGGTAGCTAATTGGATTGCAAACTGGATTAGTGATAGGACAAAGAGTGATGTGAGTGGAAGGATGTCTTGCTGGAAGTATGAAGTACCTCAGGATCGGCAATCAGACCATGACTATTTATGATTTACATCAACAATTTGGATAGTGGGGTGAAGAGTAGGCTTTCCAATTTGCAGACGACACAAAGCTTGGAGGTAAGGTGGACAGCAGAGAGGGTGGTGATCAGATTCAGGAAATTATTGATTCTTAATAGATTGGGCAAAAGATTGGCAGATATCATTTAACCTGAGCAAGTGTAAGGTGTTGGGGATGGGAAAGAACAATGAAAATAGAGATTACAGGATGCAAGGGTAATTTTGGAGCATGTCACACAGGAGAAGGACTTGGGGTGGAAATGGATACGGGAGTTAAGGAGGCAGCACAGTGCCAGGCAGCTATAGGTAAAGCAAATAGGGTTTTAGGTTGTATTCGTAGGGGATCATTTATAAATCAAAAGTGGTGGTGTTAACATTGTACAGGAATTTATGAGCCACATCTAGAATATTGTGTGCAGTTTTGATCACCACAACTTAAGAAGGATATAGCTGCCATAGAGAAGGTAACGCACAGGGCTACTATATGGATTAGTGACTTAGGCAGTGGTGAGGGTGCACCGGGAGCAAGCAGTGGTGAGGGTGCATCAGGAGCTTTTCCTGTTTTTTGCAAAATAGGATTTGTTTTGGCCGGCCAACGGAAATTTTTGCAAAATATAGTAGATTCAGCTGAGGAGCAGCTGAAGGAGACAGGGCTACATACACTAGAAAGGAGGTGGTTACCAGGAGATATGATGGAGATGTTTAAGATAATGAAAGTGCAGATAAAATAAAAGTAGAAGAAAAATCAGCAGAGTAGGCAGTGATAGGACCAGGGCCTAGCCTGAGAGTAAAGAAGAGGAGAGTTAAGACGGTAGCAAGGTAGGGGTCTTTTACTCAGAGAGTAGTTAATGCATAGAATGGTCTTCCGCAAAGGTAGGAGCAACAAAAACCGTTGATAAGTTTAAATTACAATTAGATAGGTTCCTGGAAGTTATGAGATAGAGGGGTATGGGATGGTGGCAGAGTTTTCGGTAGCTTAGCATTGATGGTGATTGGATGCATGTGACAGAGTTCTATTAGTGGGAGTTCTCATCAAGGGTGTTGTGTGGTTGATGTTGTGTGCTTTTTACCTAAGCCCATGCCCCCTCCCCTAAAAAGAAGGAAAAAAATATTTACAAAAACATTCTTTTTAAACACAAAAAAACTTTGCATTTTCTTATTTGATATTGTGTAGATAATTTGATGTGGTGTTATTATGGCACAGGCATGATGGGCTGAATGGCCTCCATCTGTGTCTAATTTCTTTGTTATTCCTTTGTGATTCCTTGTGATCTCCACAAATTTGTCCTTCTCAGGGAGCGACGAAACAGAGAGGAGAGATCATTCGGGATCTCTTCTCAAGGTCCAACTGGCATCTGTATGTGGGATGCAGATTAAGTCTCTTCAGGACCACCTTTCCACCCACGGCTGATCCCGCAATTTAATCTCACACTGGCAGTGGGTTGGCTCTGCTTTCCAGGCCGTTGTGCCTTTTCTCAGGCTCCACAGTTCACTTCTCCATCTTGGCCAACAGTCCTTGGCCAAACATCTGATGATGATGTACATTTATAGTGTAAATCATTTCCCACATCTTGTTGCATTGAAGTCCTCCACCTGGCCTCGCATGTGCAGGAGTTTTACAGGATACAACCTCACGCTATTCTATTCTAACATTCACAATCAACAGCCTCCTCAGTGCACTTTTTACCACACAACTTACCTCTGACAGATCTCTGATATAGGCATAAAATTTAGCCTACTTAAACACACAGACCAAGCTATTCTTACTTTAATCTATTTTTGGACCCCCCTTCACATAAGAATGTATAATATATATATATATATATATATAATATATATATATATATAATATATACATATATACACACACAATCTATATATTTAGAATACATCATACATATAATATAATGTAAATATATATCATATAAATATACATATAATCTATCTATATATTACTAAAACTCTCATCTCGTATGTATGTATGTATGTATGTATGTTCCCGAAATACAGCCAAAACGGTACACGATAGCGCAAAAATTTTAGGGCCACCTTACTCACCATTCGCCTGCGGTGTGCAGTATCAAGTTTAATTAAAATCGGGCAACGAAAAAATTATTTAAAAATCAATTCCCGATTCAGTCAAGTACTCTTCAGGAGAATTTGATCAATGCAAACAACCTCAGCGGTATAGTTCGCTGGAGCTATCTTTTTTTTTCTTTAAATGATTTTTTTTCATCAACCGCGGTCACAATGGGACACAACGGGTTCACGGGTCATCTTGTATATTACTAAAACTCTCATCTTGTATGTATGTATGTTCCCGAAATACAGCCAAACGGTAAACGATAGCGCAAAAATTTAGGGCCGCCTTACTCGCCATTCGCCTGCGGTGTGCAGTATCAAGTTTCGTTCATATCGGGCAACGAAGAAAATTATTAAAAAATCAATTCCCGATTCAGTCAAGTACTCTTCGGGATTATTTGATCAATGCAAACAACCTCAGCGCGTATAGTTCGCTGGAGCTATCTTTTTTTTTTTCTTGAAATGACTTTTTTTCATCAACCGCTGTCACAACGGGAACCCAACGCGGTTCACGGCCGTCTAGTATAATATAAAAATATATACATATATTTCACATAATATTAAAAAAATATATAAATATATAA
>CM068959.1:44758436-44787183 GCA_035128595.1 Eptatretus atami | reverse complement strand
GTTGTTTGCATTGATCAAATAATCCCGAAGAGTACTTGACTGAATCGGGAATTGATTTTTTAATAATTTTCTTCGTTGCCCGATATGAACGAAACTTGATACTGCACACCGCAGGCGAATGGCGAGTAAGGCGGCCCTAAAATTTTTGCGCTATCGTTTTACCGTTTGGCTGTATTTCGGGACAATACATACATACAAGATGAGTTTTAGTAATATACAAGATGACCCGTGAACCCGTTGTGTCCCATTGTGACCGCGGTTGATGAAAAAAATCATTAAAGAAAAAAAAAGATAGCTCCAGCGAACTATACCGCTGAGGTTGTTTGCATTGATCAAATTCTCCTGAAGAGTACTTGACTGAATCGGGAATTGATTTTAAATAATTTTTTCGTTGCCCGATTTTATAAAACTTGATACTGCACACCGCAGGCGAATGGTGAGTAAGGTGGCCCTAAAATTTTTGCGCTATCGTGTACCGTTTTGGCTGTATTTCGGGAACATACATACATACATACATACATACGAGATGAGAGTTTTAGTAATTATAGATAGATTATATGTATATTTATATGATATATATTTACATTATATTATATGTATGATGTATTCTAAATATATAGATTGTGGTGTATATTTGTATATATATATATATATATATTATATATATTATATATATATATATTATACATTCTTATGTGGAAGGGGGGTCCAAAAATAGATTAAAGTAAGAATAGCTTGGTCTGTGTGGTTTAAGTAGGCTAAATTTATGCCTATATCAGAGATCTGTCAGAGGTAAGTTGTGTGGTAAAAAGTGCACTGAGGAGGCTGTGATTGTGAATGTTAGAATAGAATAGCGTGAGGTTGTATCCTGTAAAACCTCCTGCACATGCGAGGCCAGGTGGAGGACTTCAATGCAACAAGATGTGGGAAATGATTTACACTATAAATGTACATCATCATCAGATGTTTGGCCAAGGACTGTTGGCCAAGATGGAGAAGTGAACTGTGGAGCCTGAGAAAAGGCACAACGGCCTGGAAAGCAGAGCCACCCACTGCCAGTGTGAGATTAAATTGCGGGATCAGCCGTGGGGTGGAAAGGTGGTCCTGAAGGACTTAATCTGCATCCCCACATACAGATGCCAGTTGGACCTTGAGAAGAGATCCCGAATGATCTCTCCCTCTCTGTTTCGTCGCTCCCTGAGAAGGACAAATTTGTGGAGATCACAAGGAATCACAAGGAATAACAAAGAAATTAGACACAGATGGAGGCCATTCAGCCCATCATGCCTGTGCCATAATAACACCACATCAAATTATCTACACAATATCAAATAAGAAAATGCAAAGTTTTTTTTGTGTTTAAAAAGAAATGTTTTTGTAAATATTTTTTTCCTTCTTTTTAGGGGAGGGGGCATGGGCTTAGGTAAAAAAAGCACACAACATCAACCACACAACACCCCTTGATGAGACTCCCACTAATAGAACTCTGTACACATGCATCCAATCACCCATCAATGCTCAAGCTACCGAAAACTCCTGCCACCATCCCCATACCCCTCTATCTCCATAACTTCCAGGAACCTATCTAATTGTAATTTAAACTTATCAACGGTTTTTGTTGCTCCTACCTTTGCAGGAAGACCATTCTATGCATTAACTACTCTCTGAGTAAAAGACCCCTACCTTGCTACCGTCTTAACTCTCCTCTTCTTTACTCTCAGGCTATGGCCCCTGGTCCTATCACTGCCTACTCTGCTGAATTTTTCTTCTACTTTTATTTTATCTGCACTCTTCATTATCTTAAACATCTCCATCATATCTCCTGGTAACCACCTCCTTTCTAGTGTATGTAGCCCTGTCTCCTTCAGCTGCTCCTCAGCTGAATCTACTATATTTTGCAAAAATTTCCGTTGGCCGGCAAAACAAATCCTATTTTGCAAAAAACAGGAAAAGCTCCTGATGCACCCTCACCACTGCTTGCTCCCGGTGCACCCTCACCACTGCCTAAGTCACTAATCCATATAGTAGCCCTGTGCTGTACCTTCTCTATGGCAGCTATATCCTTCTTAAGTTGTGGTGATCAAAACTGCACACAATATTCTAGATGTGGCCTCACTAAATTCCTGTACAATGTTAACACCACCACTTTTGATTTATAAATGATCCCCCTACGAATACAACCTAAAACCCTATTTGCTTTACCTATAGCTGCCTGGCACTGTGCTGCCTCCTTAACTCCCGTATCCATTTCCACCCCCAGATCCTTCTCCTGTGTGACATGCTCCAAAATTACCCCTTGCATCCTGTAATCTCTATTTTCATTGTTCTTTCCCATCCCCAACACCTTACACTTGCTCAGGTTAAATGATATCTGCCAATCTTTTGCCCAATCTATGTAAGAATCAATAATTTCCTGAATCTGATCACCACCCTCTCTGCTGTCCACCTTACCTCCAAGCTTTGTGTCGTCTGCAAATTGGAAAGCCTACTCTTCACCCCACTATCCAAATTGTTGATGTAAATCATAAATAGTCATGGTCTGATTGCCGATCCCTGAGGTACTTCACTACTTCCAGCAAGACATCCTTCCACTCACATCCACTCTTTGCTTCCTATCACTAATCCAGTTTGCAATCCAATTAGCTACCTTACCAGCCACTCCACAAGCCCCACCTTGGCTAACAACCTCCAATGTGGTACCTTATCAAATGCCTTCTTAAATTCTATGTAAACTACTGCTGTTCACTCATCCACCCAATTAGACACAGCTTCATAGAACTCGAAAAGATTTGTTTGACAGGAACTACCTTTGGTAAACCCATGCTGACAACTTTAATTAGTTTGTATTTATTTAAATGGTTCCTAATCTGGTCCTTAATTCATGTCTCCAACACCTTCCCCACAACTAAAGTCAAACGAACAGGCCTATAGTTCCCCAATTCTTCTCTGGAGTCTTTCTTAAATAGTGGTGTTACATTTGCTACTCTCCAATCCTCCGGTACCTGTCCTGGCTCCAGGGAACTATTGAAAATATCCGTTAACATCTCGCTTACCTGCTCAGCCACTTCCCTCAATACTCTTGGGTGCATATTATCTGGCTCTGGAGCCTTATCTCCCCTTCGATTTCCTAGCTGTACCTTTACTTCCTCCACTCCAACCTGGATCTTCTGTAAAAGGCCTTTCTCACCTCCTTGATAGATTAATACTGAGCTCTTGGCAATTCTCCTGACTGTTCTTGTGTAAAAGTTGAAGCAAAATACCTGTTTAATAAGCCTGCCATCTCACTTTCATCACTAATCACTTTTCCATTGCTATTCCTCAATGGGCCAACACGAGTCCTTTCCTATTCTTTTCATCTGATATACTTCAAGATGCCTTGCTATTATGTTTAATATTCTTAGCCATGTCCTTCTCATACTTCCTCTTGGCTTGCCGAGTTATTTTCTTAACTTTCCTCTGTTTACTCTGATAGTGATATCAATCTAACTCCAGTCCTGTTATTTTATACCTAAACATGCCTTCTGCTTCTCCTTAATAGCGTTCCTTATCTCAATGCTCAACCACCCTGGTCTCTTTCTGCTTCTAGTTTTACACCTCATTGGAATGAACTTACTATGCACTCTACACATTTGGTCCATAAAGGTTTCCCATTTTTCTGATGCTGATTGTCCTATTGTTAGTCTCCCAATCTACATCACCCAACTCTCTCCTCACACCCTCAAGGTTTGCCTTCCTGAAATCCATTGGCCTCACTCTACTGTCCTGAACTCTAACCCTTAACAGAGTTTTTGCACACACAATGTTATGGTCACTTGATCCTAAATGCTCCCCTACCTTCACCTCCTCCACAATATTGGGAATGTTACATAAAAGGAGGTCTTATACTGCACTCCCCCTCGTGGGCTTATCTACAAACTGGGTTAAAAAGCAATCCTGGACTAAATGTGGGAAATCCTCATCTGCTCTGCCCTTTCCCTGTTCCTGGACCCAATCTATCCCTGGCAAGTTTAAATCCCCCATAATCAATACTTTTGCCTGACCACATGCTCTTTTGAATTCTTCATGTACTCTTCCTTCACACCCGGAGCCCTATAAAAGCATCCTTCCGGTATCTTACTGTTTTTACAATCTCTAATCTCTACCCATACAGAATCCTCCACATTAATTCCCTCTTTAATGTCACCCCTTTCTCTTGATGTAATGCTGTCTTTTACCCAGATTGCTACTCCTCCTCCTATTCTCTCCTTCCCATCACACTGATACACAATGTACCTTCTAATCCTGTCCTCCAGTTAGTCTTCTCCTTAAACCATGTTCGCTGCCTCAACACTGCCTGCACTCACTGCCTCACCACTGCCTGCATACTCTGCACCCTCACCACTGCTTGCGCTCTGTGCAACCTCACCACTGCCTGTGCTCTGTGCAACCTCACCACTGCCTGTGCTCTGTGCACCCTCAACACTGCCTGCGCTCTGTGCACCCTCACCACTGCCTGCACTCTGTGCATCCTCACCACTGCCTGCTCACGGTGCACCCTCACCCCTGCCTGCTCACGGTGCTCCCCCACCACTGCCTGCTCCAGATGCGCCCTCACCACTGCCTGCTCCCAGTGCGCATCACACTGCCTGCCCCAGTGCACCCTCATCACTGCCTGCATCCGGTGCGCCTTCACCATTGCTTGCTCCCGGTGCGCCCTCACCACTGCTTGCTCCCGGTGCGCCCTCACCACTGCTTGCTCCCGATGCACCCTCACCACTGCTTGCTCCCGGTGCGCCCTCACCACTGCTTGCTCCCGGTGCGCCCTCACCACTGCTTGCTCCCGGTGCGCCCTCACCACTGCTTGCTCCCGGTGCGCCCTCACCACTGCTTGCTCCCGGTGCGCCCTCACCACTGCTTGCTCCCGGTGCGCCCTCACCACTGCTTGCTCCCAGTGCACCCTCACCACTGCCTTGCTCCCAGTGTGCCCTCACACTGCCTGCTCCCAGCGCGCTCTCACCAACTGTCTGCTCCCAGTGCGCCCTCACCACTGCCTGCATCCGCTGCACAATTACCACTTCCAATATCCTCAGCAACCTCACTCCACAATCATAACCAACTATGATGTACAAATTTCTCACATTCTGCTACTTGCTGCAAATTATCAATCCGTTCCTTCAACCATGTAATAACTATCCTCAAGTGGGCTATTTCCTCACACTTCCTACAACAGTAAGTACCCTCCTGCTTCCCCTATTGTTGATATGGCTGACATTGAGCATCTATCACATTTTATGTACTCCTCTTCCTTTCTCTTTTGGTTTCTATTTATACCCTTTCTCACCCCGATACTCCCAAGGCCCCAACTGACTTAAACGTCAAACTTAACATGAGGCTTCCCCTGCATCTTTCAATAACTAACACAACACATTTTTAAATACAGTCCCACAGCCCCTGACGCAAATCACGATAACAAAATATGCAAAACAAAAAAAACCACTTATCTTGTTCTGGCCGAGGAGCTTATACAGCCGCATGCGAACAACTGAAAGTGTTCACCACTGTTAGATCAGACACTTTCTTCTGCGCCTGTGCCACACCAGCCTGCAAACACCATTACCTTGCAGCAAAGACTAGCTCGTGCCTTCCTGAAGTCCTCACTTGTTTTGTTCCTCTTTGTTGCTGGAGCATGTGGTACTGTCAGTGCCTGAGCAGGGTATAGATTATTTGTAAAATTAGTACTTGTGCTTCCTATTTCTTTATCTTTCGACCACCTCGTTTGTTCAGTCGATTACTTATTCACGTTTTGCCTCTCTCCTTCCCATATTCTTTTCATAATAAACCATTTATTTGCAAAGAATGTCTTCCTGCCTTTTGCCTACTTGTGAACTCAGACCAACCTCCAAGTTTGCTTTATTTATTGAGCGATCCTTGGAGTGAAATTTAATGCAATAATAGTAAATTCTGAATGCATTGTGGATTCGGTATATATATAGCTCAGCGATCTTCAGGGATTGTACATACCCCTGGTGCATGACCGGTGATATTAGTCAGACCCGTCGACGCGGCAATATGTAAAATAAACATCGGGGCAATACCCATGGGCGCTCACCTGGTAGTGGCTGGATAAGATAACCAGGGAACCACTGGTAGGCATGGTTGACCCACAAAAGATGTAACGGAGAAGAAAGTAAATACCTATGGATTTTTTCATGCCATGAAGAAACTTTGTTCATCACGGGTGATGAAGGTGGTGGTCAAGTTTCATCGTAATTGTGTGTGAAGTTTCTGAGAAATAACCAAAATACCTATTTTGGGGGGCAACCCCCCCCAATAGACCACTTTAGACCTCAAATTTTTTAATGGCATGAACAAACTGGTACATCATGGGTGATGAAGGTTGTGTTTAAGTTTTATCAGAATTGTTTCTATTGTTTCTGAGAAAAAAGCAAATTCCTGTTTGGGGGGTCAACTCCTCCCCTCCCCCATAAACTCCCTCAGTTGACCGCCTCAGACCCCGATTCTTATTTTTTAAATGTGGTAACAAACTTTGGTTCATCACGGGTGATGAAGGTTGTGGTCAAGTATAATTAAAATTGCATGTGTAGTTTCTGAGAAGAATGCAAACACCTATTTTGGGGGGCAACCCCCATAGACCCCTTAGGGGCCGATTGTTTTTTTTTTTTTAATGATATGAACAAACTTTGGTACATACATGGTGATGAACATTGTGGTAAAGTTTCATCGAAATAGTATGAGTAGTTTCAGAGAAGAAGTTGAAAGTATTTGTGGACGGACAGCCGGACGGACGGACAGATGACGCACCATCCCGTAAGCTCCCCAGAACTAAGTTCCAGGTCAGCTAATAATAAATTGCTGTTTGTTTTTTACTTTGGTTTATAGGTTCCAGTTCCACCCCGTAATGTTTGTCTTCGGCTTAGAATCAAAATTCCACCTTTTTTCATTGCCTTTCAACTGAGAAGGTAAACAACAGTTCATATTTTTTAACTTTTGACCATTTAACATTAAAAATTACTTTTCCCCTTAAATTTAAATAAAGAGCTCATTCTGATCACTCTTTCTTGACTGACTTTATTTATGCTTGTGCTTGCAGAATGCAAGCACAATCCACATCATCAAATATAATAAGCTCTTTCACAACCCATTTCAGCAAATAAATAAAAGCTTATATTTATTATGTCTGCAAGTCGGATGCACATGTCGTATCCGCTTGCAGTCTGCAAGCCCCACTCGTCATGCATATGTTGTTATGAAAATGACTTAGCGGTTAATAAAGGGTTAATTATAACTTAGTTATTTCATAATGAATGTTAGTGTAAGTGTTTAGTAACCCCAGTTAACAACGACCAGGATTGGGTGTACAAGAATCACCATGTTGCCCTCGTCCCTCTCTGTCTCTTTTCCCTCCGTAATTAATTCCTACTCGTTCCCTATTGTAATTTCTTACCTCCCAACACGACTACATCAAATTGATGGTTTTGTGTGTGTGAGGAATGTCAACACCAAGAACTGAATATACTGGGAATCGACCACCCCACCCCCCAATCTGGTGCTTGAGCGACCTCTACACTCAGAAAAATGCACTGCTTGTGTCGCAATCAGTAAACATGGGATCTTCAGCCCTTTCTGGTTTGAGGATGACACAGGCAAGGGATTGACTGTCGATACGAAATGTTACATCCACGTTATGGGTAGTTTTTGATGATCTTCGGCAGTCGCAGGTAAGCGTTTCGTGAGAGGTACAATGGTTTCAACAGAATGGAGCCACTCAGTAGACTTCAAATGATTCACTGAACTGGCTCAACACACACTTTGTTGACAGAGTTATCAGTCGAAGACTTCCTGTTGGATGGGCCCTACACTTACCAGATCATTCACTGCCAGATTTCTATCTTTGATGGAATCTGAAGGACAACACCTACAGATGTTGTCACAGAGCCACAGAGGTTGTTGTCACTGTTGTCACAGTGTGCACAGAGCCACAATCCATTGAAGAACTCAAAGCACCAATTATCGATAAAATTCATTTAATTCTTATGGTGGAATGTATCAAGAGTGATCAACAATTTTTCCCGTCAAACCCAAGTGTGCTTGCAGCATCGTGACAAACATTTGGAGCACGTCATTTAAATACAGTTGGTCCTGGCCAACTCCAGGTAATCTGTACCAAAAATTGTGCCATTTGAGTGATAAATGAGGAATTTATAATAATAGTATAGGTTCTGTTTTTTGGGGTTACGTGTGTGTGTGTGTGTGTGTGTATTTGTGGAGTGTGACGAGCGCTCCCCTGATCTCCAGTGGACTTAAGTCCTTCTCATGTGCAGATATCAAATACAACATACACGTAGTGGACAAAAAAAATTAGAAACCCCAATGTAAAGTTACTTAATAGTGAGTTGGGCCACCACGTGCTGCCAGTACAGCCTGTATGTGCTGTGGCATAGAATCCACCAGCATCTGGAATTCTGCAGGAGGGATGAAGCACCATTCTTCCATGAGAAATTTAATCAACTCACACCTGTTTGATTGAAGTGGAAAATGCTCTCAAGTGTCGTTCCAGAATATCCCATAAATGCTCGATTGGGTTCAGATCTGGTGACTGATGCTTATCCATATGCCATAACCTTCTCAGTGTCATGCTCATCAAACCATTGGGCGACCACATGTGCTCTGAGGATGGGGGCATGGGGGGGGGGGGGAGAGGTCTCCTCTTGCAGCCATGCCAGCCATAATTATAGGCAACCAGGCCGGTGCAGCATTTTTATACATGAACCAAAGCATGCTGGGATGTTATTTGGTTAATTAACACATCGGCCACACCTGTGTGGAAGCCGTTGCTTGGTGTATGTCCCTCATTTACCAAGGTCTTTCCATTTATTTATTTTGTCCATGACTTGTATGTTGACCATCTTTCTATATATAACTAAAACTCTCATCTTGCTTGTATATGAATATATGTAATATATAGTAAATATATAATATTATATTTGAATATACATGAATGAATTTATATATTATATATATATATATTATATATATATATATTTATATCCACATACTACATATATGTATATATATATTTATATATATATATATATATTATATATATATTTATTATATATGGATACAACAAAAACGACATAAGTGACCGAAGCTTTTCATGCTGCACTCTTCAAGGTAAAAATCACAGCAAGTGAAGAAGGAAGTGAAGGCGAGTGCTTTATATGCAGGTCTCAATAAGGTAGACGCTGTTTGGTTCAACGTAATGACATCACGGTTAATCCGAACACCCATTGATCGGCTCACTATCTTCAACTTGAGTCCATTGACTGGAGCAAAGTTCATCAATGATTGACGTTTGCAACCACATCCCGGAGAGAGGGGGGATGGGTTTCCCCGAAGGTCCATTCACCATTTGTTACCGTACTTCCCTAGATCTTTCCATGCTGAAAGAGCACAGAGATCGTACAAATTCCTTTTGATGACATAGTATTGGATCGGTGGCATAGTGTAATTATATATATATATAATATATATTGTGTATTATATATGTATATATATTGTTATGGAAATGGCCCTTAATGGGACTACTAAGGATAGGATTAGCTCAGATCCCCCATTAAATTCATGTATAGATAGGTTGTTTGGTATAAGGGACGATATGTGTGTGTCGGGAGGTGTAACAGACTGTTTTATGTTCATATGGTGGTGGACCGAGAGAAACGAGAGATGATTTCTTCCTCTCTCTGTACGAACGGAGGGGAGTGGCCTAGAGCGAGAGTTGTGGCCTGGACAGGAAGTGACGCGAAGGCGGAGCCTTTGGTCAGAGAGTCGTCGAGAGAAGCGAGAGAAGCAGAAACAAAAGATGAGTATGTGGAAATAGTGGCGCTCGAAGTGTGCTCGTGTCTCGAAGCGAGCGAACGAAGGAGGCACCGTGTTGGATCTGCGGAGAGATGCTGACCGACCTGCACGTCGGTGATTCGACCGAGAGAGGCACCGAGAGGACGAAGCGGGAGTCTGGCTTCGAGGCGGGAAGGCCGGAGAGGAGACGCCGGACCTTCGGACGGTCATTACTCACCAACGGGTCACGTTTGCCGATCCGCCTGTGGAACTCGGACCTCGACTTGGGCCTTGTATGGAGAACAGGCCAGGCCGGGATTTGTGTGCTGGACCGTGAGAGAGATCAGCTGAGGCCATCTTCGACCCTACGCGAGGTCAGAGCGCGCGGAGACCGCGCACGCGGTGACTAAAGGAGGAAGAATACCGCGCGCCATCTTGCCGCGCAGCACGTTCGAGCGGGAGTTTGAACCCGTGGACACCACCGTATTACGAGCGACATTCGTGCTTTTGGACACGGTCCTCTCGTCCATGAGCCATCACCAAGTACACTGTGTGCATGCATGCTGTTTGTTTGAACGTGTTGTATAAGGCATATTTCGTAGAATCCCCTCGAAACCTTTAGACCGTGGTCCCCTGGTAAAGACGGGTAGATAGTTACGATAACCATTGTAGTTGTTTATTGCTTGTGTTGTGATCCCTGATGTCCAATAAATCTGGTTAATTCTTATGCAGTTGCCGCTATGGATTAATTCGTGTCGCGTCGAGGAACGATCCGTTCGATTGGCATATATAAGACCAAAAATGGTTACGGCTGGTAGACTCCGCTCGGTCACTGAACAAAGCCAGTCTGTAGCCATGGGTACTATCTCCCAACTGGTAAGGTACAGGATTACGTTGGTATCGCGATTGAAGACGCGTGACCCGAGGCCTGTGCAGAGCCGGCCGGCGTTTATAGACTCCCGGAGACGGCGGTGGCGAGGCTGACCTAGGACCGGGTCAGATTCCCGCCACCCCGGATCCGCAACAATACATATATATATATTATATTTATGTGTGTGTGTGTGTGTTATATTTTATATGTAATTTTATATGTATATATTTTATTTATGTATTGTATATATATGTAACGCGGGCGTAGTGGCGTGCGCCTGTAATCCGGCTACTTGGAGGCTTGGGTTGGAGGATCGCTTGAGGACGGGAGCTCTGCACTGGCGCGCTATGAGAGGGTGTAGGGCAGCCCGGAATATGGGAAACCCAATCCTTATCCCTGTGTCGTAAGAGGCGAGCAGGGTTGCGTCAGGAAGGGCATCTGGCGTAAAACCTATGCCAAATCGGTATGCGGATCATAACGGGTGATCCGCTGTGGCGACCCCTAACAGGAGCAGCCGAAAGACGAACAACATATATATATATATATATATATATATATATATATATATATATATATATATATATATATATATATATACTAGGGAATGCACCCGGCGCTGCCCGGGTTCTTTTTGAATGAATTTAATCTTCTATACATATGTCTGACGCGAGCACAGTATCAGTTCCCTATTGGCCATGGCAGTCATAGGCTAAGTGGGTTGTGAGGGGGAAACACACCCCTCTCCCCCCCCCGGCCGAGGGGCTTTGCCACATAGCCTGATAACCTTCCCGGGGCCCACCCCGACATTTTTGTTTCAGTGGTTAGCTCCTATCTTTCACCTTTCAGGAGATAAGCGCGTGCAGACAAACAACAAAACAGACAACAAAAACTTAAAATCATATGTTAGATATGTTTGTATATGGCGTTGGCCCCATTCAATCGGCTGAACTTGAAAATTACTTTACGAAATCAGGTGATGACATCATATTCAGAAACCAGAAGTCGGAAGTACAATTATTTTACATCGGGACGACCTCGGGTACATGTTCTGTCAGCAATGTAAAGTTTGGTGAGGATCAGTCCAGTACTTTCATGTGCATAGGTCACAGAGAAACACACAATCAGGTGATGAGTCATAATTGGAACACGGAAGTCGGAAGTACAATTCTTTACATCGGGACACTCCCGGGTACATGTTCTGTCAGCATGTTGAAGTTTGGTGAGGATCAGTCCAGTACTTTTCGCTGCATAGGTCACAGAGAAACACACAATCAGGTGATGACGTCATAATTCGGAAACCGGAAGTCGAAGTACAATTCTTTTACATCGGGACACTCGGGTACATGTTCTGTCAGCATGTGAAGTTTGTGTAGGATCAGTCCAGTACTTTTCGCTGCATAGGTCACAGACAAACACACAGCCACACATAGGTCATTGTGAGGTGGGTGGGTTCGTTCAGTTTCGTTGTGCAGATCACCAATCTAAACGAAATTCACCCTGTACATTCATGAGAACACACCATTGAAATTCCTACTTGTTTCCATATGCACAAGTTGACACACCGATAGTTATTACCATTTGAAATTACCGCCGTGAAGTGGGCGTGGCATGCTTGTTTCGCGGAGGAAATGACCAGGAAACAACAAATCAAGATGGCGGCGCCCATGGTTGTCGTGTGATTTCGAGTGATTTTTGGTCTTTCAACAACCAAATATGCGTTGTTTCATACACTTGGGCACGGAGGAAGATGAGAAAGTGGTGCAATTCACGGATAGAGCTGGCGTAAGGTATGTGAGTGTGCGAAGGTTGGTGCGACGCCACAGATAGTGAAACTATCAACAAATGCCATTTGCTGGCTGATCAAATTATGAAACTGCTGCCAATGACCTGATCCTCCTGCGGATGCCGGCTGTCACTGGTTTCTGCTATGCGTCGTTTTGTAACAAGGATTAAATAAAACGCGCTGAAGCCAGGAAAAGGAAATCAGAAGCCAGCACTACTGCAGTTTCTGCTAGAGCCAGTGAGGTGGTGGCGGACTAGAAGAAGAGGGGCACTCATACCACAAAATACGTAGAAAATCCCTCAGAGCCTCTGTAGAAAGGGTGGCTGGCAAATCAGCTGGTGTACTGCCAAGAATTTGTGTCATATGCCAGAAAAAAGACAGATTCATCCGTGTCAAAGGAAACCCTCAACGTGATCAGTTGTCCCTGGCAGAAACACAGGATGGAGGAAAGCTGAGGGAAACTGCTGAGCAGAGGAGAGATGAGCGTGATGTGAAATAATGACAAATATAAAGGATAAAGACTGTGTGGCGCTGGCAGTTTGTTATCACCGTAAATGTTATTACGAGTATGTGAATGACACATACCACAGACAGAGTCAAAGTAAACTCCAAACTCAGAAAGTGAACTATGACTCAACATTTGACATTTTCTGTGATAAAGTAATCCAGGTAAGACTCATTGATGGAAAGCAATCTATACATATGAAGAAGTTGTGTGAGATGTTCAATGACCTACTTAGAGTATGCGAAGGTCAGGATAAGGCCAACTACCAGGCAACAAGACTGAAGAAAAGACTGCAGGAACGGTACCCAGACATGATTTCTATCTGTCCACCAAAAATGTCTGAGAGCGAAGTGGTGTACATGAAGACATTGATATTGATTCCATTGCTCAGGCTGCTGTTGTAGACAATAGCTCTACAACAGAAACAGAGTCACTACAGAGGATGAAGCAGCCAGGGTCAACAGCAGGGTGCCTCAGGCCTCAATTTACATGTTCTATACTCGGGAGCACTCATGGTGAGGGATGACTTGAAACAAACACCAAAGTGTGGACATTACATGGCCCTACTTGGAAATGGTGGAGCTTGCACTAGAGCTTATACGGGCAACTCGTACTTCGAACTGGCCGAAACACCTTGCGATCACGAGAGCGTCAATGCCCTGACTTTGCGTACGATCACCTAAACTATGCAAGGAACTTACCCGTTTACTGGCTGGAAATGGCCGGGCTGGAGCACTCCACCACGACACCTATCAAGCGTTCATGGATGGCAATGACTGCCCAACAGCATACTTATTATGGATTTAGTAGTGTGCGTGTGATCAGATCATAGAGCAGACTTCAAATAGGGACAGCAAGACCATTGGAGGCATCATTGGTTACACTCAGAAAAGCACAGCTGTGAAGAAGTGGATCCTGTCCGAACCAGCACGGCGGAAATCGCAAGGAAATGTGAGTCCATTGGTGGGTATCCCCGACGAGCCCCGAACGAGAAAGATTTGGATGTGTCGAGCTCGAAGAAGAACGAAGCAGTGGTGGTACAAGTGATGGACACAGTACTTCAAATGATTAACCTTTCTCGGGCGCTCACCTTGAACTCGTCATATATTAGTTCAGGTGTCATCGCCACGCCAGCCACTTCCGCGGACTTGATGAACGTGTATGTCAAGGGAGAGAATGCTGTCGTGCAATTCATGTGTGATCGGCTTCTCTCGGTGAGGTCCCATTCTTCAGTCCGATTTCGAAGGCCAAATTTGGCAAACTTTCTCGAGGTGCGAGGCAAGTCGGCGACTCCCCACAGCAGACGCCGAAGGTTGAATTGCGAATGAACGTCGTCTTTTCACACGACTGCTGTTGATTGGCGAGAAAAGCAATGTAACACTCCACGATCTGCTCGCGTACCACTGGCGAACATATCTTTCCCGCTGGCACCGTGATGGTTTGATTGCTAAGACGGACAAAGCCAAACTCCGCAACCATATACTGAACTGTGGCCCGATTGCCGTGTGGACGCTCGCCTATCCAAGGTGCAACGATGTGGATGGAATGGCCGTTATTCAGGCGATAAAGGCTGGTTCACTTGCCTAACACTTTCGGCAAACTGGAAGAGATGGTGTTGAACATCGTAGTGGCCAAAGCACGACTAACCAATCTTCTCGAGACTGGATGTGGTGTTTGATACTTAACCCAATATCAGCATCATGTGCCTGGAGCACGCCAGACGAGCGGGCAGGGTGGGCGATCTTCAGGTGCGAACCATCTATGACGTGATCAAGCCCTTCCAAAACAGTGGGCCAATTATCTCCTGAGCGAGCCAAAAGGAGGCGTTGATAGAGTTAATCGTCGAATCGTGGACGAGAAACATCTCTCCATCAAAACTGGGCGACATGCTGTTGTACGTCAGTCATGCCGCAAATGTGAGAAATATCAAGGCGTCGAATGGGGTCATGACTGTGTCGTCAGTACTGACTTGAATGTGACCATGATAGGAAGCTGACACGAAGCTCCTGATACATGCCGCTCACGCGGGACAGAATGAAGAGTCGGTGCGCATAGAGAGTTTCGACACCGATGTGTTTGTGTTGGCATTGGCTCACTCGAAGTCGATTCAGGCGGGAAATTTCCATCTGGTCACAGGAAGTCCAAGGACATTATCGTCGTTGACATTAGGAAGCTGAGTAATGCGTTGGAAAGTTCTGTCTGCGATGCGTTGATAGGTTTGCACAATTTCACGGGAAGTGGTACCACCAGTGCATTCCACGGTAAGGGCAAAACAAGGCCATTTGACTTGATGATGAAGGGTCCCCATCTCATTCACCTGTTTCGGGAGCATTGGTCGAGAATTCACGCTAGATCAGAATATCATTCACGATCTGGAACAATTCGTCTGCGCCATGTACAATCAGCCGACCATGAAGAGTGTGGATGAGGCTCGCTACAAGCTATTCTGCAGCCAGTCGCTGGAGAACAGAAGTTGCCGCTACAAGCGACGCTCTGATGCTGCATTGCAAAAGAGTGAACTATCAGTCTGCGATCCACCACCGCGTGACTGAGAGGTTTATAGAAGCCCCTTTCCTACATTTCACGGATGGGTGGAACGCAACGGAGCACTGATTGTTCACTGGCTGAACATACCACCAGCGCTGAAGGACTGTTAAAGGCGACGAAATGTAATTGCAAGAAGATGAAATGCGAGACCAACCAGTGTTCTTTCCGGTCAAAGGACTGTCCTGCACAGATGCTGTGGGTGTCAAACTGCGCCAACGATGAACAGACCCGTGCAGAAATGGAACTTATGGATGATGAAAGCAGAACTGACGATGATTCCGACGACAAACTGTGAATGCGGGTGTCACACTGCTCTTTGCTGTGGTGATCTACTACACAGTAGTATTCAGGTTGGTTAGCATGTAATAGTGGACTTGAGTTTTGTAATAGCAGCAGTCAGAGCCTAGTTCAGCACCCGCTTCAGAGCAGAAATACTGGAGTTCTAAGACAGTAATCTTCTTGTGGCGGTTCTACTTTTCATCAGGCTGAGTCGCGCAGTCTCTTTGTCTTTGATTTAATCCGTAAGAGCCAATGTAACTGTCTTAATAGGCGCTGTAACTGCCTTTAATAGTCAATGTAACTACCTTTAATAGCCAGTGTGGCTGCCTTTTAAGCAAAAAGTTGCCTGGTCAACTCGAAGGCCTTGTCTGGTCGGTTCCAAACGTTTTTCGGCCGTGTAAAAATATGTAACTGCTTCGGTTTACGACCTTTAATTATAAACATCTTTAATAACAATGAATAGGGCTCTGTTTAAACATATTGTATTCATTTTTAAGACCTCACAAGAGTTTTCTTTGACGACATATCAGTGTATCCTTGATTCTTCATTTCTGTGTCAAAATCGTGCTTTAATGTTCGGTGTATCTTTAATTGCCAAAAATGACCAATTGTGTCACATCCTCGTACGTGGAAACAAGTGGATTTGGACTCAGCGTCTAAAATTCTTTAAGTATGCCAAATTTTCATCCAGATTTGGTGACCTCACAACGAAAATCATTTTCTGAAGGTAATAGCGAGTACTCCACATGGTCTAACAGAACAACTTTCAACTATATATATATATATATATATATTATTATATATTAATATATATATTATATATATATATATTTATTATATATATATAGTGAGTCAGAAGTAGCGCCCGATTTCTGTCAGTTGATTGTTGGTTTGCCATTTGTATTACAGTGTCAAGAGGTAGAAATAAATGAATGACATGTTTATCTAACCATTTATTCAAGAAAATTTTTTTACGGAACTGTAACCAACCGGTTTTACTTGCAATTTTCAAAGTGCCCTCCCTCGTTGATCGATGCACAATTGCAGCCGAGCAGGCAAGAGCGGGCACACACGTCTGCAGAGTTCGATTTCAATTTCCTCAAACTTTGGCATGATGATTTGAGCCTTCATTATCCTGAATGGTACGAGGCTTTTCACGATAAACAAGGCTTTCATGAGCCCCCAAAATGAAGATCTGGAGTGTAAGGTCTGGGGAGCGTGCCGGCCACTCGATCGGACCGCGAGCAGCCGATCCACTTTCTGGAAAAGTTTTCAATCAAGCCACTGACTAACATAACGTCATAATGAGGTGTGAGCTCCATCATGCTGGAAATAACAGTCCCTGATCTTGTACCCTGGACCAAAAGAAGGTTTGCAGCATATCCAGGTAAATTTTCTGCAGTGACAGATCCCTCAAAGAAAAAAGGGTCCAATTATCCTAATGGAGATATGTGCTGCGCCAAACTGTCACTCCAGTAAATTTTACCTCCTTCTCAACGTCACTCTTGGGTTATTCGCAGCCCAGTAGACACAATTGTGTCTGTTAATTGTGCCTATTAACTCAATTTGGTGCAGATTCAGTAACTTTCCAAACTCGCAGCAATAACCTGCAAAACAAAATCAAAAATAAATAAATTTACGAAAATAATAATCTGCAAAGACAATTATTAACAACATGACTTCCCAGAAAGATCTGACAGCCGAAAAAACAGAAATTGGGCGCTTACTTTTGACTCACCCTGTATATATTGTTACGGTTTGTGAAATTCGCATTACACCATAAAGGGCCCGCAGGTGAGATATCTCTGTAGTACATGTGTAGTTAGCCCAAACCCGTTGTATTAGAGGGAATTATATGATTCATCCGGGCTGCGACGCTTTGAGTAAGCCATTTTTCTTTCTGTCGTTATTTTGAACCAACCACGTCTCAACCCCATCCACAAACAACCACCTTAACCACCACGCCAGCCATCATCATCAACCTACAACCATGCTCCAACCTCAGCCAACAACCACAACGCCAACCTCTTCACCACAGAAGGACCTCCCAACCACTCGCCTTTACCTTCCACAAATTCATCCCATATCATCGCTGTACGTCCATTCGCACCACTCCTGTGAACACTGAACGTCGGGCTGTCTCGGGCCCATTCGGCGATTGGTGCCGAACGCACCGAGCCGCGAGCGCGAATGGCGGCCTTTCCGAGGGAAAATCGCGATCAGAAACGCTTCACGCCCACTTCTCCTCCGTCCAATTAGCGAGCGCGGGCGCTTGGCCCGCCCTCCAGCGTGTGTATGTGAAGTCCGTATATGCAAATTTTAGGATCAGGAGAGGTTTCACGCCCATTTCTGCCCGACAATGCTGACCGGGGGGCGCGTGGCCGCCTCCAATCGCGTTCTGATCCTAAAATTTGCATATTCGCTGCTCCTGCCCCTATAAAAAGGCGTAGCGCAAGGCGAATTGAGCGAGTTGGGTTTTGGAGTTGCTTGGAGAGTGTCGTCGAGAAGTTGCTTTTGGGGACAAGGAGTGTTGCGTTGGTGGAGTTGAGGCGAGTTGCGCGCGGTGGAACTGCAAGCAAGGGAGCTCGGTCCAAGGCAAGAAGGACGGCGGTCGGCGACGAGGTTGCGGTGTGGGGATCGCTCGTCTCGTCGTGGGACCCAAGCCAGCCAGCCACTCCCCCTCCCCCAGGGCATCAACAATTTCCCCTTCCCCCCCGCGCTGAGATAGTGCAGAGGGGCCCTGTTCCTCCCCCACCCCAAACGTGGTGCCAACAAGCACGCCAGGGGCCCGGAGTCAGGGCACAGCGGCGCGACACTTTGCGGCTTGCCCGCCAACGCGTCACGAGGACGCGGTAAGACCTCCCCGGTCTCGCGGACCTGGCGCTCCTCCAGGTCACGCGCACATTTGGCCTACGGCCTGTCTGCCTCCTTGTCTGTGAGGGTGGTTTCTTTCTTTTTGCTTTTGTGTAAATGTGTGCTGGCGCCGTCTGTGAAGTAAAACTGTATAAGTGTTGCCGTGTGTGCGCGTGAGTCGGTTTTTAACTCTTACATTTGCTTTATGTGCATTTTGATTCTGTATACTGGCTTTCCGTGTGCCGGGAAATAAAATGCTTGCTTGTTAACTGTTCCCGCTCTGCTTCGTCTACTTCCTTTTTAATTGACTCTCCATCCTGCTTCACGTAAGGGGTTCGTAGTGGGTGCACATCCCGGTAATTTAATCGGAACCGTCGAGGCCGACGATAACACGCTCGGTTATCACTGTAGCACGGAACGGTCCGCTTAAGCGGTTCGTGTCCGGAGTCTGCCTGTGGCGTGGTACGATCGCCCGGTCGACCATTCGCGCAGGTACTTAGGTTATGATCGAATTTGGCGAGGAACCCTATCCTCGCGGGTGGTAATTGGCACGATCGTGGTGAGGTTAAACCCACCCGTGACTATCTCCGGCGTTGTTCCGAGAGGGTCACGACTGAATTGTCCGTCCGGTGGGCGCGTGCCGCGATTCGAGTTACGTGGCCGTTGCACGCCGGCGGGCGCGAATTCGCAACAATATATATGTATGTATATTATATATATATATATATATATATATGTTCCCGAAATACAGCCAACGGTACACGATAGCGCATATATTTTAGGGCCATTACTCATCATTCGCCTGCAGTGTGCAGTATCAAGTTTCTCTTAAAATCGGGCAACGAAAAAAATTATTAAAAAATCAATTTCCGATTCAGTCAAGTTTTGTATGACGATCCATAAAGCGGCAAGGACAAACCATGGAGAAATGGTTGATATTCCTCGAGAAACCAGTCGGCCGAATGATGATTCCTGAGGTAAATGCTCAAATTTTCTTCAAGTTAAAGTTTGACCCTCAATAATACTAAAATTTTGTCTTTTTTTTTTTTTTCATCAACTGCTGTCACAACGGGAACCAACGGGTTCACTGGTCGTCTAGTAATCCCTAATTCTGTTCGCACTAAATGGAATGTTTAATCACAATTTTTACTTGGATGTTGGAGAACGTGATGAATAGATGTTTCTGGCAAACAAGAGGGGTGCAGGTGCTAAATTTTTCAGTCCTTTCATGTGCAATTTACAGTTTATTTCTATTATGTGCACATCAAATGTTATGTAGGCTCAAAATTGCACAAGGACTTTGTGGAAACCCTGTGTTGTATGACATCGATTGATGGAAGTGAAATAATAATAATAATACATCACACTACCTTTGACGTTTGAATGATTTAACATACGTCATATTTCAAACGGCTGTTGGAAATTCGCAAACACCATTCAGGTCCCGTAGGTGAGATAACTCTAAGTACATGTATAGTTAGCCGCCAAACCCGTTGTTTAAGGGAATTTCCGTGTTCACAGGGCTGTGATCCTTTGAGTTAGCCCCTTTTCTTTTCTCTATCTTATTTTGACCAATAATCCCCCAACAACTCAAACACCGCCACCTTTCGCTCTTTTACCTCCACAACTCCATCCCGCGAACATCGCTTCACCCATTCTCAAACGACGCCCGCCAACAACTCAAACACCACACCTTCGCCTCTTTACCTCCACAACTCCACCCCACAAACATCGCTTCACCGCCATTTCTCAAACGACGCCCGCCAACAACCAAACTCCCACCACCTCCGCCTTTCTACCACACGTCGTGCCATGGGCTGTGAATGCGTTCCTTCACCTCAAGAATCAGATCAGGAATTCTTCACGCCCCCTTTCATCCATCCAATGACCGAGCATCAGGTAGTATAGCCCCGCTCCGAACCCGCTGTGATCCAGAATTTACATATACGCCCCTCCCCTGGGCTATATAGGCACGAGCTCGGCGGCGGGAAGAGAAAGAGGAAGTCAAGTGGAACGGCGTTGCAGTACATCGGCAGGAAGTCAAGTTGCGCTATACGTCGGCCAAGAACCAAGTGGGAGCAGTGGAGTGGCAGCGGCGGAGGAGTGTCGGGAGACGAAGTCAAGCTCTGCAGTGTCGGCAGGGCAGTCGAGTCGGGAGACGGAGCTCGAAGCCGACGGGAAAGGCAGACGGGGAGCGCCGGAGAGAGCTCGCCGACCACGCCCAGGGCACGAAGCCAGGCGCAGCTACACTGAACATGCGGCTTGCCCGCCATTGCGCCACCGAGGGCGCGGGTTAGGACCCTTCGGTCTCGTGGACCTGGCCGCTCATCCAGGTTCCACGCGCACTAGGCCCATGGGCCCAGTTCTGACTCCCTTGCCTTTGAGGGTCTTTCCTTTGCTTTTTGTGTGAATGCGTGTTGTTGGCGCCGTGTCTTGGTAAAAAGAAAACTGTTTAAGTGCATGTAAATAAACCTTTGCTTGTATTCGGTAGTAATTCTTTCTTTGCATTCTTACTGTAATGGCTGTATACGTGTGGCTATCTTGGTGAAATAAATGTGCTTTGTGTTGAATTGTCCCCGTTTCGCTGCGTCCTTTCCTTTGTTGGTCTCCATCTTGCCTTCCACGTAAAGGGTTCGATGTGGCGTGATACGCCCGATAATTAATTGGAAACCGTCGAGGCCGAACGATAACACGCTCGTTAATCCGATAGCACGGAATGACCGCTTTAAGCGGTTCGTGTCAGAAGTCGACTGCCGGCGAGGTGCGATCGCCGGTTTAACCATCCCGCGTGGGTACTTAGTAGGTCGAGTTTGCGAACAACCCTATCCCACCGGGTGGCCGATTGGCACGATCGTCTGGTGAGCCGAAAGGCCCACCCTGACTGGCTCGCGGCGTTAGTCCGAGAAGGGTCACGACAGAATTGTCCGTCGCGGTGGGCGAGACGTGCGCGGATTCGAGTCACCGGTCCGTGTCGCACGCCCGCGGGCGCGAAATTCGCAACAATATGATGCCAAGCTAATATTGAAAGGTATTCAGACAATTTGAAGCCAGCAAAAGATGCAGAGGGTGTCCCACAGTCTTTTTTTTTTTTGTACATGGCATGGTCATGGCTCATCGGGAGAGTTATGCACACAGAACAGATCAGGACACAACATAACAAAGGGAACAGCAGGAGAAAGGAGAAAACACCAACAGTGGGCGGAGGGAGAAAGCAGGTGTAGATGGACAAACGAGGGATGCAGGTAATGATGAAGGGTAAGGGAGAATGCAACGGGTGGACAATATGGATACATAAGCAAAATTTTGGGAGGGTTGTGGGTGCATTAATGGATGTCGAAAAGATCATGATTTTGGATGGAGGATGACTTGAGATGGTGTGAACAGCTGTCTTGAAGACCTGGAGGGAAGGATGAGATTGAAGAGTGTGTGTAACATGGTTCCACAGGTGGAGAAAAAGAGGAATAAATGAGTGGAAGTGAGCAGTGGTTCTGGATTTATGTTTGGCTCTCATACAATGTAATACAATTTTAAAACTGGAACAATACTTTATGGACACCCTGTGCAGTGTCAGCGTTTCAAGTTAAACCCCACAATTTTAATGAGTAATGTGTCTTGGATGGGTGAAGACCTTTCTTTCATTTCAGGGAAGAAAAAAAAAATTCCTCTGATGGTGTCCTTTGATGAAATCCCTTGCATTGGAATGTACACCAAAGTGTGATTTACTGTGTGATTCCGAGATGCATGATGGAATCCAGAGGCTCATGGTGCGACCTGCATAACATGGTGTCTGTTGTTTTTACCGCCTCTTCTCCGATCTACGACTGGCATTATTGCTTTGAGGTATCTGCACCCGCCTTTGAGCTTTCTTGTCTGAGTTTGAATCTTGACTCAGTAGTACAGTCAAAATGTCGGATGACCTCCCACAAATTGCAACAAAAGCAAACTCAACAGATTTTGATTCCTGGATATGTCCTCAGTGACAGAAAAAACTCCTAAGGGATCCTCCGGGGGGAAAGTCCTGAAATCATGGAAATCCAATATGGCCGCACCCGGCTTCGGGGGAAAATGAGAAAATTGTAAAGATTGATATTGTTGTGAATTCTCGCCACTCGGCATGCGGGCGACGCGCCTTTAGCTAATTTGCGGCCGCACGCGCCCACCGAACGTGGCAATCCAGTCACAGACTTTTCGGATCAACGCCGAAACCCAGCTACGGGTGTTGTTAACCACACCATAGATCAGCCAGCTTTTCTGTCCACGCGCTACAGGGTTGATCGCCGAATTGTCGATGTACCTATTATTTTGCGCAGACAGAAATGCGGGGATTTACACCTCAACGGAGCCTGCACGAAAACGAGCCGCTTTAAGCGGCTCGTCCCGTTTGCGATTGCCGAGCGTTTTATATCGCCAAGCCCCGTCGGACCGATATCTTATCGGTGTTAAAAACCAGCTAATATTCCGAACGCAATTACGGCAGTTCAATGGAGGAAGGGACGCAACGAGCAGGTGAATATTCAACAAAGGGGACATTTATTTGTAACGTATGCAATGAATGGGGGTAAGGGACAAGACACGAGCAAAAAGACCTACAGCCGTTATCTATTTATTATTTACATGCACTTAGTCAGTTCATACTTAAAGGACAAGGCGCCACAGACTTCCATGCAAAAATCCCGGAAGAAAGAAAGAGAAGCACCGGGATCGTAAGCCTTTTGATTATCTTGGAGCCGGGATGACCGCAGGGGCCCGAGAGACCGAGCAGGCTACCTGCCACCTCTCTTGGTGACTCGCTGGAGACACTCGATGCTCTACCCGCACTCCACTGGACTCCACCAGCTCCCCACTCAACTCTCAACTCCGACAACGCCCCAACGGCGCCTCCAACGGAGCCTCCAACGACCAAGGAGAGAGACCAAGGAGAGAGACCCAGGAGAAGAGACTCTCACCCCACTCACCAACCGCCAACTGCCAACTCCCAACTTCCTTCTCGGCGTTCCACGCGGCCCTTTATTGCCCGAGCGTTCGCCCCTCCCTTCTCGGCGCGCGGGGGAAAATTCCAGGGGAGTCGGCTTGGCTCTTTTGGTCTGATAACCGACATTCTATTCTTACGTCGTTCTGAGGGAAAATTCCAAAGAGAGTTCGGCTTGGCTCTTTTGGTCTGATAACCGACATTCTTTCTTACGTCGTTCTGAGGGAAAATTCCAAGAGATTTCAGCTTGGCTCTTTGTTTGTAGAGGAGGGTCGTCCTTCTGGAGAATGTGGCTCTATGGCGGTGTTTGTGGAGATGGTGGTTGAGAATGAGTGTTGGTGCTGTGGGTGGATGGCGTGGTTGCTGAGATGCTGTTGTGGTGGTGGAGGTGGCGTGGTTGCAGTGTGGTTGGTGCTGTGGTGTCGTTGAAGAGATGCTGTTTGTTTGAATAAAAGACAGACAGAATAACGGCGAACTCAAATATGCACAGCCGGCACACGAATAATGCCCTTTAGACATTGGTGGGGAAATCTAACCTGTAACAACACTTACCGAAATAACTGACCTCTGGGGCACCTGAATGGTGTTCTGTGAATTTCCACAACCGCAACAATATTTTAAGATGTAAATATGTTTTTCTGCATTCTAATTGTTTCTAGTTATGGTCAGTATATTGATATACAAGAATAATTATAAAAAAGTGAAATGTATTGAGGGTAAAATAAAAATTATAGCTTTTTGTCCAAAAATGTCAATTTTTGTCCCGAAAAAATTTTTTTTACCTGATATGATTTTGGCTCCTGTACACAAAAAAATAAGAAATGTTGAAGACACAAGATGAAATCAAGTCTATGGCAATACAATATAATTATGTAAATCATTGAAACATGACAAAATTCACAATTCCCTCGGGCAATCACATCTGCCTGACGAAGGTTTCGAAATGAAAATGAAAATTCGCATTAAACTCAGAAAGTACATCCATTATAACACTTACTATACATGTTGAGAAAAATCAAGCGTATTAAAGTTAGAAACTCGACAATGTCGTCATCATCCTCATCATTGTCACATGGAGTGTTTGTGCAGCCAGAGCCCTGCAGTTTCCACAAGCTGGAGTGCACTCAATGTTGTGCTTCTTGCATGTGCACTCATGGTGCTACATTCAGCCTGGCAGTTGCACCTAATGACACGTAACATCTTTTCAGGAGCTGGAGCTATTGATGTCTGAAGTGGCACAAAACCCTCGTCACACTTCTGCCAACCCCAGTCTGTCGAAGAAGTTCATCTGCACATCCCTTCCATTCTTGGACTTGCAGATACACGCGCAGGCTGTGATACTTTGCTGCTTCTGATGTTGGTGGTAACGTCTGTG
Organism: Eptatretus atami; assembly: GCA_035128595.1. NCBI lineage: Eukaryota > Metazoa > Chordata > Myxini > Myxiniformes > Myxinidae > Eptatretus > Eptatretus atami. The sequence goes on along the minus strand of CM068959.1, from coordinate 44,762,164 downwards.
GTTGCACGTGAGAGGAGCTCCAAGCCACCTTGTCCCATTACCGCTGACACCGGAGAGTGTCCAGGGTGTCAGTTGACTTTCCGTTGTAGATTATCACCAATGTTTTTTCTCCTACATCTGCCACATCACGTACGGAACCTGGATATGTATCAAAACCTTGGCCTGCTCACGGAATGTTTGTTTGCTTTGAACTTTTTGAGGGAAGCTCCCTTTCCAATCCCATGAAGACGAGATGTCGTGTCGCACACAAGAACTGCATGTAGAAACAGTATGTGCTTGCATATGTCTGTACCAATCGTTTTCTTTGTAGCCTTGATGTTCCAGATGCGAGGCTTCTTTGTGTTCTTCTTTGGCTCGGGACAAAAGAAGAGGTCATAGGATTCTAAGCTTGCATGGTACACATGGAGGACGAGGAGGTCTGTGTCATCACCACTAACACAGTGTTGGTGACAGTAGCAGACTGCACGGCCTTCAGTACAATCAGGAGATCAGCATCCCCTGAGGCATGGTGTGTCTCACAGTTCTTCTTCTGAAGCTCTTCACTCAACATAAAAATGAATCGCTGTTTATTCTGCCTATTGCCAAGAAACTGTTCCTTCTTCATTGTGAGACGCATGTCAGCTGTAAATGTCACAGTAGTGCCAGCATTCCTTTAGACCGTCTCTGGTGTGTCATGTCCTTCGTGTTGGTACTCTCATAACCATCAAACACGACTATGGCATCTCCGTACTTCTTCGTTACATAATCAGTGTACTGGTGGCATATGTCTTAGGACATATGATCCCTTAGACTTTTTTTCTGTCGCTGAGGACATATCCAGGAATCAAAATCTGTTGAGTTTGCTTTGTTGCAATTTGTGGGAGGTGACCAAATATTTCTGCTGAAATGCCTGTACTACAGCTATAAACTGTCACCCCTGGTGTTTGGCATGCAGGGTGATGCATCAATGTGTGCATGCACGTCCATCGAATGGATGTTGTCAGAGGACTTGTTTGCCAGCACTGGTGGTTTGTGGCCATTAAATTTTTCCGGTGATTTCGCGATATGCAGGCAACTTATCACTGGCACGGTGGCCTAATTCCAAATTCCTACCACTTTCAGTCGTTTATCCTGCAACAAAATGGCGACCTGTCCAGGATAGGTGATCATCTTGATATTTTTATTGACTTGTTAACATCCCCGAAGCTCTGTCAAGAGGATGAGCCTCCTTCAGCCTTGCTCCTTCTCTCTCAGCTCTCTCATGCTCCCCATCTCCAGGAAGCGCATGTTCTTCCAGTAAAACCCTGGCCCCTCCTGGTTAGTATCCATAAATCCAAGCTTCCCACACACCTCCGCTCTTGTGTTATTCTTTTCTCCTGTTTGTGTAACTCTCTGCCAGAAACGGTTCAATCACATTCGTCGTTCCAGGGTTTTAATTAAGCAAATGCTTCATCACCATCTCCATGCCATCCCTCCTCCCGACTTACGATCAACCTCCATTAACCTTGACCTAACCCAACCCTCTTTCAGGTTACTGTGTTGCCTTAACTCCTCTCCATTCTCTCTTTTGTGTTCGTTGATTCCCTTGCTTGTTGTCTTCACATGTGACCCCACTACCCCCACTGTCAGTACTTTGCCTTTTCATCCTCTGTTACTTCACTCTTTCACAAGCTTTGACCTTGTGTCAAAGAAACCTAAACTTTCGGACAATAGCAATACAACCATGATTGTAAGGACTATTGTGCTGAATTAGAATAGAATACAACATTGTGTTGTGTTTTTAAGTCATAGCTTTCTTTGTTTAATTGAGGAGATGCATTTGCAGATAGCTTGGAGGAGTTATAAGTTGTTGCTTCAAGTGAAAACATAACTTTTTGAACCTCTGCCTTGGGTGATTCGATTTAGAGACTAAATTTCACAAACACATCTGAGTGGGGTAAATTGACACTTATCTGGCACCTCTGTCCCTCTGAGTGACATCTACACCTCCATGCAAAGCACAAAGCAAAGGCAAGTGTGCCCTTATATAGACGGTCTTGCTATAGCAACGAAGGGTTTGTTTTTATAGTTTGGTGACTCGGTAAAACAAGTCATACTTAAGACGAAATTTGATAAAAGCATGGCGTGAAGGTTAAAAGGAAATCAATTTTGAAATATTATGAAATGTATATGTATATATGTATATATTCATTCCTAAGCAATCACTCTTACGGAATACACTGTATACAAGATTCATATATGTTATCACTCATATTATGCCTGGTGTTGGCTTGATGGTTAGGGTGGTGGGCTTGGGATCCTAGGATCCTGAGTTCAAATCCCACTCGGCTGTTGAATTAATACAAAGGTGGGGTTGATTCTGCCTGTCATCCTTCCGAGTTCGGCAAAATGAGTGCCAGCTTGCTGGTATCCTGTGTCAGAGTAGTGACCCGTCCAGGATTGTGCCCAATAGCCAAGGAGACTGCTTCGGCAGCAACAACGCTTTGCTCAGAGCATGGTCCCGATGGATGGACGTATATATGTATAGACCCACCCACATCTCTCACCTGTGAATGGAGGGAATGGCCAATCAGCTCTCACCTAATAAACTCAACCCAGGTGGCTAGGATTATATAAATAAATTGACACCTCCCATTCTCTTCTCGCTGAAGAAGCTGCATAAAGTAACCAAGAAGGCCTACTCAAGGTAAGCACTTTGCTGTTTCACTTTGTTGCACTTTGCTACAACCTTCCATTCTCCAATCTTATCTAATTCCTCAAAAATCCATCAAAAAAATAATAATTCCCCTTGTATACTTCCGAACTATACACCTGAAACCACGTTTCTCACTCTACTCTCTTCCTGGTACTTTTCATTGATCCATCAGCTTCACTCTGTGTTTACCGTTCCAAATTCACCAAACACCTCCACGATTTTACCTCAACCTTTCCTCTTCCGAATCTTCCGGTTCGAGGTTTGTAGCAATGGCAGATTCTCTCAGGAGTCTCTGCTGACTTTCTCAAAGTGAAGTTTCCGGTCCTTATTTGTCACGTTTTAACTGTTTATTTTCTCACCTACATGTTCACTATGTGTCCCTAGTTCGGTTTTGTTTCAAAAATCGTGCTATTTTGTAAGTTTTCGTCTACCTTGTCTTATCAGGCTCATTGAGGCCTACCCGTCCTCCCATCTAGGTTTACGATCGTTTTATTTGTATTCTCTCCCTACTACCATCAATTCCTATTTCCCCACTTTTCCCAACACCCACCGTTTATCCCTCCCAAATACACACTGTTTCTTGTCTTAAATTTAAAAAAAAGATAAAACAACAACAACCCTTTCTCCCTGCATACCCACGAGTACTAATTCTGATTCTTCTTCTTCTTCTTCTTCCTCCTCCTTCTGCCAACACACCCTTTCTTCTGTTTGAGCTGACCCACTCTCACCATTACCTTTACGATTTCTTCCGAGAACCTCCCATTCTCCAATATTATCTAATTCTTCAAAAATCCATTAAAAAAAAGAATAATTTCCCTTGTAACCTTCATAACTACACACCTCCTGAAAGTACGTGTCTCTCTCTACCCTCTTCCTGGTAGTTTTCATTGATCCATCAGCTTCCTGTTGTTGGCTTAATGGTTGGGGTGTCGGGCTTTGGATCCTACGGTCCTGAGTTCAAATCCCGCTCAGCTATTGAATTAATACCAGGTGGGGTTAACTCGGCCTGCCATCCCTCCAAGGTCGGCAAAATGAGTGCCAGCTTGCTGGTATA
>CM068959.1:44737022-44756890 GCA_035128595.1 Eptatretus atami | reverse complement strand
TTATATAAACAATCTCTTCTAATGCTCATCTTCCTTTTTCACACGTGTGTGCTCATTACTGTATCGTAATTCACGACTCTTTTTCTATTTCAACAGACTGCCTTAAATTCGACCTTTCCTTCATACCTTGTCTAAACAATCAAACTGTTACAACGTTTCTCTCTCCATTCTCTTAATTCGCCTTTATTTCATCCCGCAAGAAATGTCTTTAGTTGCATTACTGAACTAAAATTACTCTCTCCTCCCCTCCCCAGCACCCAAAGCCTCCTCCCCTCCCTCTTCATTAACAGTGTGGACCTCAAATATCTCAACAATGTGGCCTTTGCACAAACTTGACAGATCTTTCCATACAGGTTGCAACTGACAAAGCAGACATAATCTGCCAAACAGAAACTTTCCTCCCTCAAGACGTCTCTGACACCCAAGTATCTCTCCCTGGTTACTCCCTCCTCCGGTATGACAGCCCTGAGCCTCGTCCTGATGGAGTTGCTCTCTTCATCAAAGACTATTCCTTACTCTCCATGCACTGCCCTCACTCCCCACACCCCCAGGAATACTTCTGGCTCCGGCTTCCCCTCCACTCCAGAACCTATCTCGACCTCTCCCACCTCGTAGTGGTCTTCAAGTTGTCGACCGGCTCCAGCGAGAGCGAGCTGGATCCAATCGCCGGGTTGATCCTTCCCAGAGCTCCCGCGGAAATCCTCCCGAGCTTTCTCAACACGTAGGTGGTTTGAGACGAGTGCCGATCCTTCCTTCGATGCGTGTCGCTTCCCCGACGAACCACCCTCCACGAAGAGGTCGATTGAGTCGCGCACCAAGCCGCGAACCAAATGGGAGAACAAAAGAGCTCCACGAACCCAAGAAGAAGAAGCCACCACTCGCAGCTCGAGGCCGAAGCGACCGGGCTTAACTCCCTGCCAAACAGGGCAGCTTGAAGCAAAAGCTCTTCCCGAGCCCAAGCAGAAGGGCGAAGCTCACGGAACCATCAAGCAAAAAGCCTCCCAAACGCTCCTCCGAGCCAGGCCTCAGCCGAAGCTCACTGAGCCAGCTTGAAGCAAAAAAGCTTCCGAAGGCCTCAACCCCTAAACGCAAGCCAAGCAGGACCCGACGTTGCTGAACGGCTACTCTCCGTCCCTTCCAACTCTGCCCACGACAAAAGAAAAGATCTCCTCCTGTATCCTCTCCCGCCATCACCGCTTTCCCCCGTGGCGTGACTCTAGACTCTGCCCTCGTGCTCCATCCCCGCCAGCCACGGGGTGGAGGAGGAGTTGTTGACATCATGAGTCACGGCGACGGCAGGGTTCTTTCTTGCTCTTCGCGAAAGAGGGGAGGAATGTCTCCATTTGTTCGTTTCCTAACTAATTAAATCGATCCGCAGCGCATCTAATCGTTTCTGAACATTTTAAAAACAATGGAAGTAGCTATCTAGGGAACAAGCACTGTATCGAATAGCTGACTAAGGAACCTGTATGTTGTGTAGCAATCGAATTCCACAAAATTCGAACAAGTATATATATATATATATATAATATATATAACATATATATATTATTACATATATTATATACATTATTATATATACATATATAATATTTATTTTATAATATAATTTTATATATCTTTATATATATAATATTTTATATATATATTTTTATATATATTTATGATAATATATATATATATTATTGTACTTATGCTATATATATATATATATGTTTGGGTTTCGGAAATCCAACCCAGGTGAGACAGCTCAAAGCTCATACAGTAAAGTGTGCAAGTGCAATGCACCGTCCTAAAATATTGGAATGTTACTCACTGGTCTTGTGACAAAACAAATGATTTCGCTATATTTTTTTTTGTTTGTTTTTGTTTTTTACCGTTTTCACACGGATGTGCAATGTTATATTAAACAAGAACAGAATTTGCCCAATAAGGCCAACGGGAAACAACGTGCAAGCTATTGTGCCCATTTGCTTAGTTTGTTAGCTGGCGAGCAGACACAGATTGTGCCTACATGCTTTGCCAAAAGTACCTCCAGGCTCCATGCTCTGCAACATTATTTCGAGCAGGATACAATCCTCATCAGAAGGACACAAACTGATACCTTAAAATGGGACATGTATACTGCAGATGTTATATTTAATAATTGAACAACAAAGGTTGTCAAGGTCAAAGGTATATAAATAAATAATTGCAAGGGTATGTGGCAGTAGTGATGGTAAACATGTTTATAATAAATAAATTACATTCGTTAAAACATGTGGTATGTCTGGTGGGGTATGAGGGTTAAAGCATATATAAATACAATAATCAAAGGTTGTATTGCTGGTGGAGATGGTAAAGTGTATATAACAAATAAATAATCGTTATTTACAGCATATGCAATCCTTGTATGGATTCTCTCCCCATAAAACGTTTTTTTTGTTTTAACTACAAAAATTCTGAAAATAAAATTGTCCCCCATATTTTTGGCTTCTAATCCAAAACATTTGACATGACGCATGCCAAGATGTTATTGCATAACATGTGACGAATATGAAAGAAATACATCAGTCACTTTTCGAGAAGACGGCTTCAGACGGGACACAGGCGCTAACGCCCTGTTGTGCGGCTAAAAAGACACCAAAACAAGTAGTATGAACCACATTTTATTGCCACCCAATACAACACCACAATCCTTTCTTATGGCATTACATCACAACTTTTTGACATTTTACGTTTGTTGTTGGGATTGTGAATGGATGAAGATTTTCCATCACACGGCCCAAAACAAAAGTAAAATTAATAAACGCATTTGTTGGTAAAATGTTTAAAAAAAAACTGAAGCACCACCCAGGCTGGAAGATGAGGCTTGAGGGATGGCCTTATGACTACTGATCCTCTATCCTCGTTGGTGGCTGTTATTCACTTTCTTGAACACATCTTTTCCCACTACACAGGATTTTTTTTTTTTCGAAATTTGGTAAGATTATTTTCCGACATAATATGATTTGGTTACACATCAGGCACGGATAGGTCCGATAACGAGGCTGCTTTCATGCGGGACCGATGTTGAATAACTGAACCTCGTTGCGTTCCACTTGTGGCTTTGTGCCATCTGGCGCATGACGAATATAATATGGTAATACATTTTAATCACTGCATGGTAGACAGAATGATAGAACAATGCAAGATGAATTGCTGTGGCCATTGTGTGTAGTGCAGCGCAAATAACGCACGACTATTCCACTTATTACGTTTGGAATTGCTACTGACAGAGTCACACTCCACACAGTTGCCAGTTTTTTAAAGAAACCGATATGTTCAAATCATTCTGACTGATGAAAGATTGCATACACAGCACCCAGTTTCACCTTCCTGTTTTGGTAACCAGACAAATAGACACCCAAAATAGATGATAAGCAGCAACAGTATCAGATAAGACCCAAGGTTATATCGATGTGTAGGCCACCACAAGAGACTCAATTAATTTCTCTGCACCCATTTTAAACCTTAGCCTATGCCTGTTTCTGAAAGTGAGAGAAGGTACCGTTGGCTATATAGTGTACAGCATGTAACGCTTTGCCTTCTAGGATGCACTGCGCAAGGGATATCATTTCATCCATTTTGAATATGCAAGACATAGCCCAAATGGAAGGAAGTACAGTAATTGTTTTTGTGAGATTAACTATCTGTATGCGTTTGTATCTTCAGTTCACCTCCTTATTTACAAATTACTGCCGATTACAGGAAACAATGAGGAACTTTTGATACAGGAGGAGGGGTCATTCGGCCAATAGCCCATCTTACTGTGGTCAAAGCCTCAGCAACCACCAGACCAGCATTAAATCTGCCTCTTCCGGCTACGAACCTCAATCGCAGTGGGAGGATAGAGGGGAAGTGCAAACCAAAATCATGTTCAATTGAAGGTATTTTTTACCTGATGACATATTTCGGTATCAGAGCTTCTCGTTGCTGCTGCTGCTACTGTTCTTCGTTTGCGGCATTGATTTTTTTGAAATGTGCAACCCCATTGGTTTCAGACAGCTGCCGGACCACATCCACATTGGCTCGCTTCACTCCATCACCATGGCACCCAGCTAAATATATGGCTGCCATCTTGGTTTTTGTGGGGCATAACACACGAGGCCAGTAGGGGCCTCTCGCTGATTATAACACTGCACGGGTTTGTTCTGTCAGACTTTCCATTGGCTTTGTTTGGTTCGAGTATTACTCACGATAAAGGGAATACCGAAAAATTCTTAAAACATATGTGGCAGAATAACTAGTTGAGGTATTTAATCAAGGGCCGTCAGAACGCACAGTACTCCAGAACCACTGAGCTGGTATATATCACTGGAACGTGAACCCTGCTATGGAGAATGAAATATACGGTGAGTGGCACCCAGCGATCCACCCATAATTACAATTACCCAGGGCCAGGGGCTGGTCAGCTTGCCTGTGTATTAAATGTAAAAACATGGTGGTCTGCTAGTTTGTTTTGGCTGCAAACAGGATTTCCCACGAGGTTGAAAGATGAGACAAGAGCATCACTTTCACAAGGAAGGAACTTTATTTTATATGTAAATAGCTTTGAGGTACCCGGCGTTGCCCAGGATTAAATTTCACATTATTTCCCCCAGTTTAAATAAAATATAGTTTAAGCCAAAAGGCTGACGATTGATTGTTTTTTTTTCTGAGGAGATCGTCTTTTCTTGGCAAAATGCTTCTGTTGCTCTGGTAGCTGTACTTTCGTCGGTCAGCTTCAACACGCTGATTTGTCTTTTTGTGAGTTCCTGACTTCTGGGTTTCTTCTTTTTTCTGGCTGCCAAAATGTAGATCTGCCCAAATTTGGCCCGTTTCTTTCGTGACATGGTAAAGTTGTAGCCGTCCTTTCCTTCCGTCTGTCTGTCCGTCGCATCTCATCTCCATTTCGACTTGCTCAGCCAAAACGCTAGGCCGAGTATGGCTGAAAATTTGAGCAGCCAATGATTCGCTCCCTGACTCTGTAATGGGATTGTCAAAAGCTCCTATTCCATTCACAATGACCGGAAGTGCGTCAAAATGGCCCGTCGCACAAATTCCTTCCAAAAATCTTATCTCTCATTCATACAAAAAGACCCACCCATTCAGAAAGTGCTTCCAAACTTTGTGTTACATCATTAGGCCCAGGGCCAGAAGGCTTCAGTTCAGTGGTCCTTATTTTCTTCTATGCCGTGACAATTCTTTTGGTACTATCACGAGGTATGAAGGTTGTGTTTTAGTTTCATCAAAATTGCATGTGTTTTGGGGAAGAAATAAGATTTTTTTTTGTTCTTATTTTGATTTTTGGTCATAGCTTTGAAAATCATGGCGTGATGAATGTCGTGGTTACAGTATCATCAAAATTGTGTTGTGTAGTTTCAGAGAAGAGACCAAATCAGCTAAAAAAAAAAAATTTGGGGGGGGGGGGGAGGTCAAATTCCCCATACACGGTTGATTTTCATTGTTTTAATGCCACTGAGCAAAGCTTATGCAAATCACAGTTTGATGAAGCGTTGTGGTCAAGTTCATTCGGAATTTGTGTGTTTAGTTCTGAGAAGAATGACCATAATACCTATTTTGAGGACAAACCCCCCCCCCCTAGATTCCCCAGGGCCTGGATTTTTTTTTCTTTTGGAATGCATGAACATAACTTGATTTTGCAACACTACCAAAAATATCATTTCACCAGGTTTAGGACACAATCGATGAGAGTTTCTGAGAAAGGAAGTTGCAAGTGTTTATGGATGGATGGACTATATAGATGATGGACAGAAAGGATTGCGCCATCCCATTAGGTCCCGGAAACTACATTATAGGCGAGTAAAAATGAAGTAAAAAGGCGTGCAAGATGAACAGCCGCTAACATTGTACCAGTGAGGAATTTGGGAGGCAACGGAATTATAAAGAAGAACCTTTCGAGATCTTAAAAACCATAATATGGAAATATTACGTCAAACACAAAAAGTTGAAGCTTCCGGGGCTCAGTGACGATTTTGAAACGAGCCCACGGAACAAAATTTTGGAACACAAAACTTCACAGCTTGTCCATAAATCTTGATCGCGAAACTGAAACGAATTTGGCATACTTGGAGCCCTGGTACATACTCCATTCCACCATCTGAAACCTGCATTGAGGATAACAATCAATGACACACACACACACCACACTGGTCCTGTCGTGCTGCTGCCTTGATTGTCCACCACTACCCCATAAGGAGGAACAGATATTCAGATGAGGACTGTTTCTCCAGTTTGGTATAGTTGGCCCTGGGTGGCACCTAAATAAAGCTGGGCCATCTGTGCATCGCAAACACTCATTGGCTTGGCAAAACCATTTTTACAAACACTTGGACATTCACCTGTGCTCGCTTGTGGGTCTTTTGGCATCCGAAAGGCACTTATGACCTCTTCATGTACGTTTACTCTTTTGAAGCTCACAGGCAAGTTTGACAATGAACTTGGTGGTATTAATAGCTAGTTAAGTTTGTTAATGAGTAATAGTGAATGTTGTCTACTGAGAATTATACTGTTTGCTGGGACAGACAGGACAGACGAAAGGACAGACAGACAAGTGGAATCAATTGCTTAACCCTGCTTTTCACTTTGCGCACAGTATAAAAACCAGAAAAGAAGAGAATATGACACTAAAACATCATGTATGTGTCTTGATTATTGTAGTTTATGCCTTCTTCCACTAAATATCCCTCGTCAGCCTCGAAAGCATGACACTGTCAGCACCGTATATAGTGACCTGTTTTCTACAATAGAGTTTAGTGATTACTGGTGTCCTATCGAGCATTAGTGATCGACAAGGACAGTCTTTGCAAAGCCCTGGAAGATGATAAAGAAAATTTGGTATTATTGTTTGGCCAGTGACTGGAATTGTTCTTTTGGGTCGTAGAGATGCCATTTTGTCCTCAAAAACATTTTAATTTTTCTGTTTCGTACTCTCACAAGATAAAAGCCCAAGTTTGATGAGTTGGTTGTTAAGATTGTTCATGTTTAGCCCAAAGTTACCTCGGTATTCATGTGTTCGCGACACATGCAGCAGTCGAAGCCCGAGACAAGCTTTGGCTTCAAAATTGGTTCAATCGGCTGTTTTTTGACTGCCAATTTGAAACATTATCCCAGATACAGATGCTTGTTTCAAACTTTATTGGTTGTCATTAAATTGGCCAATTAGTGGCATAAGCCACAATTATATTTTGACTGCATTATGAGAGCTCATTTAAAATTCGGGCACAATATTTGATGCATTATGGCTCGATAAAAACAGCGATGTCAAAGAACCACTCCAAGGAATATCCATTCATCTGGCTTCATTTTGAACGATTCCTTAACCATCCTGTTGTACTTGAGAAATCGCGTCGAGCCCTTTCCAGGACTTACCTTCAAACCTTATGCGGTTCCAAGGACTTGATTGGATGAACCTTGTACAAGATATTACAATGAGGAGATGGGTTATTAGACAAATGAAAATTTGCAAGATGTGTTTGCTTCACAAAGCCCACACTTCCAACAGGCAATCTGCCACCCAACAATTTTAAATTGAGTAAATTTTGACGAACAGACCATCTTTGCACGATCTAATGTTTTTAGAGAGAATGTGAATTGTGGTGGTACTAAACCCAATAGTTACCTTTTTATGCAAAAATATAGGCTCATGAGAGCAAAATGATGCAGAATGCAAAGGTAACTAACTGATTTCGGGGTATGGTGGGTTAAAATGGTCGGACACAAATACGTAAGTAGATTATTCATTCAGTGTGTAGCATACAGCAAGCTGCTCATTGTATCATGTTGTTGGAGCAGCTTGGAGGCCTCAAACAACCCAGAGCCCGATCGCAAATTCACATGCTGATCGCAGATGCCCCCTGCGTTGTTAAGGGCAGGACATTTGTTACGATTTGTTAAGGGTGCCTGGCGAATGAGTTTCACGTCTTCTTTGTGAAAATACACTGTGAATTTTTTTAACACCACCAGCGATTCTACTCATCATTTAGCAGAACAGACCACGCAGCTTACCTCCATTTCAAGGGACAGCCACAATCTCCATTAAATGTAAACTTCCTGTTCTTCGAAGCACAAGTCTGGAAGTCTATCCTTTGGGTTCAGCATATCAAACAGGACTGGGGGGGGGGGGAGGCGACCCAAAGGGGGATACACTCACCGCTGAAGCCTATCCTGTCAAAGCAGCAGCTGGAGAATAAACTAGCGTGAGATAAGGGAGAGACAAATTTGTAACCTGCAGGTAAGAGGCTGTAAGTTTGGGAAGCGTTAAAATGTATATGTTCCACTGTTTTAATTGCAGATAGTTTAAACCACAAAACATCTCCCTACAAGAATCTCAAATGATTTCTCAAAGCATCTGACAAAAATCTTAAACAGAACCTCATGAGAGATTTCTGCAAGGCCAGATGAGTTAAAAGTTTTGATCATGATTAGTATCGGACTTGAACCTATATACATCCTAAATATGATGAATATTCGTAAATTTTGTTACTGTGGGAGGGGCGGATGAAGCTTACTTATTCCATGTGCCGGCCCATGCGCTAACCTCGTGGGGGAGCTCGTCCTTGAATGCTCTCCGCAACTCTCCTTCAATCCATCCTCTCACCTCAAGAGACAGCGGCTTTTGAAAGCGACCACCACACTCACGTAGAGCAAAACACAGCTCCGGGTCACTAGAAGGATTCACTTGGTCATCGCGTTCACCCACCAGAACACCACAACTCACTTTTTCTTCCTTATCTGTATTGATTTTTTACACATGATAGCATCATGGTGTGTCATGCCCTTTATAATCAAACAAAGGTTTTCAGGGCTCGGTCCACATTCCTTCTATATACCCGATTTTCACACTGAGGCTCGCTCACGCACGAGGCACGGATCAGTTCCACGTTGTATTATAAAAAATAGAATGGGCTGCCTTCTTCTCTCTCTTTCTCCTTATTTTTTCAACCTTTGGTTGTGCACATACGTGTGTGATATATAGAGATTCTGGCCAACTCAAACAGATGGGCGCATGGTGCCTCCAATTAAGGAAACAATAGCCATGCCATACATGTGTGACACTTCACGTTGAAAACGACCGGTTCTCGTCCGATCACGAGTTCAGCAAATAGGGATTAGTTAAGTACTTTGATGGGTTGACCATGCCATATGTTGATTCTCTTGGTGCAAACTGAGTTAAATTAGCTCTGAGAAGTATCGGCGAAGCACTTTGGTATGATAGCCGACCTGCGATGATGGACAAGCAGAGGGTGGTGGGTGGACGCTTGAAAGTTATTTCGCCCTGCACAGCAGAGTTGGGGATATTTTAATTAATCTTTCAGTGTAATTCTTCGGATATTTGTATGCAGGCCAAAAAATCTTCTGTGCAAGTATTTATTGAACGATTTCGCATACGAAGTACTGGATTGGATCCCACTATTCGCGGCGGGATAACTTTCCGAAAAAATGCCGGCAAATGTTCGAATCAGCGAATGGCAGCCATTGTTCAATGGAAAAAAGGGGGATAGGTTCCGGCGGTTTTCGTGAATTTCATGAAGGAAAATCAAAAAATCCCGCGAATACGCTTCATGAAGATGTGACAAAAAACGCGAATACACCCACAAAAATGCAAAAATAAATCCCAAAAAGACATGCGAATACATGAAGCACAGGGACAATGTCGAAGCAGATCAACATTTTATATACCGAGAATACGGGTCCAGCGAATGGCGGGGTCTGGACAGTACAACAATGGTAAACAGAATTAGCAAGTCAGAAGGGTACCAGAACAACACAAAAAGGGGCACAGAACTTTGGACTTTCACCTGACAAGAGGGGCTACGAGATGAAGAGAGAACAAACAGGGGGAGGCGAGACCGACCAATAGAGTTCACATCAATTGAAGGCGCAAAGCCTCACATGTTAGGAATATCGCTATCCTCGTAGTCAAGAGTGGAGGTGGGGGGTGCAAGGGTGTGACACAACTGGTATAAAATTTGATGCTATTGCACGAGGATGGAAGAGAGACGGGAGTCGGACGACGATCATACTACGAAGTACGAGAGATCGATGTGTGGCAGCGTGAATGTAAAAAGTCCGATAGGCCTCTTATTTTTGCGAACATTGAATTACTTCAGCTTGTTCACTGTAATCGACATGTTGCAGCATTCTCACCACCAAGTTCACCCCAGTTTTGGATTCACTTAATTTTCCTTCTTTATGAATTTCCTGTTTGCTTCTTTAGCTGTTAGCTTGACTTTCAGTGGTGCAGGAAGGTGTTGGAGTCATTAAGGAATGTTTCGAGGAACACAATTAAATGATTTCAATCTAATTAAAAGGTAGTCATCATGGGTTTATCTACAGGAGATTCATGTTTTAACAAATATTTAGATTTCTTGAAGTAGTTTCTGATTGGATGGATGGAGGGAAGTGTAGTGGATGTAGTTTATATGATCTTAAGAAGGCTTTTGTAAGGGTATCAAATTCGGGAGGTTGTTAGCTCAGGTGAGGTTGTGGAGTGGCTGGTCAAGTAGAAAATGGATTGGATACTGGTTTTAATGAAAGTAAGCAAAGAGTGCTGTAAGTGCGAGGATGCCTGGGAGGATGTAAATAATGGAGTACCTCAAGGATCAGAGTTACTTTGACCAGTTATTCATAATTTAAATCAAGCGATTTCGATAGTGGAGTCAAGAGTCGGGCTTTCTAAATTTGCTGATGAACACACATCTTAGAGGTAAGGTGCGACAGCAGAGGGTGGTGATCAGGATACAGGAAAGTATGATACTTGCATAGATGTGGGAAAAAGATGGCAGATGGTCATAACCTGGAGCAAAGTGTAAGGTTGGGGTGCGTAAGAACAATTAAAAATAGGGAGTTTTACATGATAACAAGAAAGCATTCTTGGAGCATGTAACACAGAGAAGGGTCTGAGGGTGGTTATTGATACGTGCGGTTAAGGACAAAGCAAACTGACAGTGCCACAGCAACTCATAGGTCAAGCAAGTAGTTTTAAGGTTGTATTTTTTTTATTAAATAGGGGATAAATTTTTAAATTCAAAAGAGGTAGTTTACCACTGGATAGGAATTTTAGAGTCGCATCCAGAATTAGTTGTGTGTAATTTTTGGTCATCACATCTGAGAAGAGAGTATTGGGGAGGGTGGCTTTTTCCCAAACCCAAGGGAAAGGGGGGGGGTTCACAGCGTCGAGCACTAGATGATTCCAGGGTTTAGCGAGACGAAGCTATGAGGAACGTTTGAAGGAGATTAGGACTTTATATATTTTGAAAGGAGTGACTGGAGGGAATTCTGATTGAGATATTTAGATAAATGAACAGTGTGGACAAGATAGGTGCAGTAGAGTTTTTTCTGCAGGGGTGGACAGTGATAGGGATCAGGGCCAAGCTTGGTGTAAAGAAGATGAGAGTTAGACGGTTGTTTAAGGCATGGGGTCTCTTTGGCAGACCAGCAGTTAATAAAGTAGAATGGTCTTTCAGGAAAGGTAGTGTGTTGACGGAGGGAGTGGATAGGTTTAAGGCCATTGAAATGAGTACCTAGATGCATGAGTAGAGTATGGGGATATTTGAGTTGTGTGGATGGTAGGTGCATGCAGTTGACCACTCCTCATTTTCATAAATGCCAAGGTGAGCCAATGAAAAAGCCAAGAAATTGCACAAGGTTTTGAAGAAGCGGATGAATAATAGAAAAACCTATACGCCAAGAAAACCATATAGAAACCAAGAGCCAGGTGAAAACGAATGCCCAAGATCTTGTGGAAAAAGCCAAGATTGTCACACTGGGCTAGCTGATAGTGTCGGATGTGTGAGATATCTGGGGCTGGTTTGGCTGGAGTGCAGCCATGATGGGATGAATGGCATGCTCTTTGCCAAAGGTTCCTTGTGTAACGTTTCCTTATGTGTGTCAAGTGGACTAGGTGTGCAGCCTTACTGAGATTAACTTGGCAATAAGAGTGCCCTCAGATTTGAATGTCCCGCGGCTCTGCATGAGAGAAGAAGCAACCATCAGTCAGCTGAACACAAGATAAAATTTTGTCGTTGTTCCCATCCCTCTCGGCTCATCTTGTCGCTAATCGCATATACAGTACATTCTCATTGACTCCTGCGAAATCGATGCATCTGAATCGGCATTTGCATAGTCGCAATTGCATACATTAGGAATGATTACCACCTTTACTTCTTTGGGGTCAGCTGCAGCAAGTTTTTTGACCCAAGTTTGCTTCACGAACTGGCTGGTCCAGCCTTCCTGCTTACAGCAATGGGGTACCTCTGCTCGTACTCGGATATCAAATGGTGGTCATGATCAGTCTCCAATAAGACTCCTTGAAGCCGAGTTTTCTTGACGCAGCACCAGAGCTGACCCTCCCATTGACCACCGGATCGACAGCCTACTTACAATACCCTACCGTCATTACGACTCGCTCTTGGGCCGTTCTTGTAGCACTTCCCAGCACATATTTCTGAGATAAATGTTGCTTGTTGACCTATTTTCTTTGCTGTGGCTTTTTCTTTTATTTAATTTTTTTAGCATGACAGTTCAAACATCTCTTCTCCTTCACCATGTTGTATTTTGTTTGGACCTTCTTTCGATTACGCAACGGGAGGGGGGAGTGTGTAACAGTACCATTTTGCCGCTTCTGATTAGTAATATCTGAAATAGCTTTAGCTTTTAGAGATCTTAACGTGGGTTTTTCCGCAGGGGTTTTTAGAGAGTTTTAGCCTTAGGTCAGCATTTTCAAAGGACTAAGTTTTTGAGGATCTGTTGAAGGAACATTTTAAATTTCGGATTTGTTCAGAGTTTGACGTCAAAATGCAGCATCCCAAACATGACAAACAAATTTGTCCGTTGGAGAATTCAAAGCCAAGTGCTTTCAGGCAGGTACGCATGGATGCGGAATGATGAAAACGCCCAGCAGAAATCGTGCACCTCAATCACATCCTGACATCCTCCTTCTTCCTTCCTGGAACGCAAATTGGAGTATTTTAGAGGGAAATCGGATGCCTTGCGTGGTGGACGAGCTTGAAATCGTTCATTAAAAGCAGTTGAGGTGGTAGAGAGGCAAACTTTTAATGCGGTTTGACTCGGTGAGTGGGATGAAACATTTGCGATTAATATATTACTGACAGTTTGATTGCGGATGTCAACTTTTCATAAAATGCCATGTTCACCAATGGAGGGCTTACAGGGATAGCTCACAGGGAGTTGTACTTGCTTTGAGTTGTCTAATCCTACTTCCATTCCTTGAACCCTTGGTGTTACTCAACGAGCTAAACGTACTCGCAAGGCCGATTGTTAAGACTGGGGCCCAACCGACAAAGGAACTTCATCCTCCTTGTAACCTACAGCCGACAGAGGGATCTTCATCCCTCAGAACTTACAGTGGACGGTTGCTTTAATCTTTGGAGTACTTATAGGGGCTCTGGGGATACAAGATAGGCTATATCTTGAGGTACACACACTTCACCTCGTAACTGCTAGCTTTTGTTCGATTGCTGGCCATAAGCCTATACACAACTGTCATCCGATGTTTTATCAACATGTGGACGTGAAAGTATCCCACGGTTCCTTTCGCGGAGGTAGGCAAAAGCTATCGCGGCACCATTGGCAAATTTCCAAATTCCTGCCCTCATACTACACAGGGAATTACAATTAAGCACAGCACATCCTAGCTAATTGATTGCTACCCACAGCCTTGCCTGTGTACGAAAGCCAAGCGAGAAGAGGAAGAGGGAAGGTGGCGCTCAGCATGGTAAGGTAAGAGTGGGCTCTCACCTAAGTAAACAGTATGAGCACTGCAGTCCATGGACAATGTACAGGCCTTTCACATCCCGCGCAGGAGTCACTTGTATCCACTGATTAATGGAAAGCAAGGCCGACATCCCCAATTAACTCTCATTAGGGACACGTGCGTTGATCCAGTAACTAAGAGAGTAGAGGGGCATGAGGAGTACAAAAGAATCAACACCTATCTAGGCAACTTCCTTGAGAGTGCTTGACCTTGCGACAGTGACTGTGGAATCAGTACCCATGATGATTTTTGAGATATAATGTTGAATATTCTTTTGGTATTTTTTTTCCTGTTTAGAGTTTAGCCTCTCTTGTGGTGTGTTAGCATTACCATGATTTGATAAATGGAACGGAAAATCCGGCATCATCCAGTCGCAATCTCAAGCATTAACCCTTTTGATTATCTTTGATGTTGTTTAACAACACGTCCATTTTCCACATTTTGAAAACAAGCTTCCTGGTGCCAGCGTTCACTTATTACCATATGGTTTCGGACTTAAAAAGCACTGGTGAGTGATGTGATCATTTCCCACAAACAATTCGTTTAGACAGGCGTTCTTGTTCATAAAGAGGTCTAATTTATTCTCAGTACTTCAGAAATTGGCTTATTCACATAATAAGAGATGATTACAGGACTACGAAAGCGGGCACAGGGTAGGGGCAGCTTCAGTGGTGAATTTGTACTCTCACTGTTATGATTCAGTTCCTATGGGCTGCTCAGCATAAAATGTATTTCACTCGGCCAGTTGGTGACCTTCCAGGGATCTGGGTCTTACTGCGTTTGTATGTGTGTCATAAGCACCCCATTTTCTTGGTTCTATGAACAAACGATGGTCTCTTACCACCACCATACACATAAATGCTGTGGTAAATACTCTTGCTCTTTCAGACTTGACAAGCTTTTTTATTTTTAGTTTGTATATAGATTGCTTAATTTTGCATTTCTTCTCCAAAGGAATACCCATATCTCGCGCAGTTTAGTTCAACTAACATGGGAAATATGTATATATATATATAATATTAGTATATATTATTAGTATATATATATATCCTTTACAGAAAGTCTACAACCATTCAAAGTTTCAGCCTTTTGCTTGCGCTTATAGCTCGGAATTAAATTGCATTAATCAGACTTTTTTCCACCTTTATTTAACATCGTGAACCCACACTTCCAGGTTGAAAAACAAATTCTACAATTTCAGAAATTAATTAAAAGCACAGAATAGAATATTCTTGGTGGATAAACAGTCCACCCCGAACCCCCCCCCCCCCCCCCCCAAAGTTGTACTTGGTGGAAGACCCTTACAGCAATGTAAAAGCTGTGCAGTGTTTTGGATAGATCTTTGTACCACTGTTGCACACCTTGATTGGAAAGTATTGCCCATCTCTTCTGGACAAAACTGTTTCAAGCTCAGGCAAGTTACGTCAGGAGCTGTTGATGGACAGCAAATCTTCAAGGCATGCCAAGTTTTCAAGTGGACTTAGCTCGGACTCTGACTGCGCCATCAAGACATTTATCTTTTGCTTTAGCACTCCAGTGTAGCTTTAGCTGTTGGCTTTGGGTCATTGTCTTACTGAAAGGGTGCTGTCTGTCTCAATTTCTGCGTTTCTTAAAGCGGGCAGCAGGTTTTCCTTGAGAATTTTTTAAATTTGCTTTCCATCCATTTTTCCCTTCTATCCTGACAAGTACCCAGTCGCTGCTAATGAGAGACATGCCCCATAACATGAGGCTGCAACCACCATGCTTCACAGTAGGATGGTGTTTCTTCGGTGATGTCTCTGATGTGTTGCGGTTTGTTGCCAAGTACGTTTTACATTTCGACCAAAAAGTTCATCTTGGTTTCGTCAGAACACAAAAAGTTTTGCACGTGGCTTCGATCTCCAGAGTGATTTTTTGCATACTAAACAGGACTCAAGATGGATTTTTTGAGTAATGGCTTCCTTTTTGCCACCCTACGTACAGGCCAGATACGAGTGCTGTGGGATATTTGTTGGTTCCATTACACACAGTGAACAGTCTTGCCATTAAAGGCGATAGCTCTTTCAACGTTGCTATTGATCAATCGCAGATCCTTGCTGTTTCATCCAGTTTGAGGATTGGCCTATCTTCAGCAGGGTTCTTGGTGTACCATTACACCGTACATTCTTATTATGGTCTTGTGTGCTCCAAGGTATATTCAAGGCTTTGAAATATTTTTATACCATCCCTGATCTGTGCCTTTCTACATCTTTATCCTGGAAGTCTTTTTGAAAGCTCTGTGGGCTCGTTGGTTGTGTCTTTGCTGTTGAGAATGCAACCCAGCAGACAGGTAAACTACAGGAACAGTCGATTTTATTCGAATGATCTGATCACTTTCAATTTAAACAGGTGGGACCAATTAATTTGGTGTGTGATTTGAAGGTGATTGGTCCACCTGAGCTAAACTTATATTGCTATTATAAGGGGGGTGGAACTTATCAACTGAGATGTTTCCAGTTTTTATTTTATTAATTAATTTTCTGAAATTTGTTTTCTGTGGAAGTTGGGGTTCGATGTGTCAATACAGGTGAACTGGAAGGGCACTCGGTTTTAGAGCGCTTAGCTCGCCAGTAATGCTTGATTCACAAGTAATAATCGGGCCCAATTACATTTTTGAATATTCATGCTGTACAGTACCATTATCGTTTTTGGCACCCTCTCTACAATGGTGAAGTCTATAAAATTTAATGATTCATGTCCAGATCTGGAATGGGTATCTTCACCAAAGTCTTAATCAGTTCATTACCTTGTCACACACCCAACTTGTTCTACAAATTTCATGCGATTCCATTTCAACTTTGATACCTGCACACACAAACAAACAAGAAAAAGCATGCGTGCGAGCACGATATTGAAATCCCCCCCCTCTCCAAATTCTGGTACATCAATTGTCCATTTCATTAAATATTTTAAATCACAATTTATTCAAAGTTTCAGGTCAATAGGATGAAAATTGATTATTTTTAGATTTAATATTAGATTGATTTTTGAAGTTTGACCTTGAGTTGGACTTTTGAACTTTTTGACTCAAAAATAGCTGTTCCCCAATTCTGTGATGGACTATGCATCCTTTCACTTTCAGTAATGGGATGTAAATTGACGATTTTTCAGTTGGAAAATGGATGATTTTAGATGTTTACATTTGAGTTGACTTTTGACCTTTTTGATCTCAAAAAAGTGGGCTTTCCCAATTCAGTATTGCTTATTGAATTGCTGTATTTATATTTTTCAGTCAATCGGTATGAAAATGGGACGATTTCAGAAATTTGCTGAAGATGTGACCTTTGACTCAAACAATATAAATAGGCTTCTCAGTTGAGAACTACTTTTTTTTTTTGTATACGCTTGTCGAGTGTATGAGAGCTACACACAAGCACAGCAAGGGGGCTGAGACAAGGGCGCGGGAGTGGGAAGGAAACAGTGGGAGCAGTGAGCTTAGAGATCTGTGGAAGGAGGGATGGGGCGGGGACACGGCGTACGCAATATGGACATTCAGGAACTTTCAGGAAGAAAGCAGGGAATTTGAAGGCAGGTGGGTTTTGGGAGTGGATTAACGGGGTAGAAAAGATCAGAGATTTTGGACTGGCGAGAAGATAAGGAGTAGTGGTACAGCTGTTCTGAAGCTGGAGTGGAAGGATGCGATTGAAGAGTAGTGGGGAGTTTGATTCCAAAGGCGGGAAAAAGAGCAATGAAAAAGTGAGCGTGAGCAGCTGAATCCATTCATTTGGCTAGTTTACCAGAAGGAGGTTGTTGTGAGGCATGAGCGCCCATGGGAAATATGGCGGAGGGACAATCACAAGCAGGGAGTGCGCAGGGTGGGAAGTGACGGGCAGTGGAGAAGCGGTAAAGACAGGACCTCGACTGCGCGGAGAGAGTGAAGAGGACCAAAACTCAGCTTCCATTTGGGAGGAGCCAATTCAAATCAGTCTGGTTTCCTACAGCAGTGAGCTGAGAAAGTGAGAGAGGCAGGAGCACCAGCCAGAGGTGAGAGCAGGTACTCCATCAGGCTGGGACGAAAGGCTTTTGATGGTCAGAGCTCAGGGCGTGAGCCGAGGAAAATTGCACGACGATGAGGATTCCAGCTCATGGCGACTGGCTTTTGAGGCCAGGTATGGCAAATGTGGATTTGCCAGGAAAGATCATGGCAGATAGTGAGACCCAGAAGTGTCTGAGAAAGGATTCTTTCCAGAGGTATTGTGAGAAGCAGATGGGGTGGGGGGTTCCAATCCTTTTGGAAAGATATAGTGAGAGTGGTGAGATTGCTAGGATGAAGACGTGTTCCACGTGTTGGACCATTTGTGATTTTTCCGATCTTGCAGTGAGCAAAGAGCTGCGGCTTGCCATGCTGAGGTGTGACAGATGGAACGATGAAGGTGGAGTCATCAGCAGAGATAAGAGGATTTTCCAGAGGTCAAAGAGATCATTGAAGAAACCGAAAAAGAACAGGGCCCGAGGAACCTCATGAGGAACTTCCAGCCTGGACAGGAGAGGGGATGAGAGAGAACTCCATTTAAGGTCCACACGTTGGATGCGAAAGGAAGGAAAGTATGCGAGCTCTGAGTGAGATGGCCTTGGATACATAGGAAAGAGTTGTGAGTGAAGCAGGGAGGGTGCAGCAACGTGTCAAGAAGCACGATATTCAGGGATACGGCTCGATTTTCATGTGGCATTGAGCTCCATCATCTGTTGGAGGGCAGAGCAGCATATCAAGGGTAGAGGACTGTGGTCTGAAACCAATTGATGTCAGAACATTCAAGCATTGGAGAAGGGAAGGATTTAAGTGTCTGAAGCGATGATGGTTCCCATAAACCTTGCTATGAGAATGGGAGAAGGTATTGGTCTGTACTTGCAGGATTCTGTTTTGACCTTTTTTGCGAGGGTACAGTTGTTTGCTGATTTAAGCAGATGGCAGATGGCTTTGGAGCAAATGAAGAGGTGAATGCACGAGAGAGGGTGAGCAGAGCAAGAGTTGCAGGTTTTCAGGACCATGTCGGGCTGCTGCTCTGGACCGGTTGCAGAAATCTGAGTCGAGGTTTGACGCAAGCTCTCCACCTTGTAGAAGAAAGGACAGAAGTTCCAGGGACAGTTGGGTGCGACTGGGTAGTGGTAAGAAAGTGATGGTTTCGGCAGAAGATTTAGACCTGAAAACCAACACTGAGTTTAGGATTCAGCTTTTCACGTGTCGGTGATCTGCAGTCAGCGCATTTTGAGTTTGAGGGACGGGGATGGAGGAAAATTACACGCAGAAACAGATTTGATTGAGAGCCACAGGATTTAGGAGGAGAGAGCGTTTTTAGAGTCAGACTGAGATTAGAAGATTGTTGTTTTCTGGTCTCCTGAGGGGTAGGATACACACTTGTTTCGCTAGTTGGAAGGAACTGACGGATTCCTCAGTTGGGTTGTTTCCATGAGCAAAGGCAAGTTTGATTCAGGACAATCTGCTCCACTAAGCTTCAGGAACAGGTAGCGGAGGAAGGGAGGACAATTCTGAAGACGAGAGGGGATAAATCTGTGCTGAGAGGAGACGAAGTTTCTTTGAAGAATCTCCTAGGATGAGTGTATGTTTGAGAAAGTTTGCAGATGGAGACAAGTCTATTTGAGGTGATGACTGCGTGCTGTGGTGAGACCTTACGCAGTGTGTAGGTGAATCCTGACTGCAGGAGAGTGTGTTCTCTATCGCGGATACTTATGACAAGCACGATGGTCAGAGACCGTTGGAGCAGAGGAAGAGCAGGAGATATTTTCAGGGAAATTGTCAAAATCAGATCCAGAGAGATGGAGTACCATTGGTTGAGACGGTAGGGAAGTTGACGATTGGTCGTCCCAATGTAGTCGCAGAAGCTTTGCTGAGGTGGCCATGACAGGTGAGAGAGGTACCCACACCGTAGAACCCACTGGATGATGACAATTAAGTCAGCCACCTATGAGGAAGAGAGGTTCGGATGAGAGGATAGACAGTTGGTCCAGTGTTTTGATAGTGAGGTGTAGGCATGGAGTCATCATGTTGGGTGGACGGGTACGGCACAAATATACACATGAGCGGGGTGGGGAT
>CM068959.1:44724065-44736102 GCA_035128595.1 Eptatretus atami | reverse complement strand
GGTTTTCTTCAATGATCTCTTTGACTCTCTGGAAAATCCTCTTTATCTCTTTGCTGATGACTCCACCTTCAGTCGTTCCATCTGTCATCACTCAGAATGGCAAGCCGCAGCTTCTTTGCTCACTGCAGATCTGGATAAAATCACAAACTGGTCCAACACGTGGAACACGTCTTTCATTGTACCAGTAGAAATTGGAGCAACGGAATTATAAAGAAGAACCTTTCAGAGATCTTAAAAACCATAATTGGAAATATTACTCAAACAAAATACAGTTGAAGCTGTCCGGGGCTCAGTGACGATTTTGAAACGAGCCCACGGAACAAAACTTTTGAGAACAAAAAACTTCACAGCTTGTCCATAAATCTTGATCCCGAACTGAAACGAATGTGGATACTTGGAGCCCTGTAATACTCCATTCCACCATCTGAAACCTGCATATGAGATAACAATCAATGACACACACACACCACACACTGGTTCTGTCGTGCTGCTGCCGTTGTATTGGCTCACATACCCCATAAGGAGGAACAGATATTCAGATGAGACGGCTCCAGTATGTTAGTGGGCCCTGGTGGCACCTAAAAAGCTGGGCCATCTGTGCATCGCAAGACCTCCATTGGCTGGCAAACCATTTTTGACAAACTGGACATCCCTGATGCTCCGCTCTGGTGGGTTTTGGCATTCCGAAAGGCACTTATGACTCTTCATGTCACTTTCTTTTCTGAAGGCTCACAGGCAAGTTTGACAATGAACTTGGTTTAATAGCTAGTTAAGTGTCTTTAATGAGAATAGAGTATATGTTGTCTACTGAGAATATCTGTTTGTGGACAACAGACAGACAGAAAGACAGACAGACAAAGTGAATCAATTGCTTAACCCTGCTTTTCACTTTGCGCACAGTATAAAAACCAGAAAGAAGATGAATATGACACTAAACATCATGTATGTGCTCTGATATTGTAGTTTATCCTTCTTCCCATAAATATCCCTCGTCAGCCTCGAAGCATACACTGTCAGCCCGTATATAGTGACCGTTTTCTACAATAGAGTTTAGTGATTACTGGTGTCTATCGAGCATAGTGATCGACAAGGACAGTCTTTGCAAAGCCCTGGAAATAGAATAAAGAAAATTGTATATTTTGGCCAGTGACTGGAATGTTCTTTGGGCGTAGAGATGCCATTTTGTCCTCAAAAACATTTTACTTTTTGTTTCGTCTCAACAGATAAAAGGCAAGTTTGATAGTTGGTGTTAAAGATGTTTCATGTTTAGCCAAAGTTACCTCGGTAATTATGTGTTCTTCGACACACTGAGCAGCGTCAAGCCCGAGACAGCCTTGTTCAAAATTGGTTCAATCGGCTGTTTTGACTGCCAATTGACATTATCCCAATACAGATTGCTTGTTCAAACATTTATTGTTGTCATACCAAATTGCCATTAATTGCATGGCCACATTATATTTGATGCATTATGGCTCATTAAAAACAGCGATGTCAAAGAACACTCAAGGAATATCCATCATCTTCTTCATTTGAACGATTCCTTAACCATCTGTGTACTTGAGAATCGCGTGAGCCTTTCCAGACTACTTCAACCTTTATGTGGTGTCCAAGGCTGATTGGATGACCTTGTACAGATATTACAATGAGGACATGGTATGAGACATGAAATTTGAAGATGTGTTTGCTTCACAAAGCCACACTCCAACCAGGCCATCTGCCACACAATTTTAATTGATGTAAAGTTGATGACAGACCATCTTGCAACGATCTAATGTTTGAGAGATGTGAATGTTGGACTAAACCCAATAGTTACCTTTTTAGGCAAAAATATAGGCTCATGGAGAGCAAAATGATGCAGAATGCCAAGGGTAACATACTGATTCTGGGATGGTGGGTAAATGGTCGGACACAAATACGTAAGTAGATTCATTCATTCAGTGTGTGCAGACAAGCAAGCTGCCTTAGTTATCATTTGTTGGAGCATAGCTTGGAGCCTCAAACAACCCAGAGCCCGATCGCAATTCACATGCTGATGCAGTGCCCCCTGCGTGTTAAGGCAGGAATTGTAATTTGTTAAGGGGTCCGCGAGATGAGTCACGTCTTCTTTGTGAAAATACACTGTGAATTTTTTTAACATCCACCAGCCGATTACTCATTTAGCAGACAGACCACGCAGCTTAACCTCCATTCAAGGGACAGCACAATCTCATTAATGTAACTCCTGTTCTTCGAAGCACAAGTCTGGAAGTCTATCCTTGGGTCAGGCATCAAACAGGACTGGGAGAGACCAAAGGGGAATACACTACCGCTGAGCCTATCCTGTCAAAGCAGCAGCTGGATGAATAAACAGGTGAAGAAGGGAGAGACAAATTTAGTAACCTGCAGGTAAGAGGGGTAAGTTGGGAAGCGTTAAAATGTATATGTTCCACTGTTTTACATTGCAGATGTGTTAAACACAAAACATCTCCCTACAAGAATCTCAAATGATTTCTCAAAGCAATCTGAACAAAAATCTTAACAGACCTCATAGAGATTTCTGCAGGCCAGATGAGTTAAAAGTTGATCATGATTATATCAGAACTTGAGCACCTGTATACATCCTAAATATATAATATTCGTAAATTTTGTTACGTGGGAGGGCGGCTGATGAGCCTTTATCCTATGTGCCGGCCCAGCGCTAACCTCGTGGGGGAGCTCGTCTTGAATGCTCTCCGCAACTCTCCTTCATCCATCCTCTCACTCTCAAGAGACAGCGGCTTTGAAGCAGACCACACTCACTGAGCAACACAGCTCCGGTCACTGAAGATTCACTTGTCTTCGCCTTCACCACCAGAACACCACAACTCACTTCTTCTTCCTCTCATCTTAGTATTTTTTACAACATAGCATCATGGTGTGTCATGCCCTTTATACAACAAAGGTTTTCAGGCTGGTCACATCCTTTATATACCCAGATTTTCACACTGAGGCTGCTCACGCCACGAGGCACGGATCGTTCCACGTTGAATAAAAAATAGAATGGCTGCCTTCTTCTTTCTCTCTTTCTCCTATTTTTCAACCTTTGGTTGTGCACACTAGTGTCGTGATATATAGAGATTCTGGCCAACTCAACAGATGGGCGCATGGTGCCTCCAATATAAACAATAGCCATGCCATACATGTGTGACAACTTCACGTTGAAAACACCGGTTCTCGTCCGATCACCGAAGTTCAGCAACATAGGGATTAGTTAGTACTTTGATGGTTGACCATGCCATATGTTTATTCTTGGTGCACAACTGAGTTAATTAGCTCTGGAGAGTTATCGCCGAAGGCACTTTGGTAGATAGCCGAGCCTGCGATGATGGACAAGCAGAGGGGGTGGTGGACGGTTGAAGTTATTTCCCCTGCACCATGCAGAGTTGGGAGATTTTTAATTAATCTTTCAGTGTTATTCATTCGGATATTTTGCAGGCCAAAAATCTGTCTTGTCAAGTTTTATTGAACGATCTGCATACGAAGTACTGTTGGATCCCACTATTCGCGGGGGATTACCATTCCTGAAAAATGCCCGCAAATGTCGAATCAGCGAATGGCAGACCATTGTTTCAATGGAAAAAGGGGGATAGGTTCCGGCGGTTTCGTATTCATGAAGGAAAATCAAAAATCCCGCGAATACGCTCTCATGAAGATGTGAAAAAAAACGCAATACACCACAAAAATGCAAAAAAAATCCCAAAAAGACATGCGAATACATGAAGCACAGGGCCACAAATGTCGAAGCCGATCAACATTTTATATACCGAGAATACGCGGGTCCGCGAATGGCCGGGTCTGACAGTACACAATGTTAACAGAATAGCAATCAGAAGGGACCAGAAACAACAACAAAAAGGGCACAGAACTTTGGACTGTTCACCTGACAAGAGAGGGCTACGAGATGAAGAGAGAACAAACAGGGGGAGGCGAGACCTGAAATAGAGTCACATTCAATTGAGGCGCAAACCTCACTGTAGAATATGCTACCTCGTAGTCAGAGTGGGGTGGGGGGGTGCAAGGTGGTGACACAACTGGTATAAAAATTATGATGCTATTGCACGAGATGGCAGAGGAAGACGGGAGTCGACGACGATCATACTACGAAGTACGAAGAGGATGATGATGTGTGGCGGATGTAAAAAGTCCGATAGCATCATTATTTTGCGAACAGATTACTTAGCTTGTGTCACGATAACTCGCATTGCAGCATTCTCACCACAAGTTCACCTCAGTATTTGGATTCCTTAATTTCCTTCTTATGAATTTCCTGTTGCTTCTTTGCTGTTAGCTTGACTTCAGTGGTGGGGGAGTGTTGGAGTCATTAAGGAATGTTTCAGGAACCAATTAAATGATTTCAATCTAATTAAAGGTAGTCATCATGGGTTTATTACAGGGAGATCATGTTAACAAATATTTAGAGTTCTCTGAAGTAGTTTCTGATTGATGGATAGGGGGAAGTGTAGTGGATGTAGTTTATATTGACTCTAAGAAGGCTTTTGATAAGGTATCACATCGGAGGTTGTTAGCTCAGGTGAGGCTTGTGGAGTGGCTGGTCAAGTAGATAACTGGATTGGATACTGGTTTTAATGAAAGGAAGCAAAGAGTGCTGTTAGTGCGAGGATGCCTTGCTGGGAGGATG
This sequence comes from Eptatretus atami, assembly GCA_035128595.1. NCBI lineage: Eukaryota > Metazoa > Chordata > Myxini > Myxiniformes > Myxinidae > Eptatretus > Eptatretus atami. Next base: position 44,731,445 of record CM068959.1, on the reverse strand, counting down.
TAAATAATGGAGTACCTCAAGGATCAGTACTTTGACCAGTGATTATTCATAATTTAAATCAACGATTTCGATAGTGGAGTCAAGAGTCGGCTTTCTAAATTTGCTGATGACACACCATCTTAGAGGTAAGTGCGACAGCAGAGAGGGTGGTGATCAAGATACAGGAAAGTATTGATACTTGCATAGATTGGGAAAAAGATTGGCAGATGTCATTAACCTGAGCAAAGTGTAAGGTGTTGGGGATGCGTAAGAACAACTAAAATAGGGATACATGATACAAGAAGCATTCTTGGAGCATGTACACACAGGAGAAGGTCTGAGGGTGGTTATTGATACAGGCGGTTAAGGACAAAGCAAACTGATCAGTGCCAAGCAACTCTAGGTCAAGCAAGTAGTTTAGGTTGTATTTTTTTTATTAAATAGGGGGATAAATTTAAATCAAAGAGGTAGTTTACACACTGGATAGGAATTTTATGAGGTCGCATCCAGAATAGTGTGTGTAATTTTTGGTCATCACATCTGAGAAGGGATATAGCCCTTCCCAGAGAGGGTACAGCGTCGAGCTACTAGATTGATTCCAGGGTTTAGCGAGACGAAGCTATGAGGAACGTTTGAAGGAGATAGGACTTTTATATATTGGAAGGAGGTGACTGTGAGAGGAATCTGATTGAGATATTTAAGATAATGAACAGTGTGGACAAGATAGGTGCAGTAGAGTTTTTTTCTGCAGGGGTGGACAGTGATAGGATCAGGGCCAAGCTTGAGTGTAAGAATGAGAGTTAGGACGTTTTTAAGGCATGGGTCTCTTTGGCAGACAGCAGTTAATTAAGTAGAATGGTCTTTAGGAAAGGTAGTGGTGACGCGAGGGGTGTGGATAAGTTTAAAGGCCATTGAAATGAGTACCTAGATGCATTGAGATAGAGTATGGGGATATTGAGTTTGTGTGGATGGTAGGTAGCTGCAGTGTGACCACTCCTCATTTTCATAAATGCCAAGGTGAGCCAATGAAAAAGCCAAGAATGTCACAAGGTTTTGAAAAGCGATTGTGATAATAGAAAACCTATACGCCAAGAAAACCTATAGAAACCAAGACGCCAAGGTGAACAACGAATAGCCAAGATCTTGTGGAAAAAGCCAAGGAGTGGTCACACTGGGTAGCTGATGTGTGGATGTGGGTGATGATATTTTGGGTCTGGTTGGTGGAGTGCAGCCATGATGCGGCTGAATGGCATGCTCCTTTGCCAAAGTTCCTTGTGCGTTTCCTTATGTGTGTAAGTGGCTAGGTGCAGCCTTACTGAGATTAACTTGGCAATAAGAGTGCCTCAGATTGATGTCCCGCCGCTCTGCATGAGAGAAGAAAGCAACTCAGTCACTGAACACAAATAAAATTTGTCGTTTGGTTCCATCCCTCTGGCTCACTTTCGCTATCCATATACAGTACATCTCATTTGCACATCCTGACGAAACGATGCATCTGAATTCGGCATTTGCATACTCGCAATTGACATCATAGAAATATTACCCACCTTACTTCTGTTGGGGTCAGCTGCAGCAAGTTTTTTGCCCAAGTTCTTCACGAACTGGCTGTCCAGCCCTTCCGCTGTACACAGCATGGTACCTTGCTCGTACTCGATATCAATGTGTGGTCATGATAAAGTCTCCATAGATCGCTTGAAGCCAGCTTTTCTTGACGCAGCACCAGAGCTGACCCTCCCATTGACCACCGGATCGACACCTACTACAATACCCTTACCGTCATATACGACTCGTCTCTGGGCCTCATGTACACTTCCCAGCACAATATTTCTGAGAGTAAATGTTGCTTGTTGACCATTTCTCTTTGCTGTGGCTTTTCTTTTTATTTTATTTATTTTAGCATGGACAGTCTACATCTCTTTCCTTCACCATGTTGTATTTTGTTTTGGACCTTCTATTCGATTAACGCACGGGAGGGGGAAGTGTGTAACAGTACCATTTTGCTTTAGATTAAGTAATATCTGAATACGCTTTAGCTTTGGTTTTAAACGGGGTTTTCCCGCAGGGGTTTTTGAGAGTTTTAGCCTTGGTCAGCATTTTCAAAGACTATTGTGAGGATCTCGTTGAAGGAACATTTTAAATTCGGATTTGTTCAGAGTTTGACGTCAAAATGCAGCATCTCCAAACATGACAAACAAATTTGTCCGTTGGAAAATCAAACCAAGTGCTTTCAAGGCAGGTACGCGCATGGATGCGCGAATGATGAAAACGCCCAGCAGAAAATCGTGCACCTCAATCCATCCTGACATCCTCCCTTCCTTCCTTCCTGAACGCAATTGGAGTATTTTCAGGGAATCGTCCTGCGTGGTGGACGAGCTTGAAATCGTCATTTAAAAGCAGTTGAGTGATAGAGGAGGCAAACTTTTAATGGTTGACTCTGTGAGTGGGATGAAACATTGCGATAAACTATATTACTGACATTGATTGCCGATGTCAACTTTCATAAAATCCATGTTCAACCAATGGAGGGCTACAGGATAGCTCACAGGGACTTGTACTTGCTTTGAGTTGTCTAATCCTACTTCCATTCCTGACCTTGGTGTTTCACCTCAACGAGCGTAACGTACCTCGCAAGGCCGATGTAAGACTGGGACCCCAACCGACAAAGGAAACTTCATCCTCTTGTAACCTACAGCCTACAGAGGGATCTTCATCCCCCAGTAACTTACAGTGGACTCTTTAATCTTTGAGTAACTTATGGGGCTCTGGGATAGCAAGATAGGCTATACTCCTTGAGGTACACACACTCACCTCTAAACTGTCTAGCTTTGGTTCGATTGCTGGCCATAACTATACAAACTGTCATCCCGATGTTTTATCAACATGTGGACGTGAAAATATCCACGGTGTCCTTCGCGGAGTAGGCAAGCTATCGCCGGCACCATGGCAAATTCCAATTCCTGCCCCTATACTTACACAAGGAATTACATTAACAGCACAGCCACATCCTCAGCTAATGATGCTACGCCACAGCCTTGCTGTGTACGAAAGAAGAAGAGGAAGAAGGAGAAGGGCGGGCTCAGCATGGCTAAGTAAGAGTGGGCTCTTCACCTAAGTAACAGTATGAGCACTGCATCCTGGAGCAATGTACAGGGCTTCACATCCCGCAGGTCACTGTATCCCTGATTAATGGAAACAAGGCCACACATCCCAAATTAACTCTCATTAGGGACACTGCGTGATCCCATGGTAACTAAAGAAGTAGAGGGGCATGAGGAGTAAAAAGAATCAACACCTTCTGGCAACTTCTGAGAGTGCTTGACTTGCGACATGACTGATGAAAGTACCATTATGTATTTTTTTGAGATATAATGTTGAATATTCTTGGTATTCTTTTTTCCTGTTTTGAAGAGTTTATACCTCTTGTGGTGTGTTGCAGATTACGATGATTTGATAAATGGAACGGTAAATCCGCATCATCCAGTCAATCTCAAGCATTAACCCTTTTGATTATCTGAATGTTGTTTACACACGTCCATTTCCAAACATTGAAACAAGCTTCCTGGTGCCAGCGTTCACTTATTACCATATTTTTCGACTTAAGCACTGGTGAGTGATGTGATCATTCCCACAAACAATCTTTAGAAAGGCGTTTCTTGTTCTAAAGAGGTCTAATTTATCTCAAGTAACTTCAGAATTGGCTTATTCACATAATAAGAGCATATTACAGGACTACGAAGAGGGGCACAGGGTAGGGGCAGCTCAGTGGTGAATTTGTACTCTCACTGTTATGGATTCAGTTCCTATGCTGCTCAGCAAAAATGTATTTCACCTCAGTCCAGTGTGGTGACCTTTCCAGGATGGGTCTTCACTGCGTTTGTATTGTTCATAAGCACCCATTTTTCTGGTTATAACAACGATGGGACTCTACCACCACCACAACACATAAATGTACTGTGAGAAAATTACTTTGCTCCTTTCAGGACTTTGACAACTTTTTATTTTTAGGTGTATATAGATTTCTTATTTTGCATTCCTTCTCCAAAAGGATACCCGATATCTCCTCGCATTAAGTTCAACTAACATGGAAATATATTATATATATATATATAATATATATATATATATATATATATATCCTACAGAAAGTCTACAACCATTTCAAGTCTTCACCTTTTGTTGCCTTATAGCCTGGAATTAAATTGCATTAAATCAGACTTTTTCCACCTTTATTTACACATCGTAACCCACACTTCCAGGTTGAAAAACAAATTCTACAAATTTCAGAAAATTAATTAAAAGCACAGAATAGAATATCTTGGTTGGATTAACAGTCCACCCCGACCCCCCCCCCCCCCAAAGTTAGTACTTGGTGGAAGACCCTTGACAGCAATTAAAGCTGTGAGTGTGTTGGATAGATCTTTACCAACTTTGCACACCTTGATTGGGAAGTATTTGCCCATTCTTCTGGACAAAACTGTTTCAAGCTCAGGCAAGTTACGTCAGGAGCGTTGATGGACAGCAATCTTCAAGCATGCCACAGATTTCAAGTGGACTTAGCTCAGGACTCTGACTGGGCCACTCAAAGACATTTATCTTTTGCTCCTTAGCCACTCCAGTGTAGCTTTAGCTGTTGTGCTTTGGGTCATTGTCTTACTGAAAGGGTGGCTGTCTGTCTCAATTTCTGCCTTTCTTTAAGAGGGCAGCAGGTTTCCTTGAGAATTTTTCTAAATTTTGCTCCATCCATTTTCCTTCTATCCTGACAAGTACCCCAGTCGCTGCTAATGAGAGACATCCCCATAACATGAGGCTGCAACCACCATGCTTCACAGTAGGAGTGGTGTTTCTTCGGTGATGTGATGTGTTGGTTTGTGCCAAAGTACGTTTTACATTTCGACCAAAAAGTTCCATCTTGGTTTCGTCAGAACACAAAACAGTTTTGCCACGTGGCTTCAGAATCTCCAGAGTGATTTTTGCATACCTCAAACAGGGACTCAAGATGGGATTTTTTGAGTAATGGCTTCCTTTTTGCCCCCTACCGTACAGGCCAGACTTACGGCGAGTGCTTGGGATATTGTTGTTCCATACACACAGTGAACAGTCTTTTGCCATAAAGCGCTAGCTCTTTCAACGTTGCCTATACTGAATCAATCTCATCCTTGCTTGTTCATTCCAGTTTGGAGGATGGCCTGATTCTCAGCAGGGTCTTGGTGATACCATACACCGTACACTTCTTAATTATGTCTTGACTTGCTCCAAGGTATATTCAAGGCCTTTGAAATATTTTTATACCCATTCCCTGATCTGTGCCTTTCTACATCTTTATCCTGGAAGTCTTTTGAAAGCTCCTTGGGGCTCGTGGTTGTGTCTTTGCTGTGAAATGCCACAAACCAGCAGAGGTAAACTACAGGAACAGGTCGATTTTATTCGGAAATGATCTGAATCACTTCAATTTAACACAGGTGGAGACCAATTAATTGTGGTGTGATTTTGAAGGTGATGGTCACACCTGAGCTAACTTATATTTGCTATTATAAGGGGGTGGACACTTATCACACCGAGATATTCCAGTTTTGTTTTTAATTATTAATTTCTGAAATTTGTTTTTCACTTGGAAGTTGAGGTTCGATGTGTCAATACAGGTGGAACTGGAAGGGCACTCGGTAGAGCGCTTAGCTCCGCCACGTAATGCCCTGATCCACAAGAATACATCGGGCCCAATACATTTTTGAAAATATCATGCTGTACAGTACCATATCGTTTTTGGCACCCTCTCTCAATGGTGAAGAATCACTATAAAAATTTAATGATTCATGTTTCCAGATCTGGAATCGGATCTTCACCCAAACTTAATCAGTTCATCCTTGTCACACACCCAACCTGTCTACAACATTTCATGCAGATCCATTCACAACTTTGAGATATCCTGCACACAAACAAACAAACAAAAAAGATGCCGTGCAGAGACGATACTTGCAAAATCACCCCCCTCTCCAAAGTGCATGGATACATCAAATTGTCCATTTCATTAAAAATTTAAATTCACAATCTATTCAAAGTTCAGGTCAATAGGATGAAAATTGATTATTTTCAGATTTAAATTTGATGATTTTTGAAGTTTGACCTTGAGTTGGCCTTTGAACTTTTTGACCTCAAAAATAGCTGCTTCCCCAATTCTGTGATGGACTATGCAAATCCTTTCAACTTTCAAGTTAATGGGATGTAAATTGACGATTTTTTCATTGAAAATTTGATTATTAGATGTTTACATTGAGTTGACCTTTGACCTTTTGATCTCAAAAATAGTGGGTTTCCCAATTCAGTAATGCATTATGAAATTGTGCTGTTTAATTTTCAAGTCATCGGATGAAAAAATGACGATTTCAGAAATTTGACTTGAAGATGACCTTTGACCTCAAATCAATATAATAGGCTTCTCAGTTGAGACTACCTTTTTTTTTCTTGTATACCTTGTCGAGGCTCGTATGAGAGCTAACACACAAAGCACAGCAAGGGGGCATGAGACAAGAGGCGCGGGAGTGGGAAGGAAAAACAGTGGGAGCAGTGAGCTTAGGAGATCTGTGGAAGGAGAGGATGGGGCGAGGGAACACGGCGTACGCAATATGGACATTACAGGAACTTTCAGGAAGAAAGCAGGGAATTTGAAGGAGGTGGGTTTGGGGTGGATTAAACGGGGTGAAGAAAAGATCGAGGATTTGGAGTGGGGACGATAAGAGGTGGTGTGTGAACAGCTGTTTTGAGAAGCCTGGATGGAGAAGAATGCGATTGAACAGAGTGAGGGAGTTTATTCCAAAGGCGGGAAAAAGAGCAATGAAAGAGTGAGGTGAGCAGTGATCCATGATTTTGGTAGTTTTACCAGAAGGGGTTGTTGGTGGACCTTGAGCGCCATCGGAAATATGGTGGGGACAAATTGCAGACACAGCAGGGGGGTGGGGGGAGACTGGAGAGGAGACGGTAGAAGACAGAGAGACCACCGACTGCCTGCTGTGAGAGAGTGACAGGCCCAAAGACTCAGCCTCATTGCGGGAGATGCCAATGATCCGAAATGCCTTGGTTTCTACAGCGTGAAGCCGAGAAAGTGGGAGGCAGGAGCACCAGCCCAGAGGGAGAGCAGTACTCCATCAGGCTGTGGACGAAAGCTTTGTATGTGGTCAGAGCTCAGGTGGGCGAGGAAGGACTTGCACGACTGAGGATTTCCAGTCGGCGACTGGCTTTGGAGGCCAGGTTGGAAATGTGCTTTCCCAGGAAATATCGTGACAGATAGTGAGACCCAGAAGTTTCAAAGAAAGGACTTCTTCCAGAGGATTGTGAGAAGCAGATGGGGTGGGGGGTTCCAAACATTCCTTTTGGAAAGAATATGTGAGAGTGTGAGATTTCTCAGGA
>CM068959.1:44706900-44724040 GCA_035128595.1 Eptatretus atami | reverse complement strand
CCAAAAGGAATGTTTGGAAACCCCCCACCCCATCTGCTTTCTCAACAATCCTCTGGAAGAAGTCCTTTCTTTGAAACTTCTGGGTCTCACTATCTGTCACGATATTTCCTGGGAAAGCCACATTTCCAACCTGGCCTCCAAAGCCAGTCGCCGACTGGGAATCCTCAGTCGTGCAAAAGTCCTTCCTGGCCCACCTGAGCTCCTGACACATACAAAGCTTTCGTCCACAGCCTGATGGAGTACTGCTCTCCCCTCTGGGCTGGTGCTCCTGCCTCCCACCTTTCTCGGCTTCACGCTGTAGAAACCAAGGCATTTCGGATCATTGGCATCTCCCGCAATGAGGCTGAGTCTTTGGCCTGTCACTCTCTCACAGCAGGCAGGTCGGTGGTCTCTCTGTCTTCTACCGTCTCCTCTCCAGTCTCCCCCACCCCCCTGCTGTGTCTGCAATTTGTCCCCACCATATTTCCGCATGGCGCTCAAGGTCCACCAACAACCCCTTCTGGTAAAACTACCAAAATCAGGAATCACTGCTCACCTTCACTCTTTCATTCTCTTTTTCCCGCCTTTGGAATTAACTCCCTCACTCTGTTCAATCCATTCTTCCCTCAGGCTCAAAACAGCTGTTCACCACCACCTCTTATCGTCCCCATCCAAATCCTCGATCTTTTCTACCCCCGTTAATCCACCCAAACCCACCTCCTTCAAATTCCCTGCTTTCCTTCCTGAAAGTTCCTGTAATGTCCATATTGCGTACGCCGTGTTCCCCCCCATCCCTCTCCTTCCACAGATCTCCTAAGCTCTCTGCTCCCACTGTTTTGTCCTTCCCACTCCCGCGCCTCTTGTCTCATGCCCCTTGCTGTGCTTTGTGTGTTAGCTCTCATACGAGCCTCGACAAGGTTACAAGAAAAAAAAAGGTAGTCTCAACTGAGAAGCCTATTATTTGATTTTGGGTCCAAAGGTCATCTTCAAGTCAAATTTCTGAAATCGTCATTTTTCATCCGATTGACTTGAAAATTAAACAGCAATTTCATAATGCATTACTGAATTGGGAAACCCACTATTTTTGAGATCAAAAGGTCAAAGGTCAACTCAATGTCAAACATCTAAAATCATCAATTTTCAACTGAAAAATCGTCAATTTACATCCCATTAACTTGAAAGTTGAAAGGATTTGCATAGTCCATCACAGAATTGGGGAAGCAGCTATTTTTGAGGTCAAAAAGTCAAAGGCCAACTCAAGGTCAAACTTCAAAAATCATCAATTTAAATCTGAAAAATAATCAATTTTCATCCTATTGACCTGAACTTTGAATAAGATTGTGAATTTAAATTTTAATGAAATGGACAATTTGATGTATCCATGGCAACCTTTGGAGAGGGGGGTGGATTTTGCAAGTATCGTGCTCTGCACGGCATCTTTTTCTTGTTTGTTTGTTTGTGTGCAGGATATCTCAAAGTTGTGAATGGATCTGCATGAAATGTTGTAGACAGGTTGGGTGTGTGACAAGGATGAACTGATTAGATTTTGGTGAAGATCCGATTCCAGATCTGGAAACATGAATCATTAAATTTTTATAGTGATTCTTCACCATTGAGAGAGGGTGCCAAAAACGATATGGTACTGTACAGCATGATATTTCAAAAATGTATTGGGCCCGATGTATTCTTGTGGATCAGGCATTACGTGGCGGAGCTAAGCGCTCTACCGAGTGCCCTTCCAGTTCCACCTGTATTGACACATCGTAACCCTCAACTTCCAAGTGAAAAACAAATTTCAGAAAATTAATTAAAAATACAAAACTGGAATATCTCGGTTGGATAAGTGTCCACCCCCCTTATAATAGCAAATATAAGTTAGCTCAGGTGTGACCAATCACCTTCAAAATCACACACCAAATTAATTGGTCTCCACCTGTGTTAAATTGAAGTGATTCAGATCATTTCCGAATAAAATCGACTGTTCCTGTAGTTTACCTCTGCTGGGTTGTGCATTTCACAGCAAAGACACAACCACGAGCCCCAAGGAGCTTTCAAAAGACTTCCAGGATAAAGATGTAGAAAGGCACAGATCAGGGGATGGGTATAAAAATATTTCAAAGGCCTTGAATATACCTTGGAGCACAGTCAAGACAATAATTAAGAAGTGTACGGTGTATGGTATCACCAAGACCCTGCTGAGATCAGGCCATCCCTCCAAACTGGATGAACAAGCAAGGATGAGATTGATCAGATAGGCAACGTTGAAAGAGCTACCAGCCTTTATGGCAAAGACTGTTCACTGTGTGTATGGAACAACAATATCCCAAGCACTCCGTAAGTCTGGCCTGTACGGTAGGGTGGCAAAAAGGAAGCCATTACTCAAAAAATCCCATCTTGAGTCCTGTTTGAGGTATGCAAAAATCACTCTGGAGATTCTGAAGCCACGTGGCAAAACTTTTTGTGTTCTGACGAAACCAAGATGGAACTTTTTGGTCGAAATGTAAAACGTTACGTTTGGCACAAACCCAACACATCACATCACCCGAAGAACACCATCCCTACTGTGAAGCATGGTGGTTGCAGCCTCATGTTATGGGGATGTCTCTCATTAGCAGCGACTGGGGTACTTGTCAGGATAGAAGGGAAAATGGATGGAGCAAAATTTAGAAAAATTCTCAAGGAAAACCTGCTGCCCTCTTAAAGAAAGCAGAAATTGAGACAGACAGCCACCTTTCAGTAAGACAATGACCCAAAGCACACAGCTAAAGCTACACTGGAGTGGCTAAGGAGCAAAAAGATAAATGTCTTTGAGTGGCCCAGTCAGAGTCCTGAGCTAAGTCCACTTGAAAATCTGTGGCATGCCTTGAAGATTGCTGTCCATTACAACGCTCCTGACGTAACTTGCCTGAGCTTGAACAGTTTTGTCCAGAAGAATGGGCAAATACTTCCCAATCAAGGTGTGCAAAGTTGGTAAAGATCTATCCCAACACACTCACAGCTTTAATTGCTGTCAAAGGGTCTTCCCCCAAGTACTAACTTTGGGGGGGGGGGGGTCGGGGTGGACTGTTATCCAACCAAGATATTCTATTCTGTGCTTTTAATTAATTTTCTGAAATTTGTAGAATTTGTTTTTCACCTGGAAGTTGTGGTTACGATGTGTAAATAAAGGTGGAAAAAGTCTGATTTAATGCAATTTAATTCCAGGCTATAAGGCAACAAAAGGTGAAGACTTTGAAATGGTTGTAGACATTTCTTGTACGGACTATAATATATATATATATATATATTTCCATGTTAGTTGAACTTAATGCGAGGAGATATCGGGTATCCTTTTGGAGAAGGAATGCAAAATAAGAATCTATATACACCTAAAAATAAAAAAGTTGTCAAAGTCCTGAAAGGAGCAAAGTATTTTCTCACAGTACATTTATGTGTTGTGGTGGTGGTAGAGTCCCATCGTTGTTATAACCAGAAAAATGGGGTGCTTATGAACAATACAAACGCAGTGAAGACCCAATCCTGGACAGGTCACCACACTGGACTGAGGGTGAATACATTTTATGCTGAGCAGCCATAGGAACTGAATCCATAACAGTGAGAGTACAAATTCCACCACTGAGCTGCCCCCTACCCCTGTGCCCCTCTTCGTAGTCCTGTAATATGCTCTTATTATGTGAATAAGCCAATTCTGAAGTTACTTGAGATAAATTAGACCTCTTTAGAACAAGAAACGCCTTTCTAAAGATTGTTTGTGGGAAATGATCACATCACTCACCAGTGCTTAAGTCGAAAAATATGGTAATAAGTGAACGCTGGCACCAGGAAGCTTGTTTTCAATGTTTGGAATGGACGTGTGTAAACAACATTCAGATAATCAAAAGGGTTTAATGCTTGAGATTGACTGGATGATGCGGATTTACCGTTCCATTTATCAAATCATCGTAATCTGCAACACACCACAAGAGGATGTAAACTCTCAAAACAGGAAAAAAGATACCAAGAATATTCAACATTATATCTCAAAAATACATATGGTACTTTCATCAGTCATGTCGCAAGTCAAGCACTCTCAAGAAGTTGCCAGAAGGTGTTGATTCTTTTTACTCCTCATGCCCCTCTACTCTCTTTAGTTTACCTGGGGATCACGCAGTGTCCCTAATGAGAGTTAATTTGGGATGTCGGCCTTGTTTCCATTAATCAGGGATACAGTGACTCCTGCGGGATGTGAAGCCCTGTACATTGCTCCAGGATGCAGTGCTCATACTGGTTACTTAGGTGAAGAGCCCACTCTTACTTAGCCATGCTGAGCCCCCTTCTCCTTCTTCCTCTTCTTCTTTCGTACACAGCACAGGCTGTGGCGTAGCATCATTAGCTGAGGATGTGGCTGTGCTGTTAATGTAATTCCTTGTGTAGTATAGGGCAGGAATTTGGAATTTGCCATGGTGCCGGCGATAGCTTGCCTACTCCGCGAAGGACACCGTGGGATATTTCACGTCCACATGTTGATAAAACATCGGGATGACAGTTTGTATAGCTTATGGCCAGCAATCGAACCAAAGCTAGACAGTTTAGAGGTGAGTGTGTGTACCTCAAGGAGTATAGCCTATCTTGCTATCCCAGAGCCCCTATAAGTTACTCAAAGATTAAGAGTCCACTGTAAGTTACTGGGGGATGAAGATCCCCTCTGTAGGCTGTAGGTTACAAGAGGATGAAGTTTCCTTTGTCGGTTGGGGTCCCAGTCTTACATCGGCCTTGCGAGGTACGTTACGCTCGTTGAGGTGAAACACCAAGGTCAGGAATGGAAGTAGGATTAGACAACTCAAAGGCAAGTACAAGTCCCTGTGAGCTATCCTGTAGCCCTCCATTGGTTGAACATGGATTTATGAAAGTTGACATCGGCAATCAAATGTCAGTAATATAGTTTATCGCAAATGTTTCATCCCACTCACAGAGTCAACGCATTAAAAGTTTGCCTCTCTATCAGCTCAACTGCTTTTAAATGACGATTTCAAGCTCGTCCACCACGCAGGACCGATTTCCCTGAAAATACTCCAATTGCGTTCAGGAAGGAAGGAAGGGAGGATGTCAGGATGGATTGAGGTGCACGATTTTCTGCTGGGCGTTTTCATCATTCCGCATCCATGCCGTACCTGCCTTGAAAGCACTTGGTTTGAATTTCCAAACGGACAAATTTGTTTTGTCATGTTTGGAGATGCTGCATTTTGACGTCAAACTCTGAACAAATCCGAATTTTAAAATGTTCCTTCAACGAGATCCTCACAATAGTCTTTGAAATGCTGACCAAGGCTAAAAACTCTCAAAAACCCCCTGCGGGAAACCCCGTTAAACCAAAGCTAAAGCGTATTCAGATATTACTAATCTAAAGGCAAAATGGTACTGTTACACTACTCCCCCTCCCCGTGCGTTAATCGAATAGAAGGTCCAAACAAAATACAACATGGTGAAGGAGAAGAGATGTAGACTGTCCATGTAAAATAAATAAATAAAAAGAAAAGCCACAGCAAAGAGAAATGGTCAACAAGCAACATTTACTCTCAGAAATATTGTGCTGGGAAGTGTACATGAGGCCCAGAGCGAGTCGTATATGACGGTAAGGGTATTGTAGTAGGTGTCGATCCGGTGGTCAATGGGAGGGTCAGCTCTGGTGCTGCGTCAAGAAAAGCTGGCTTCAAGCGATCTATGGAGACTTTATCATGACCACCATTGATATCGAGTACGAGCAAGGTACCCATGCTGTGTACAGGAAGGGGCTGGACAGCCAGTTCGTGAAGAACTTGGGCAAAAAACTTGCTGCAGCTGACCCCAACAGAAGTAAGGTGGGTAATATTTCTATGATGTCAATTGCGAGTATGCAAATGCCGAATTCAGATGCATCGTTTCGTCAGGATGTGCAAATGAGATGTACTGTATATGGATAGCGAAAGTGAGCCGAGAGGGATGGGAACCAAACGACAAATTTTATTTGTGTTCAGTGACTGAGTTGCTTTCTTCTCTCATGCAGAGCCGGGACATCAAATCTGAGGCACTCTTATTGCCAAGTTAATCTCAGTAAGGCTGCACCTAGCCACTTACACACATAAGGAAACGCACAAGGAACTTTGGCAAAGGAGCATGCCATTCAGCCCATCATGGCTGCACTCCACCAACCAGACCCAAATATCATCACCCATCCACACATCAGCTACCCAGTGTGACCACTCCTTGGCTTTTTCCACAAGATCTTGGCTATTCGTTGTTCACCTTGGCGTCTTGGTTTTCTATAGGTTTTCTTGGCGTATAGGTTTTCTATTATCATCGCTTTTCCAAAACCTTGTGAATTCTTGGCTTTTTTCATTGGCTCACCTTGGCATTTATGAAAATGAGGAGTGGTCACACTGCAGCTACCTACCATCCACACAACTCAATATCCCCATACTCTATCTCAATGCATCTAGGTACTCATTTCAATGGCCTTTAAACTTATCCACCCCCTCCGTCACCACTACCTTTCCTGAAAGACCATTCTACTTATTAACTGCTGTCTGCCAAAGAGACCCATGCCTTAAAACTGTCCTAACTCTCATCTTCTTTACACTCAAGCTTTGGCCCCTGATCCTATCACTGTCCACCCTGCAGAAAAAAACTCTACTGCACCTATCTTGTCCACACTGTTCATTATCTTAAATATCTCAATCAGATTCCCTCACAGTCACCTCCTTTCCAATATATAAAGTCCTATCTCCTTCAAACGTTCCTCATAGCTTCGTCTCGCTAACCCTGGAATCAATCTAGTAGCTCGACGCTGTACCCTCTCTGTGGAAGCTATATCCCTTCTCAGATGTGATGACCAAAATTACACACACTATTCTGGATGCGACCTCATAAAATTCCTATCCAGTGTTAAAACTACCTCCTTTGATTTAAAATTTATCCCCCTATTTATAAAAAAAAATACAACCTAAAACTACTTGCTTGACCTAGAGTTGCTTGGCACTGATCAGTTTGCTTTGTCCTTAACCGCCTGTATCAATAACCACCCTCAGACCCTTCTCCTGTGTGACATGCTCCAAGAATGCTTCTTGTATCATGTAATCCCTATTTTAATTGTTCTTACGCATCCCCAACACCTTACACTTGCTCAGGTTAAATGACATCTGCCAATCTTTTTCCCAATCTATGCAAGTATCAATACTTTCCTGTATCTGATCACCACCCTCTCTGCTGTCCACCTTACCTCTAAGATGTGTGTCATCAGCAAATTTAGAAAGCCGACTCTTGACTCCACTATCGAAATCGTTGATTTAAATTATGAATAATACTGGTCAAAGTACTGATCCTTGAGGTACTCCATTATTTACATCCTCCCAGCAAGGCATCCTCGCACTTACAGCCACTCTTTGCTTCCTTTCATTAAAACCAGTATCCAATCCAGTTATCTACTTGACCAGCCACTCCACAAGCCCTCACCTGAGCTAACAACCTCCGATGTGATACCTTATCAAAAGCCTTCTTAGAGTCAATATAAACTACATCCACTACACTTCCCTCATCCATCCAATCAGAAACTACTTCAGAGAACTCTAAAATATTTGTTAAACATGATCTCCCTGTAATAAACCCATGATGACTACCTTTAATTAGATTGAAATCATTTAATTGGTTCCTGAAACATTCCTTAATGACTCCAACACCTTCCCCACCACTGAAGTCAAGCTAACAGCAAAGAAGCAACAGGAAATTCATAAGAAGGAAATTAAGGAATCCAAATCTGGAGGTGAACTTGGTGGTGAGAATGCTGCAATGCGAGTTATCGTGACAAAGCTGAAGTAATCTGTTTCGCAAAATAATGATGCTATCGGACTTTTACATTCACGCCACACATCATCCTCTTCGTACTTCGTAGTATGATCGTCGTCGACTCCCGTCTTCTCTTGCCATCTCGTGCCAATAGCATCATAATTTTATACCAGTTGTGTCACCACCTTGCACCCCCCCCACCCCACTCTGACTACGAGGTAGCATATTCTACAGTGAGGTGTTGCGCCTCAATTGAAGTGACTCTATTTCAGGTCTCGCCTCCCCCTGTTTGTTCTCTCTTCATCTCGTAGCCCCTCTTGTCAGGTGAACAGTCCAAAGGTTCTGTGCCCCTTTTTGTTGTTGTTTCTGGTACCCTTCTGATTGCTATTCTGTTACATTGTTGTACTGTCAGACCCGGCCATTCGCGGACCCCGCGTATTCTCGGTATATAAAATGTGATCTGCTTCGACATTTGTGGCCCTGTGCTTCATGTATTCGCATGTCTTTTGGGATTTTTTTTGCATTTTTGTGGGTGTATTCGCGTTTTTTTCACATCTTCATGAGCGTATTCGCGGGATTTTTGATTTTCCTTCATGAATCACGAACCGCCGGGAACCTATCCCCCCTTTTTCCATTGAACCAATGGTCTGCCATTCGCGGATTCGACATTTGCGGCATTTTTCAGGAATGTATCCCCCGCGAATAGTGGGATCCAACAGTACTTCGTATGCAGATCGTTCAATAAAACTTGACAAGACAGATTTTTGGCCTGCAAAATATCCGAATGAATAACACTGAAAGATTAATTAAAATATCCCCCAACTCTGCATGGTGCATGGGGGAAATAACTTCAACCGTCCACCACCCCCTCTGCTTGTCCATCATCGCAGGCTCGGCTATCTACCAAAGTGCCTTCGGCCGATAACTCTCCAGAGCTAATTAACTCAGTTGCACCAAGAATAACATATGGCATGGTCAACCATCAAAGTACTAACTAATCCCTATGTTGCTGAACTTCGGTGATCGGACGAGAACCGGTGTTTTCAACGTGAAGTTGTCACACATGTATGGCATGGCTATTGTTATATTGGAGGCACCATTGCGCCCATTGTTGAGTTGGCCAGAATCTCTATATATTCACGACACTAGTGTGCACAACCAAGGTTGAAAAAATAGGAGAAAGAGAGAAAGAAGAAGGCAGCCATTCTATTTTTATTCAACGTGGAAACGATCCGTGCCTCGTGGCGTGAGCAGCCTCAGTGTGAAAATCTGGGTATATAAAGGATGTGACCAGCCTGAAAACCTTTGTTGTATAAAGGGCATGACCACACCATGATGCTATGTTGTAAAAACAATACAAGATGAGAGGAAGAAGAAGTGAGTTGTGGTGTTCTGGTGGTGAAGCGAGACAAGTGAATCTTCAGTGACCGGAGCTGTGTTGCTCAGTGAGTGGTGGTCTGCTTCAAAGCCGCTGTCCTTGAGAGTGAGAGGATGGATGAAGGAGAGTTGCGGAGAGCATTCAAGACGAGCTCCCCCCACGAGGTTAGCGCTGGGCCAGCACATAGGATAAAGGCTCATCCGCCCCCTCCCACGTAACAAAATTTAACGAATATTATATATTTAGGATGTATACAGGTGCTCAAGTCTGATATAATCATGATCAAACTTTTAACTCATCTGGCCTTGCAGAAATCTCTCATGAGGTCTGTTAAGATTTTTGTCAGATTGCTTTGAGAAATCATTTGAGATTCTTGTAGGGAGATGTTTTGTGTTTAACTATCTGCAATGTAAAACAGTGGAACAATATACATTTTAACCCTTCCCAAACTTACCCCTCTTACCTGCAGGTTACTAAATTTGTCTCTCCCTTCTTCACCTGTTTATTCATCCAGCTGCTGCTTTGACAGGATAGCTCAGCGGTAGTGTATTCCCCTTTGGTCTCTCCAGTCCTGTTTGATGCCTGACCCAAGGATAGACTTCCAGACTTGTGCTTCGAAGAACAGGAGTTACATTAATGAGATTGTGCTGTCCCTTGAATGGAGGTTAAGCTGCGTGGTCTGTCTGCTAATATGAGTATCGGCTGGTGGATGTTAAAAAAATTCAACAGTGTATTTTCACAAAGAAGACGTGACTCATCGCCGGCACCCTTAACAAATTACAAATTCCTGCCTTAACACGCAGGGGGCACTGCATCAGCATGTGAAATTGCGATCGGGCTCTGGGTTGTTTGAGGCCTCCAAGCTATGCTCCAACAAATGATACAACTAGCAGCTTGCTTGGTACTGCACACACTTGAATGAATGAATCTACTTACGTATTTGTGTCCGACCATTTACCCACCATCCCAGAATCAGTATGTTACCCTTGCATTCTGCATCATTTTGCTCTTCCATGAGCCTATATTTTGCATAAAAAGGTAACTATTGGGTTTAGTCCCACAATTCACATCTCTCAAACATTAGATCGTTGCAAGATGGGTCTGTCATCAACTTTACATCAATTAAAATTGTGTGGCAGATGGCCTGGTTGGAGTGTGGGCTTTGTGAAGCAAACACATCTTCAAATTTCATGTCTCATACCCATGTCCTCATTGTAATATCTGTACAAGGTCATCCAATTCAGCCTTGGACACCACATAAAGGTTGAAGGTAAGTCTGGAAAGGCTCACGCGATTCTCAAGTACACAGATGGTTAAGGAATCGTTCAAATGAAGCAGATGATGGATATTCCTTGAGTGGTTCTTTGACATCGCTGTTTTTAATGAGCCATAATGCATCAAATATATGTGGCCATGCCAATAATGGCCAATTGTATGACAACCAATAATGTTTGAACAAGCAATCTGTCATTGGGATAATGTTCAATTGGCAGTCAAAACAGCCGATTGAACCAATTTTGAACCAAGCTGTCTCGGGCTTGACTGGCTGCTCAGTGTGTCGCGAACACATGAATTACCGAGGTAACTTTGGCTAAACATGAACAATCTTTAACACCAAACTATCAAAACTTGCCTTTATCTTGTTGAGACGAAACAAAAAAGTAAAATGTTTTTGAGGACAAAAATGGCATCTCTACGCCCAAAGAACATTCCAGTCACTGGCCAAAAATATACCAATTTTCTTTATTCATACTTTCCAGGGCTTTGCAAAGACTGTCCTTGTCGATCACTATGCTCGATAGACACCAGTAATCACTAAACTCTATTGTAGAAAACAGGTCACTATATACGGGCTGACAGTGTATGCTTCGAGGCTGACGAGGGATATTTATGGGAAGAAGGATAAACTACAATATCAAGAGCACATACATGATGTTTAGTGTCATATCATCTTCTTTCTGGTTTTTATACTGTGCGCAAAGTGAAAAGCAGGGTTAAGCAATTGATTCACTTTGTCTGTCTGTCTTTCTGTCTGTCTGTCTGTCCACAAACAGATATTCTCAGTAGACAACATATCACTATTCTCATTAGACAACTTAACTAGCTATTAAACCAAGTTCATTGTCAAACTTGCCTGTGAGCCTTCAGAAGAGAAAGTGACATGAAGAGTCATAAGTGCCTTTCGGAATGCCAAAACCCACCAGCGAGCATCAGGGATGTCCAGTTTGTCAAAAATGGTTTGCCAGCCAATGGAGGTCTTGCGATGCACAGATGGCCCAGCTTATTAGGGGCCACCAGGGCCAACTAACCATACTGGAGCCAGTCTCATCTGAATATCTGTTCCTCCTTATGGGGGTAGTGTGACCATACAACGGCAGCAGCACGACAGACCAGTGTGTGTGTGTGTGTGTCATTGATTGTTATCTTCATATGCAGGTTTCAGATGGTGGAATGGAGTATTACCAGGGCTCCAAGTATCCACATTCGTTTTCAGTTCGGGATCAAGATTTATGGACCAAGCTGTGAAGTTTTGTTGTTCTCAAAAGTTTTGTTCCGTGGGCTCGTTTCAAAATCGTCACTGAGCCCCGGACAGCTTCAAACTGTATTTTGTTTGAAGTAATATTTCCAATTATGGTTTTTAAGATCTCTGAAAGGTTCTTCTTTATAATTCCGTTGCTCCAATTCTCACTGGTACAATGTTAGCGCTGTTCAGCTTGCACGACCTTTTTACTTCATTTTTAACTCGCCTATAATGTAGTTCCGGGGACCTAATGGGATGGCGCATCTTCTGTCCATCAGTCTATAAGTCCATCCATCCATAAACACTTGCAACTTCTTCTCAGAAACTACTCATGCGATTGTGTCTAAACTTGGCTGAAATGATATTTGGTATGTTGCAACTCAAGTTTGTTCATGGCATTCCAAAAGAAAAAAAAATCAGGCCCTGGGGAATCTAGGGGGGGGGGGGTTGTCCCTCAAAATAGGTATTTGTCTTCTTCTCAGAAACTACACACACAATTCCAATGAAACTTGACCACAACCTTCATCAACTGTGATGTTGCAAAGTTTGCTCATGGCATTAAAAAGAAAATCAACGTGTATGGGGATTTGACCCCCCCCCCCCCCCCAAATTTTTTTTTTTTTTAGCTATTTGGTCTCTTCTCTGAAACTACACACACACAATTTTGATGATACTTAACCACGACATTCATCACCCATGATTTTCAAAGCTTATGACCAAAAATCAAATAAACAAAAAAAATCTTATTTCTTCCCCCAAAACACATGCAATTTTGATGAAACTTAACCACAACCTTCATTACCCGTGATGTACCAAAGATTGTTCACGCCATAAAAAAATAGGACCACTGAACCTGAAGCCTCTCTGGGCCCTGGCCTAATGATGTAACACAAATTTGGAAGCATTCTGAATGGTGGGTCTTTTTGTATGATGAGAGAAGATTTTGGAAGGAATTTGTGCGACGGCCATTTTGACGCACTTCCGGTCATGTGAATGGAATAAGCTTTGCAATCCCCATTACAAGTCAGGAGCGGAACATTGCTGCCAAATTTCAGCCATATCGGCCTAGCGGTTTGGCTGGAGAAGTCGAAATGGGAGATGGATGGACGGACAGACAGACGGAAGGAAGGACGGCTTACAACTTTACCATGCCACCAAAGAAACGGGCAAATTTGGGCAGATCTACATTTGCAGCCAGAAAAAAAGAAAGAAACCCAGAAGCAGGAAAACTCACAAGAAAGACAATCACGTGTTGAAGCTGACCGAGAACGTACCAGCTACCAGAGCAACAGAAGCATTGCAAGAAAGACGATCTCCTCAGAAAAAAAAACAATCAAATTCAGCCTTTTGGCTTAAACTATATTTTATTTAAACTGGGGAAATAATGTGAAATTTATCCTGGGCAACGCCGGGTACCTCAGCTAGTTTAATATAAAATAAAGTTCCCTTCCTTGTGAAAAGTGATGCTCTTGGTCATTTTCAACTCGTGGGAAATCCTGTTATTGCAGCCAAAAGCACAGCAGACCACCATGTTTTACATTTAAACCAGGGCAGCTGACCAGCCCCTGGGCCCTGGGGTATTGTAATATGGTGGATCGCTGGTGCCACTCACCGTATATTCATCTCCATAGCAGGGTTCACTCCAGTGATATATACAGCTCAGTGGTTCTGAGTACTGTGCGTTCTGACGGGCTTGATTAAACCTCACTATTATTTGCCACATATGTTTAAAATTTTCGGTATCCCTTATCGTGAGTAATACTCGACCCAAACAAAGCCAATGGAAATCTGACAGAACAAACCCGGGCAGTGTATAATCAGCAGAGGCCTACAGGCCTAGTGTGTTATGCCCAACAGAAAACCAAGATGGCAGCCATATAATTTTAGCTGGGTGCCATGGTTGATGGAGTGAAGCGACCAATGTGGATGTGGTCCGGCAGCTGTCTGACCAATGGGTGCACATTTCAAAAATCAACCGCAAACAAGAACAGTAGCAGCAGCAGCAACGAGGAGCTCTTGATACCTGAAATATGTCACAGGTAAAAAATACCTTCAATTGAACATGATTTTGTTTGCACTTCCCCTCTACCTCCCACTGAGATTGAGTCTGTAGCCCGAGGCAGATTTAATTGCTGGGTCTGGTGTTGCTGGAGGCTTTGAGCACAGGTAAGATGGGCTATTGGGCCGAATGACCTCCTCCTGTATCAAAGTTCCTCATTGTTCCTTGTAATCGGAGAATTTGTAAATAAGGAGGTGAACTGAAGATACAAACGCATACAGTATATTATATCACAAAAGACAAATACTGTACTTCCTTCATTTGGCTATGTCTTGCATATCAAAATGGATGAAATGATATCTCCTTCGCAAGTGCACCTAGAAGGCAGAGCTACATGCTGTAAGCACTATAAGCCAACGTGTACCTTCTCCACTTTCAGAAAAGGCATTAGGCAAGGTTAAATGGTGCCAGAGAGGATCTAATTGGAGTCTCTGTGGTGCCTACACATCATATAACCTTGGTCTTATCTGATACTGTTGCTGCTTATCATTATTTTGGGGTGTCTATTGTCTGTATCCAAAACAGGAAGGCTGAAACTGGTGCTGTGTAGCAATCTTTCATCCAGTCAGATGATTTGAACATATCGTTCTTTAAAACTGGCAACTGTGTGAGTGTGACTCGCAGTACAATTCAACGTATAAGTGGAATATCGTGCGTTGATTTGCGCTGCACAACAACAATGGCCACAGCAATTCATCTTGCATTGTTCTATCATTCTGCTACCATGCAGTGATTAAAATGTATTACCATATTATATTCGTCATGCCAGAGGCACGAAAGCCACAGTGGAACGCCACGAGGTTCAGTTATCAACTCGGCCCGCATGAAAGCAGCCTCGTTAATCTGACCTACCGTGCCCTGATTGTACCAAATCATATTATGTCGGAAAAATACATCTTACCAATTTCGAAAAAAAAAAATCCTTGTAGTGGGAAAGATGTGTTCAAAAGTGAAAACACCACCAACGAGGATAGAGGATCAGTAGGCATAAGGCTCAAGTCCTCAACCCTCATCTATCGAGCCTGGGTGGTGCCTTCAGTTTTTTTTTTAAACATTTTACCAACAAATGCTTTATTAATTTTACTTTTGTTGTGGGAGTGTGATGGAACAATCTTCATCCATCACAATCCCACAACAAACGTAAAATGTCAAAAGTTGTGATGGTAATCCATAAGAGGATTGTGGTGTTGTATTGTGGCATCATAATGTGGTGTCATTACTAACTTGTTTGGTTGTCTTTTTAGCCCACAACAGGGCGTTAGCCCGTGTGTCCGTCTGAAGCCTCTTCTCGAAAGTGACTGGATGTATTTCTTTCATATTCGGCACATGTATGCAATAACATCTTGGCATGCGTCATGTCAAATGTTTTGGGATTAGAGCCAAAAATCATGGGGGACAATTTTATTTCAGAATTTTTGTAGTTAAAACAAAAAAAACGTTTTATGGGAGAGAATCATACAAGATTGCATATGCTGTAAATAACGATTATTTATTTGTATACACTTTACCATCTCCACCAGCAATACAACCTTTGAATTATTTATTTATATATGCTTTACCCTCATCCCCACCAACATACCACATTTAACGATGTATTTATTTATTTATATACAGTTTACCATCACTACTGCCAGCATACCACCTTGAATTATTTATTTATATACCTTTGACCTTTTGACAACCTTTGTTTGTTCAATTATTTAAATATAACATCTGCAGTATACATGTCCCATTTTAAGGTACAGTTGTGTCCTCGATGAGGATTTGTATCCTGGCTCGAAATAATGTTTGGCAGCATGGAGCCTGGAGGTACTTTGGCAAAGCATGTAGGCACAATCTGTGTCTGCTGCCAGAACAAAAGCAGCAAATGGGGCACATAGCTTGCACTTTGTTTCCACGTTGGCCTTTTGGGCAAATTCTGTTCTTGTTTAATATAACATTGCACATCCGTGTGAAACGGTAAAAACAAAACAAACAAAAAAAATAGCGAAATCATTTGTTTTGTCACAAGACCATGAGTAACATGTCCATATTTTAGGACGGTGCAGAACTTGCACACTTACTGTATACCTTTGAGCTGTCTCACCTGGGTTGGATTCCGAACCCAACATATATACACAATTATATAATATATATACATAAATATATATAAAAATATATATATAAAATATATATATATTATAATATATAAATATATATATATAAATATATATATATATATGTATATAATATACTGTATATATATATATGATATATTATTATATTATTAAATATTATATATATATATATATATATTGTTACGAATTTGGGAATTCGATTGCACACAACATACAGGTTCCTTTAGTCAGCTATGTCGATAAGTGCTTGTTCCCTAGATAGCTCACCTTCCATTGTTTAAATGTTCAGAAATCGATTAGATGCGCTGCGGATCGATTTAATAGTTAGGAAACGAACAATGGAGACATCCCTCCCCCTCTTCTGCGAAGAGCAAGAAGAACCCTGCCGTCCGTGACTCATGATGTCAACAACTCCCTCCCACCCGTGGCTGAGCGGGGATGGAGCACGAGGGCATGAGTCATGAGTCACGCCGGAGCGGGTGAATGGCGGAGAAGGATAAGAGGAGATCTTTCTTTTGTTCGTGGGCAGAGTTGGAGAAGGGAGTTGAGAGTAGCCGTTCAGCAGACCGTCGGGTCCTGCTTGGCTTGCGTTAGGGTTGAGGCCTTCGGAAGCTTTTTGCTTCAGCTGGCTCAGTGAGCTTCGGCTGAGGCCTGGCTCGAGGAGGGTTTTTGGAGGCTTTTTGCTTTGATGTTCCGTGAGCTTCGGCTTCTGCTTGGCTCGGAGAGCTTTTTGCTTCAAGCTGCCCTGTTGAAGGGAGTTAAGCCGGTCGCTCGGCTCGAGCTGCGAGTGGTGGCTTCTTCTTCTTGGTTCGTGGAGCTCTTTGTTCTCCATTTTGTTCGCGGCTTGGTGCGACTCATCGACCTCTTCGTGGAGTGGTTCCTCGGGAAGCGACGCATCGACAGGAAGGATCGGCACCTCGTCTCACCAGCACGTGTTGAGAAGCTCGGGAGGATTCGCGGGAGCTCGGAAGGATCACGGCGATTGGATCCAGCTCGCCTCGCTGGAGCCCGGGTCTGAACAACTTGAAGACCACACGAGGTGGAGAGGTTCGAGATAGGTTCTGGGTTTCAGCTCACCTGTCCTCCGAGCTGGAGCCCGTTATTAAAGGCCTCTGCCACCATTTATTGGGTCTGTGTGTGCTACGTGTGTCCGTGGGCCCATCTAATAAGTAGGAACTGCTGTTAAGTGCAAGTTTCTGTACATAATAAGTAGATGGTTGTAGTTCTTTTGCCGTGCTTTTGTTGCTTGTATAATTGCATACGTGTTTTGCCTTGTTTAATTGCATACG
>CM068959.1:44690543-44706620 GCA_035128595.1 Eptatretus atami | reverse complement strand
GCTAACCCTCAACTTCCAAGTGAAAAACAAATTTCAGAAAATTAATTAAAAATACAAAACTGGAATATCTCGGTTGGATAAGTGTCACCCCCTTATAATAGCCAAATATAAGTTAGCTCAGGTGTGACCAATCACCTCAAAATCACACACCAAATTATTCCTCCACCTGTGTTAAATGAAGTGATTCAGATCATTTCCGAATTAAAATCGACTTTTCCTGTAGTTTACCTCTGCTGGGTTGTGGCATTTCACGCAAAGACTCAAAACCACGCACCCAAGGAGCTTTCAAAAACTTCCAGATAAAGATGTATAAAGGCACAGATCAGGGATGGGTATAGAAAATATTTCAAAGGCCTGAAATAGCCTGGAGCACAGTCAAGACAATAATTAAAAGTTGTACGGTGTATGGTACACCAAGACCCTGCTGAGATCAGGCCCACCTCTCCAAACTGGTATGAACAAGCAAGGATGATTTATTGATCAGATAGGCACCATGAAGCCAATGGCAACTTGAAAGAGCTACCGGCCTTATGCAAAGACTGCTTTCACTGTGTGTATGGAACAACAATATCCCAAGCACTCCGCAAGTCTGCCTGTACGTAGGTGCAAAAAGGAAGCCATTACTCAAAAAAATCCCACTGAGTCCTGCTTTGACGTAATGCCAAAAATCACTCTGAGATTCTGAAGCCACGTGGCAAAACTTTTTGTGTCTGACGAAACCAATGGAACTTTTTGGTCCATCGTAAAACGTTACGTTTGGCACAAACCCAAAACACATCACATCACCGAGAACACCATCCCTACTGTGAAGACATGGGGTGTTGCAGCCTCATGTTCCATGGATTCTCTCATAGCAGCGGACTGGGCTACTTGTCAGCGATAGAAGGGAAAAAGTGGATGGAGCAAAAAATTTAGAAAAATTCCAAAGAAAACCTGCGCCCTTCTTAAATTTTAAAGCAGAAATTGAGACAGACAGCCACCTTTCAGTAAGACAATGACCCAAAGCACACAGCTAAACTACACTGGAGTGGCTAAGGAGCAAAAAGCATAAAGTAATTTGAGCCAGTCAGAGTCCTGAGCTAAGTCCATTGAAAATCTTGGCATGCCTTGAAGATTGCTGTCCACATGCTCCTGACGTAACTTGCCTGAGCATTGACAGTTTTTCCAGAAAGAATGGGCTAAATACTTCCCAATCAAGAGTGTGCAAAGTAAAGATCTATCCCAACACACTCACAGCTTTAATTGCTGCTCAAAGGGTCTTCCACCAAGCTACAAAACTTTGGGGGGGGGTCGGTGGACTGTTATCAACCAAGTATTCTATTCTGTTGCTTTTAATTAATTTTGAAATTTGTAGAATTTGTTTTCACCTGGAAGTTGTGGCGTTACATGTGTAAATAAAGCGTGGAAAAAGTCTGATTTAATGCATTAATTCCAGGCATAAGGCAACAAAAGGTGAAGACTTTGAAAGGGTTTAGATTTCTGTAGATATTATATATATATAGTATATATATATATATATATAAATATTTCCATGGTAGTTGAACTTAAGCGAGGAGAGAATCGGGTATCCTTTTGGAGAGGAATGCAAAAATAAGAATCTATATACACTTAAAAATAAAAAAGTTGTCAAAGTCCTGAAAGAGCAAAGCTATTTTCTCACATACATTTATTGTTGTGTGTCGTAGAGTCCATCGTGTTAAATAACCAAAAAATGGGGTGTTAATAACAATACAAACCAGTGAAGAACCAACCTGGACAGGCACCACACTGGACTGAGCGTGAATACATTTTATGCTGACAGCCATAGGAACTGAATCCATAACATGCAGAGTACAAATTCCACCACTGAGCTGCCCCCTACCCCTGATGCCCCTTTCGTAGTCTTAATATGCTCTTATTATGTGAATAAGCAATATCTGAAGTTACTTGAGATAAATTAGACCTCTTATAGAAACAAGAAACGCCTTTCTAAAGATTGTTTGTGCGAATGATTCACATCACTCACGAGTGCTTAAGCAGAAAAATTATGGGTAATAATCGAACCTGGCACCAGGAAGCTGTTTTCAATTTTGGAGGACTGTGTAAACAACATTCAGATATCAAAAGTTTAATGCTGAGATGACTGGATGATGCGGATTTACCGTTCCATTTATCAAATCATCGTAATCTGCAACACACACAAGAGATGTAAACTCTCAAAAACAGGAAAAAATACCAAAATATTCAACATTATATCTCAAAATACATATGTACTTTCATCAGTCATGCTCGCAAAGTCAAGCACTCTCAAAAGTTGCAGAATGTTATTGATCTTTTTACTCCTCATGCCCCTCTACTCCTCTTTAGTTTACCTGGGGACACCGCCCAGATGTCCCTAATGAATTAATGGGATGTCGGCCTTGTTTCCATTAATCAGTAGACAGTGACTCCCTGCCGGATGTGAAAGCCCTGTACATTGCTCCAGATGCAAAACCAGGCTTCATACTGTAGTACTTAGGTGCAGAGCCCACTCTTACTTAGCATGCTTGAGCCGCCCTTCTCCTTCTTCCTCTTCTCTTTCTACACAGCACAGGCTGTGGCCGAGCATCATTAGCTGAGGATGTGGCTGTGCTGTAAAATGTAATTCCTTGTTATGTATAGGAGGAATTTGAATTTGCCATGGTGCGGGCGATAGCTTGCCTACTCCGCCAAGGACACCGTGGGATATTCACTCCACATGTTGATAAAACATCGCGATGACAGTTTGTATAGCTTATGGCCAGCAAATCGAACCAAAGCTAGACAGTAGAGGATGAGTGTGTGTACCTCAAGAGTATAGCCTATCTGCTATCCCAGAGCCCCTATAAGTACTCAAAGATAAAGAGTCCACTGTTAAGTACTGGGGATGAAGATCCCCTCTGTAGGCTGTAGGTACAAGTAGGATGAAGTTTCCTTTGTCGCTTGGGTCCCGTCTACATCGGCCTTGCAAGTAACGTTACGCTCGTTGAGGGAAACACAAGTCAGGAATGAAGTAGGATTAGACAACTCAAGCCAAGACAAAAGTCCCTGTAGCTATCCTGAGCCCTCATGGTTGGAACATGATTTTATGTGAAAGTTGACATCGGCAATCAAAATGTCAGTAATATAGTTTATCGCAAATGTTCATCCCACTCACAGAGTCAACGCTTAAAAGTTTGTCCTCTCTATCAGCTCAACGCTTTTAAATGACGCATTTCAAAGCTCGTCCACCACGCAGACCATTCCCTGAAAAAAATACTCCAATTCGTTCAGGAAGGAAGAAGGAGGATGTCAGGATATTGAGGTGCACGATTTCTGCTGGCGTTTCATCATTCCGCGATCACAGCCGTGACCTGCCTTGAAAGCACTTGGTTTGAATTTCCAAACGGACAAAATTTGTTTTGTCATGTTTGGAGATGCCCTGCATTTTGACGTCCAAACTCTGAAACAAATCCGAATTTTAAAATTATCCTTCAAAGATCCTCACAATGAGTCTTTGAAATGCTGACCAAGCTTAAAAACTCTCAAAACCCCCTCGGGAAAACCCCGCGTTTAAACCAAAGCTAAAGCGGTTCATTCAGATATTACTAATCTAAAGGCAAATGGTACTGTTCACACACTCCCCCTTCCCGTTCGTTAATCGAATAGAATGTCCAAACAAAATACAACAGGGAAGGAGAAAGATGTAGAGCTGCTCCATATAAAATAAATAAATAAAAAAGAAAAGCCACAGCAAAGAGAAATGCAGCAACAAGCACATTTACTCATTAAAATTATTTGTGCTGGGAAGTGCTACATGAGCCAGAGCGATCGATAATATGACGGTAAGGGTATTGTAGTAGGTGTCGATCGCGTGTCAATGGAGGGTTAGCTCATGGCTGCTCAAGAAAGCTGGCTTCAAGCAGATCTATGGAGACTTTATCATGACACCATTCATATCGAGTACGAGCAAGTACCCAATGCTGTGTACAGGAAGGGCTGACAGCCATTCGTGAAAGAACTGGGCAAAAAACTTGTCCTTGCAGCTGACCCCACAGAAGTAGGTGGTAAGATTTCTATTGATTCAAGCGATATGCAGAATGCCGAATTCAATGCATCGTTTCGTCAGAATTGTGCAAAGGAGAATGTACTGTATATGGATAGCGAAAGTGAAGCCGAGAGGGATGGCGAACCAAACGACAAAATTTTATTTGTGTTCAGTGACTGAGTTGCTTTCTTTCTCTCATGCAGAGCCGGGACATCATATCTGAGCACTCATTGCCAAGTTAATCGTCAGTAGCTGCACCTAGCCACTTACACACATAAGGAAACGCACAAGGAAACTTTGGCCAAGGAGCATTGCCCATTCACCCAGTCAGGCTGCACTCCACCAACCAGACCCAAATATCATCACCCGATCCACAACATAGCTACCCAGTGTACCATCTTGGCTTTTTTCACAAATCTTGGCTATTCGTTGTTCACCTTGCTCTTGGTTTCTATAGGTGTTTTCTTGGCGTATTAGGTTTCATATCATCCTTTTCCAAAACCTTGATGAATTCTGGCTTTTTTCATTGGCTCACCTTGGCATTTATGAAAATGAGGAGTGTCACACTTGCAGCACCTACCATCCACACAACTCAATACCCCATTACTCTATCTCAATGCATCTAGGCTACCATTTCAATGCCTTGAAAAACTTATCCCACCCCTCCGTCACCCACTACCTTTCCTGAAAGACCATTCTACCTATTAGACTTGCTGATCTGCCAAGAGACCCATGCTTTAAAACTGTCCTAACTCTCATCTTCTTTTACCACTCAGCTTTGGCCCCTGATCCTATCACGGTCACCCGCAGAAAAAAACTCTTACTGTCCACCTATCTTGTCCACACTGTTCATTATCTTAAATATTCTCAATCAGATTCCTCACATCACCTCCCAACTATATAAAGTCCATCTCCTTCAAACGTCCTCATAGCTTCGTCTCGTAACCCTGAATCAATCGAGTAGCTCGACGCTGTACCCTCTCTGTGGAAGCTATATCCCTTTGCAGATGTGATGACCAAAATTACACCACTATTCTGGATGCGACCTCATAAAATTCCTATCCAGTGTTTAAAACTACCTCCTTTGATTTAAAATTATATCCCCTATTATAAAAAAAAAATACAACCTAAAACATTGCTTGACTAGAGTGCTTGGCACTGATCAGTTTGCTTTTGTCCTTAGAACCGCGCTGTATCATAACCACCCTCAGCCTTCTCTGTGTGACATGCTCAAGAATCTTCTTGGTATCATGTAATCCCTATTTTTAATTGTTCTATACGACCCCAACACTTACAACTGCTCAGGTTAAATGACATCGCCAATCTTTTTCCCATCTTTGCAAGTATCAATATTTCCTGTATCTGATCACCACGCCTCTCTGCTGCTCCACCTACTCTAAGATGTGGTCATCACAAATTTAGGAAATGGCCGACTCTTGACCCACTATCGGAAATCGTTGAAATTAAATTATGAATAATATGGTCAAATACTGATCCTTGAGGGTACTCCATTATTTACATCTCCCAGCAAGCATCCCTCGCACTACAGCCCACTCTTTGCTTCCTTTCATTAAATACCAGTATCCATCCAGTTATTACTTGACCAGCCACTCACAGCCTCACCTTGAGCATAACAACCTCAGATGTATACCTTATCAAAAGCCTTCTTAGAGTCAATATAAAAACTACATCACTACACTTCCCTCATCCATCCAATCAAAAACTACTTTCAGAGAACTCTAAAAATTAGGTTAAAACATGCATCTCCCTGTAATAAACCCATGAGACTACCTTTAATTAGATTAAATATTTAATTGGTTCCTGAAAGCATTCCTTAATGATCCAACACCTTCCCACCACTGAATGTCAAAGCAACGCAAAGAAGCAACAGGAAATTCATAAGAAGGAAATTAAGGAATCCAAATCTGGAGGTGAACTTGGTGTGAGAATGCTGCAAAATGCGAGTTATCGTGCAAAGCTGAAGTAAACTGTTTCGCCCAAAAATAATGATGCTATCGGACTTTTACATTCCGCCACAAATCATCCTCTTCGTACTTCGTAGTATGATCTGTCGACTCCACGTCTTCTCTTCATCCGTGCCAATAGCATCGTAATTTATACCAGTTGTCAACCATTTGCACCCCCCCCCACCCACTCTGACTACGAGGTGCATATTCTACAGTGAGGTGTTCGCGCTCAATTGAGTGAAGTCTATTTCAGGTCTTCGCCTCCCCTGTTTGTTTCTCTTTCATCTGTGCCCCTCTTGTCAGGTGAACAGTCCAAAGGTTCTGTGCCCCTTTTGTTGTTGTTCTGGTACCTTCTGATTGCTATTCTGTTAACAATTGTTATGTAGACCGGCCATTCCGACGACCCCGCGTATTCTGTATAAAAATGTGGACTGCTTCGACATTTGGGGCCCTGTGCTTCATTATTCGCATGTCTTTTGGGATTTTTTTGCATTTTTGTGGGTGATTCCGCGTTTTTTTTACACTCATGAGCCGTAATTCGCGACTTTTTGATTTTCCCTTCAGAAATCAGAACCGCGGGACCTATCCCTCCTTTATTCCATTGAACAATGGTCTCCATTCGCGGATTCGACAGTTTGCGGCATTTTCAGGAATGTACCCCCGCGAATAGGGATCCAACAGTACTTCGTATGCAGAATCTTCAATAAAACTTACCAAGACGAGATTTTTGGCCGCCAAAATATCCGAATGACATAACACTGAAGATTATAAAATATCCCCCAACTCTGCATGGTGCATGGTGGGAACATAACTTCAACGTCCACCACCGCCCTCTGCTTGTCGTCCTCATCGCAGGCTCGGCTATCATACCAAAGTGCCTTCGGCCGATAACTTCCAGAGCTAATTAAACTCAGTTGCACCAGAATACATATGGATGGTAACCATCAAAGTACTAACTAATCCTATTGCTGAACTTCGGTGAATCGGACGAAGAACCGGTGTTTCAACGTGAAGTTGTCACATCATGTATGGCATGGCTATGTATATTGAGGCACCATGCCATTGTTAGTGGCGCAAATCCCTCTATATTATTTATCAAAATTCGACACTAGTGTGACAACAAGGTTGAAAAAATAGGAGAAAGAGAAAAGAAAGGCAGCCATCTTATTTTTTTCAACGTGGAAACGATCCGTGCTCTGTGGCGCTGAGCAGCCTCAGTTGTGAAAATCTGGGTATAAAAGGATGTGACCAGCCTGAAAACCTTTGTTGTATAAAGGGCATGACCACAACCATGATGCTATGTTTAAAACAATACAAGGAGAGGGAAGAAGAAGTAGAGTTGTGGTTTCTGGTGGTGAAGCGAGACAAGTGAATCTTCAGTGACGCGAGCTTGTTGCTCAGTGAGTGGTGGTCTGCTCCAAAGCCGCTGTCCTTGAGAGTGAGAGCGATGATGAAGAGAGTCGAGAGCATTCAAGAGAGCTCCCCAGAGGTTACGCTGGGCCAGGCACATAGGATAAAGCTCATTCCGCCCCTCCCACGTAACAAAAATTTAACCGCAATATTATATATTAGGATGTATAAGGTGCTCAGTCTGATATAAATCAGAATCAACTTTTACTCATCTGGCTTGCCAGAAATCTTCATGAGGTCTGTTAAGATTTGTCAGATTGCTTTGAGAAATCATTTGAGATCTTGTAGGGAGATGTTTTGTGTTTAAACTATCTGCAATGTTAAAAACAGTTGCGGAACAATATACATTTTAACCTTCCAAATTACCCCTCTTACCTGCAGGTTTACTAAATTTGTCTCTCCCTGTCTTCACTGTTTATTCATCCACTGCTCTTTGACAGGATAGCGCTCGCGGTATGTAATTCCCTTTGGTCTCTCCAGTCCTTGTTTGAGCTGACCAGGATAGACTTCCAGACTGTGCTTCGAAGAAACAGGAGTTACTCTAATGAGATTGTGGTCCTTAATGGAGGGTTAAGGCTGCGTGAGTCTTCTGCTAATATGAGTACGCTGGTGGATGTTAAAAAAATTCACAGTGTATTTTCACAAAGAAGCACGTGACTCATCGCCTGCACCCTTAACAAATTACAAATTTCCTCTTAACCAAGCAGGGGGCACTGCATCAGCATTGAAATGCGATCGGCCTCTGGGTTGTTTGAGGCCTCCAAGCTATGCTCCAACAAATATACAACTAGCAGCTTGCTTGGACGCACACACTTGAAATGAATAGATCTACTTACGTATTTGTGTCCGACCAATTTACCACCATCCCAGAATCATATGTACCGCTTGATTCTGCATCATTTTGCTCTCCATGAGCCTATATTTGCATAAAAGGTAACTATTGGGTTTAGTCCACAATTCCACATTCTCAAACATTAGATTCGTGCAAGTATGGGTCTTCATCACTCTTACATCAATTAAAATTGTGTGGCAGATGGCCTGGTTGGAATGTGCGGCTTTGTGAAGCAACCATCTGCAAATTTTGTCTCATACCATGTCCTCTTGTAATATGTGACCAAGGTCATCCAATCAGCTTGGTACACCACTAAGGTTGAAGGTAGTCTGGAAAGGGCTCACGCGATTCAAGTAAACAGATGGTTAAGGAATCGTTCAAATGAGCAGAATTGATGGATATTCCTTAGTGTTCTTTGAACATCCTGTTTTTAATGAGCCATATATGCCCATCCAATATATGTGGCCATGCCAATAATGGCCAATTGTATGACAACCAATAATGTTTAGAACAAGCATTGTCATTGGGATAATGTCAATGGCAGTCAAACAGCCGATTGAACCAAGTTTGACAAGCTGTCTCGGGCTGACGGCTTGCTCAGTGGTCGTCAGCGAAACATGAATTACCGAGTAACTTGGCTAAACATGAACACATCTTTAACACAAACTATCAAAACTTGCCTTTATTTGTTGAGACGATAACAAAAAAGTAAAATGTTTTTGAGGACAAATGCATCTCTGAACGCCCAAAGAACATTTCCAGTCACTGGCCAAAAATATAACCAATTTTCTTTATTCTACTTTCAGGCTTTGCAAAGACTGTCGTTGTCGATCCACTATGCCTCGATAGACACAAGTAATCACTAAACTCTATTGTAGAAACAGTCAGTATATACGGCTGACAGTGTATGCTCGAGGCTGACGGGGATAATTTATGGAAGAAGGATAAACTACAATATCAGAGCACATACATGATGTTTAGTGTCATATCATCTTCTTTCTGGTTTTTTACGTGCGCAAAGTGAAAAGCAGGGTTAAGCAATTGATTCCATTGGTCTTCTGTGCTTTCTGTCTGCTGTCTTGTCCACAAACAATATTCTCAGTAGACAACATATCACTATTCTCATTAGCAAACTTAACCTAGCTATTAAACCAGTTCATTTTCAAACTTGCCTGGAGCCTTCAGAAGAGAAAGTACATGAAAGTCATAAGGTGCCTTTCGGAATGCCAAAACCCACCACAGCGAGCTCAGGGATGTCCAGTTTGTCACAAAATGGTTGCCAGCCAATGGAGGTCTTGCGATGCACGATGGGCCCAGCTTATTAGGTGCCACAGGGCACTAACCATTACTGAGCCAGTCTCATCTGAATATCTGTTCCTCTCTTATGGGGTAGTGTGCCATAACAACGGGCAGCAGCACGAAGACCAGTGTGTGTGTGGTGTGTTCATGATTGTTCTTCATATGCAGGTTTCAGATGGTGGAAGGAGTATTACAGGGCTCCAAGTATCCAAATTCGCTTTTCAGTTGGGATCAAGATTTATGGACCAAGCTGTGAAGTTTTGTTGTCTCAAAGTTTTGTTCCGTGGCTCGTTTCAAAATGTCACTGAGCCCGACAGCTTCAAACTGTATTTTGTTGAAGTTAATATTTCCAATTATGCGTTTTAATCTCTGAAAGTTCTTCTTTATATCGTTGTCCCAATTGCCTCATGGTCAATGTTAGCGCTGTTCAGCTTGCACAAGGACTTTTAACTTCATTTTAAACTCGCCATATAATGTAGTTCCGGACCTAATGGGATGGCGCATTCTTCTGTCCATCAGTCTATAAGTCATTCCATCCATAAACACTTGCACTTCTCAGAAAACTACTGCATCGCGATTGTGTTCTAAACTTGGCTGAAATGATATTGGTAGTTGCAACTCAAGTTGTTCATGGCATTCCAAAAGAAAAAAAATCAGGCCTGGGGAATCTAGGGGGGGTTGTCCTCAAAATAGTATTTAGTCTTCTTCTCAGAAACTACACACACAATTCCAATGAAACTGACCACACTTCATCGAACTGTGATGTGCAAAGTTTCTCATGGCATAAAAAGATAAATCAACGGTGTATGGGGGATTGACCCTCCCCCCCCCCCCAAATTTTTTTTTTTAGCTATTGGTCTCTCTCTTGTAAACTACAGACACACAATTTTGATGAACTAACCCACCGACATTCATCACCCATGATTTCAAAGCTATGACAAAACAAATAAACAAAAAAAATCTTATTTCTTTCCCCAAAACACATGCAATGTTGATGAAATTAACCACAACCTTTCATACCCTGATTTTCTACGAAAAAGATTGTTCACGCCATAAAGAATATAGACCACTGAACTGAAGCCTCTCTGGGCCTGGCCAATGAATGTAACACAAAATTTGAAGCATTTCTGAATGGTGGGTCTTTTTTATATGAGAGAAGAATTTTGAAGGATTGTGCGACGCCATTTTGACGCACTTCCGGCATGTGAATGGAATAAGCTTTGCATACCCATTACAAGTCAGGAGCGAACATTGGTGCAGAATTTCGCATATCGCGCTAAGCGGTTTGGCTGGAGAAAGTCGAAATGGGATGATGAGATGACGGACAGACAGACGGAAGAGGAACGGCTACAACTTTCACATGCCACCAAAGAAACGGGAAATTTGGGCGATCTACATTTGCAGCCAGAAAGAAAAGAAGAAACCAGAAGCAGAAGATCACAGAAAGACATCACGTATGTTTGAAGCTGACGCGAGAACGCACCATCAGCTTCAGAGCAACAGAAGCATTGCAAGAAGACGTTCTCAGAAAAAAAAACAACAAATTCAGCCTTTTGGCTTAACTATATTTTTATTTAAACTGGGAAATAATGTGAATTTATCCTGGGCAACGCCGGGTACTCAGCTAGTTTAATATAAAATACAGTCTCCTTCCTTGTGAAAAGTGATGCTCTTGTCAGTTTCAACTCGTCGGGAAATCCTGTATTGGCAGCCAAAAGCACAGAGACCACCATGTTTTTACATTTAACACAGGGCAGCTGACCAGCCCCTGGCCCTGGGGTATTGTAATATGGTGGATCGCTGGTGCCACTCCCGTATATTTCATCTCCATAAGCAGGGTCACTCATGATAATATAAGCTCAGTGGTTCTGAGTACTGTCGTTCTGACGGGCTTGATAAACTCACTATTATTTGCCACATGAGTTTAAAATTTTCGGTTATCCCTATCGTGAGTAATACCTGACCAAACCAAAGGCCAATGGAAATTGACCAGAACAACGCCGCGAGTGTATAATCAGCAGAGGCCTCAGCCTAGTGTGTTATGCCCAACAAAAACCAGATGGCAGCCAATATTTTAGCTGGTGCCATGGTTTTGATGGATGAAGCGACCAATGTGATGTGGTCGCAGCTGTCTGACCAATGGGTGCACATTTCAAAAAATCAACCGCAAACAAGAACAGTAGCAGCAGCAGCAACGAGGAGCTCTTGATACCTGAAATATGTCACAGGTAAAAAATACCTTCAATTGAACATGATTTTGTTTGGCACTTCCTCTACCTCCCACTGAGATTTGAGTCGTAAGCCGAGGCAGATTAATTGCTGGGTCTTGTGTTGCTGGAGGCTTGAGCACACGTAAGATGGCTTATTGGCAGAAGACCTTCCGTCATCATAAGTTCCCAATTGTTCCTTTGTATCGGAGAATTTTGTAATAAGGAGGTGAACTGAAGAACAAAGCCATACAGTATATTATCACAAAGACAAATTACTGTACTCGTCCTTCATTTGGTATGTCTTGCATATCCAAAGATAAATGATATCTCTTCGCAATGTGCACCTAGAAGCAGAGCTACATGCTGTAAAGCATATACCAACGTGTACCTTCTCCCACTTTCAGAAAGAGCATTTAGCAGGTTAATGGTGCAGAGAGACTAATTGGAGTCTCTGCTGGTGCCTACAACATATAACCCTTGGTCTTATCTGATACTGATGTTCGCTTATCATTATTTGGGAGTGTCTATTGTCTGTATCCAAAACAGGAAGGCTGAAACTGGTGCTGTGTAGCAATCTTTCCAATCCAGTCCAGAATGATTGAACATATCGTTCTTTTAAACTGGGCACTGTGTGAGTTGACTCGAGTACAATTCAACGTATTACAGTGGAATACGTGCGTTGATTTGCGCTGACAACAACAATGGCCACAGCAATTCATCTTGCATGTTCTATCTTCTGCTACCATCAGTGATTAAAGTATTACCAATAGTTATATTCGTCATGCCAGAGGCACGAAGCCACATGGAACCCGCCAGAGTGTTCAGTATCAACTCGCCCGCATGAAAGCAGCCTCGTTAATTACCTACCGTGCCCTGCTTGCCTACCAAATCATATTATGTGAAAATAACATCTTACAATTTCGAAAAAAAAAAATCCTTGTGAGTGGGAAGATTGTTCAAAAGTGAAAAACCACAACGAGGATAGAGGATCAGTAGGATAAGGCTCAGCTCAACCCTCATCATCGAGCCTGGGTGGTGCCTTCAGTTTTTTTTTAAACATTTACCAACAAATGCTTTATTAATTATTTACTTTTTTGTGCGAGTGGTGAGCGAACAATCTTCATCCATCACAATCCCACACAAACGCTAAATGTCAAAATTGTGATGGTAATCCATAGAGGATGTGGTGTTGTATTGTGGCATCATAATGTGGTGTCATTACTAACTGTTTGGTGCTTTTTCGCCCACAACAGGGCGGTTAGCCGTGTGTCCGTGAAGCTTTCTTCTTGCTCGAAAAGTACCTGGATATGTATTTCTTCATATTCGGCACATGTATGCAATATACATCTTGGCAGCGTCATGTAAATGTTTGATTAGAGCCAAAATATATGGGGGAACAATTTTATTTCAGAATTTTTTGTATTAAACAAAAAAACGTTTATGGAGAGAATCATACAAGATTGCATATGCTGTAAATAACATTTTATTTGTATTACACTTTACCATCTCCAACCAGCATACAACCTGTTGAATTATTATTTATATATGCTTTACCTCATCCCCACCAACATACCAATTTAACGATGTATTATTTATTTATATACGTACCATCACTATGCAGCATACCACCTTGAATATTATTATATACCTTTGACCTTTTGCAACCTTTGTTTTTCAATTATTTAATATAAATCTGCAGTATATCATGTCCCATTTAAGCGTACAGTTGTGTCCTGAATGAGGATTGTTTCATTGGTCGAAATAATGTTTGGCAGCGATGAGCTGAGGTACTTTGGCCAAGCATGTAGGCACAATCTTGTCTGCGCCAGGAAAAAAGCAGCAAATGGGCACAATAGCTTTGCATTTGTTCCACCGTTGGCCTTTTTGGCAAATTCTGTTCTTGTTAATATACAATTGCACATCCGTGTGAAACGGTAAAAACAAAAACAAACAAAAAAATAGCGAAATCATTTGTTTTGTCACAAGACCATGAGTAACATTCCATATTTAGGACGTGGGCAGAACTGACACTTCTGTATACCTTTGAGCTGTCTCACCTGCCGGTTGGATTCGACACCAACATATATATATATATAATAATATTATTATATACATAAATATATATAAAATATATATATAAATATAATATATATAAAATATATAAAATATATATATATAAATAATATATTATGTATATATATACTGTATATATATATATGTATATATATATATATTAATATATATTATATAATATAAAATATATATATATATATATAATATATAGTAATATTGTACGAATTTGGGAATTCGATTGCACACAACATACAGGTTCCTTTAGTCAGCTATGTCGATAAGTGCTTGTTCCCTAGATAGCTCACCTTCCATTGTTTTAAATGTTAGAAATGATTAGATGCGCTGCGGATCGATTTAATAGTTAGGAAACGAACAATGGAGACATCCCTCCCCCTCTTCTGCGAACAAGAAGAACCCTGCCGTCCCGTGACTCATGATCAACACTCCTCCACCCGTGGCTGAGCGGGGGATGGATCACGAGGGCATGTCAGTCACGCCGGGAGCGGGGAAGGGGAGAAAGATAAGAGGAGACCTTTCTTTGTTCGTGGCGAGTTGGAGAAGGAGTGAGAGTAGCCGTTCAGCAGACCGTCGGTGCTGCTTCTGCGTTAGGGTTGAGGCTTCGGAAGCTTTTTGCTTCGAGCATGCTCAGTGAGCTCGGCTGAGGCCTGGCTCGGGAGGTTTTGGAGGCTTTTTGCTTTGAGGTTCCGTAAGCTTCGCTTCTGCTTGGCTCGGAGACTTTCTGTTCAAGCTGCTCTGTTTGGAAGGAGTTAGCCGGTCGTCGGCCGAGCTCGAGTGGTGCTTCTTCTTCTTGGTTTCGTGGAGCTCTTTGTTCTCCATTTGGTTCCCGCGCTTGGTGCGACTCACACCTCTTCGGAGGTGGTTCCTCGGGGAAGCGACGCATCGACAGGAAGATCGGCCCTCGTCTCACCAGCACGTGTTGAGAAGCTCGGGGATTCGCGGGAGCTCGGAAGGATCACGGCGATTGGATCCAGCTCGCTCTCGCTGGAGCCGGGCCTGACACGTGAAGACCACACGAGGTGGAGAGGTTCGAGATAGGTTCTGGTTTCAGCTCACCTGTCCTCCGAGCTGGAGCCCGTTATAAAGGCCTCGCCACCATTTTAGGTGTGTTGTGCGTACGTGTGTCCGTGGCCCTCTAATAAGTAGGAACTGCTGTTAAGTGCAAGTCTCGTACATAATAACGAGAACTGGTTGTAGTTCTTTTGCCTGCTTTTGTTGCTTGTATAATGCAACGGTTTTTGCCTTGTTTAATTGCATACGTGCTTTATTATAATAAATGTCCTTGTGTGAATGTAAACCTGTTTCGTGCGTCCATTCCCTCATTGAACTGCCCACTTGCACTCGGAATTATAGTTGTTTTAAATAGCCGCTAAAGTGATCGGTCAATCAGGACTGCGCAAATACCCCGCTCTGTTTCTCAAAAGGAAGCGAGCTGCGTATAGCCCTCGATTTCAAGTGGGTCCCGTTGAGGTACAATCTCTCGTACTACTCGCGCGAATAATTAGGTAAATCGAAGATTTGGCGATCGCCCTGTAGCGCGGGTATAGAGTGCCAAAAAGGTGTGGTGTGGTTAAATATACACCGTGGCTGTTCCGCGTTGATCTGGAAAGCCCGACCTGGATGTCTCGTTCGGGGGCGAAAGCGACGTATTGGTTAGACGCGGCGTTCGCACGCGACGGCGGGAACTTCTACAACATATATATATATATATAGATATATATATATATAAATATATATATATAATATATATATATATATACATACAGGTGAGTCAAAAGTAGCCGCCGATTTCTGTTTTCGGCTGTCAGATTCTTTCTGGAGTCATGTTGTTATAATTGTCTTGCAGATTATAATTTTCGTAATTTATTTATTTTGATTTTGTTTTGCAGGTTATTGCTGCGAGTTTGGAAAGTACTGAATTGCACACAAATTGAACCATGAATTACCTTTCAATGAATCAACGCATTGCGGCCGGTAAACATTACTACAAATGAATGAACAACCAACGATGGCGGCACGCCGTTTGGCACAGGAATTCGATATTAACCCACGCTCAGGGAAAAACACGATTGAGTCGAGAAATTTGAAGCAACAGGGTCGGTAGCCACTGCAAAGAAATCCGGTCGTCCGAAAACGGCAACGAATGTAGCTAAGGCTGAAGAAGCCATCAGAAGACTCGAACAAAGTCCGCAAAAGTCAACTCGCCGTTTATCTGCAGAGTTGGAGTGAGCCAATCAAGTGTTA
>CM068959.1:44645348-44669393 GCA_035128595.1 Eptatretus atami | reverse complement strand
CTGTTTTAATGCAATCCAGTGCTCTGGACAGGATAGCTTCAGCTTAGTGTAATCTTTTCCCTCTTGGTCTCTCCGTCCTTTAGATGCCCTGAAACCCAAGGAAATTTTAGGGATTCCCAGACTTGATGGCTTCAAAAGAACAAGAGGGGAGAAGTTAACATTAAAATTGAAGGATTTGGTTTGATTGTTGGTGTTCCTTGGAAAAGAGGTTTTAACTGCGTGGGTTTTTTCTTGTCTGGGTAAAATATGAGGTATCGGGTGGGATGTTAAAAATCAACAGTTTTTTTGTGTTTTGTTTTATTCAACAAAGGGAAGACGTGGAACTTCATTTCGGCCGGGCCACCTAAAAACCAAATTACAAAATTCTGCCTTAAAACCACGGCAGGGCACTTTGCATCAAGCCCATGTGGAAAAGAAAATTGCGATCGGGCTTCGGTTGTTTGAGGCCTCCCCAGGGCTTTTATGGCTCCAACACAATGATACCCAAAAAAACTAGTCAGCTTGCTTGGTCTACTGCCACACACTTGATGAAATGAATCTACTTGTTATTTGTGTAACCCCGAGCCCCATTTTTACCACCATCCCAAGAAATTTCAGATGTTACCGCTTGCATGGCATTTTTGCTTTCTTTCCATGAGCCTTATTTTCTTTTCATTGCATTATTAGAAAGGGTAACTTATTTGGGGGTTTAAGTTCCCAACAATTTTCCACAAACATTCTTCTCAAACATTTGGGATCGTGGGCCAAGATGGTGTCTTCATCAAATTTACATCAATAAAATTGTGTGGGGCAAGATTGGGGCCTGGTTGGGTGTGGGGCTTTTGTGAAGGAAAACACCATTTCTTCAAATTTTTCATTGTTCTATTTAACCATGTTTCTCATTGTAAAATATCTTGTTACAAAGGGTTTCATCCAATCAGCCCTGGAACACCACATAAAGGTTGAAAGGTAAGTTTGGAAAAGGCTCACGCGTGGGATTCTCCAAGTTTACCCACAAGGGGATGGTTAAAGGGAATCGTTTCAAAATGGAAAGCAGATGATAATATCCTTTGAGTGTTCTTGGGACAATCGGCTGGTTTTTTTAAGAGCCCCATTAAATGCAATCCAAAATATAGTGGGCATGGCCCAATTTAATGGGGCCAATGTATGGAAACAACCAATAATGTTGAAAAACAAAAGGGCAATCTGTCCATTGGAGATAATGTCAATTGGCAGTCAAAACAGGCGGATTGGGAAACCAATTTTGAAACCCAAAAAAGCTGTTTTCTCGGGGGCTTGAACTGGCTGACTCCAGTACGTGTGGTCGCGACAACCACATGGAATTACGAGGTAAACTTTGGGGCTAAAACCATGACAAATTTTCTTAACACCCAAAACTATTCCAAAAACTTGCCTTCCTTTAATCTTGTTGAGACGAAAACGACGAAACAAAAAAATTTAAAATGGTTTGAGGACAAAAACAAAAATGGGCAATCTCTACGCCCAAAGGAACATTTTCCAAAGGTCCCACTGGCCAAAAATTATTGACAATTTTTCTTATTCATACTTTTCCCAGGGCTTTTGCAAAAAAGGAGCTGGTCCTTGTCGATCCAAACTTATGGGCTGGATAAGAAACCCCACAGGGTAAATCACTTAAAAACTCTTTATTGTAGAAACAAAAGCACTATTATACGGGGCTGACAGGTGGTATGCTCGAGGGGCTGTACGAAGGATATTATGGGAGAAGAAAGGGATAAAACTTACAATTATTTTCAAAGAAAAGGCACCATAAATTGATGTTTAGTTTCCATTATTTCATTCTTCTGTTTGGTTTTTTTATTTGTGCGGCAAAGTGAAAAGCCAAGGGGTTAAAAGCCAATTTGGGATTCACTTTTGTTTCTGGTTGGGTCTTTTTCGTCTGTCTGTCTGTCCCACAAATAAAACAAGATATTCTCAGTAGGAAACAAAAAACATTCATTTCCACTATTCTCATAGACAAACCTTAAACTAGCTAATTTAAACCAAGTTTTCATTGTCAAACTTGGCCTGTGAAAAGCCTTCCAGAAAGAGAAAGTGACATTGCAAGAGTTC
Organism: Eptatretus atami; assembly: GCA_035128595.1. Classification (NCBI taxonomy): domain Eukaryota; kingdom Metazoa; phylum Chordata; class Myxini; order Myxiniformes; family Myxinidae; genus Eptatretus; species Eptatretus atami. Next base: position 44,667,323 of record CM068959.1, on the reverse strand, counting down.
ATTTAAAGTGCCTTTTCGGGAATGCCAAACCCCCACCCAGGCGGAAAAGCAATTTCAGGGATTTTCCAGTTTGTCAAAAATGGTTTGCCAAAGGCCAATGGAGGTTCTTTGCGATGCACAAGGGATGGCCCAGCTTTAGGTGCCACCAGGGGCAACTTAAAACCATACTGGAAGGCCCAGTCTTCATTCTGAAATAATTGTTTCTCCTTATTGGGGGGTAGGTGTGGGGGGACCATAAACAAACGGCAGGCAACAGGCCACGGGACCCAGGGGGGGACCAGTGTGGTTGGGTGTTGTGTGTCAATTGATGTATTTCTCATATTGCAGGTTTCAGGGAGGGTGGAATTGGAGTATTTACCCCAAGGGCTCCAAGTAATCCCCCCCACAAATTCGTTTGTCAGTTTTCGGAATTCCAAAAGGAATTATGGGGGAACCAAGGCTGTGAAGTTTTGTTGTTCTTTTCAAAAGTTTTGTTTCCCGTTGGGGGCTTCGTTTCAAATCGTTTTTCCAACTGAGCCCCGGGGGACAAGGCTTCAAAAACTGTTTTTGTTTGAAAAGTATTATTCCAAATTTTTATGGTTTTTAAGATCTCTTGAAAAGGTTTCCTTCTTATAATTTCAGTTTGCTCCATTTCTCACTGGTTTAACAATGTATAGCGGTGTTTTTTCTTCTTCAGGCTTGCACGGAACCCTTTTTAACTTCATTTTTAAACTCGCCTAAAAAAAAATATATAATTGTAGTTCCGGGGGACCCTAATGGCGATGGCGCATTCTTTCGTCCATCAGGGGTCTATAAAAAAAGTCCATCCCATCATAAAAACACTTGCAAAAAAACTTCTTCTCAGAAACTACTCATTGCGAATTTGTTTCTAAACTTGGCTTGAAATTTGAGAAGTATTGTGTATGTTGCAATCAGTTGGTTTTTCATGGGCATTTTCCAAAAAAAAGGGAAAAAAAAAAACAAAAAAAAAAATTTTTCAGGCCCCTGGGGGAATCTAGGGGGGGGGTTTTCCGCTCAAAATAGGATTTGTCTTACTTCTCAGAAACTTTAACCCACCCACCCAAAAAACCATTTTCAAATTGAACTGGACCAACAACCCTCATCAACTTGTTTTGATGTTGGCAAAAAGGGTTTGCTTCATTGGGCAAAAAAGGGGAAAATTTTTCAACGGGTGTATGGGGGGATTTGGGCCCTCTCCCCCCCCCCCCCAAATTTTTTTTTTTTTTAAGGGGCTATTGGTTCTCTTCTCTGAAACTACCAACCCACCCACACCAATTTTTGATGGATTTACTTAACCACGGGGAACATTTCATCAACCCCATTTTGATTTTTTCCAAAGGGGGTCATTAATGGACCAAAAATCAACATAAAAACAAAAAAATCTTATTTTTTCCTTCCCCCCAAAAAAAAAAACAAACATGGGTGGCATTTTGATTGAACTAACCAAACAACCTTCAATTACCCGTTATGTACCAAAGGATTGTTCCGGCCCATATAAAATATAGGACCCACTGAAACCTGAAAGGGGCCTCTTTTTCTGGGCCCTGGCCTAATGATTGTTTAAACCCAAACAAAATGAAAGCATTTGGAATGGGTGGGTTCTTTTGATGATGAGAAAGGAAAGATTTTTGGAGGGGGAATTGTGCGGGACGGCCATTTTTGACCGCAACTTTCCGGTTTCATGGAATGTTAAGCTTTTGGCAATTTTCCCCTTTAAAGTTCAGGGAAGCGGAAACATTGCTTTTGCCCAATTCAGGGCCTATCGGCGCCCTAGCGGGTTTTGGCTGGAGAAGGTCGAAATGGGGGGAGGGAGATGGATGTGCACGGACAGGAAGGAACGAAGAAGGACGGGCTTACAACTTTACCATTGGCACCACAAAAACGGGGGCAAAATTTTTGGGGCAGATTCTACATTTTTTGCGCCAGAAAAAAAAAAAAAAAAAGACAAGGAAAAAACCCAAGGAAAGCAGGGAAAAACTTCAACCAAGGGAAGGGAAAGGAAAAAATTCACGTGTTTTGAAAGGCTGACGAAAACGTAAACCAGGCTTACCAGAAGCAACAGGGGAAAGCATGCCAAAGGGGGAAAGGGACGATTTCCTCCTCAGAGAAAAAAAAAAAAAAAAAAAAAAAAAAACCAAAAATCAAAATTCAAGCATTTGGGCTTTTTTTAAACATAATTTTATTAAAAAACTGGGGAAATAATGTTGAATTTATTCTGGGCAAAACGCGGGTACTCAAGGCTATTTTAATAAAAAATAAAGTTTTTCTTCCTTGTGAAAAGTTGATGCTCTTGGGTTCATTTGCATAAGGGGGGGAAATTTCCTGGTTATGCAGGCCAAATGGGTAAGGGCACAGGCAGACACCATGTGTAAATGCTAGGTGGTGTGATGAGAACCAGGCCCAGCTGGACCAGCCCCCTGGCCCCCTGGGGTATTTGTTAATATGGGGGATTCGCTGGTGTGGGTGGCCGCGTGAGTCGACGTATATTGTCGTGCATGCAGTTGTTCACGCTCTGGAGTTATATTACAAGGCTCAGTGGTTCGAGTACTCGGTTGTGCTGGCGTTTTTTCTTTTACGGGCTTTGAATTAAGAAAGAGACTGGGCCCACTATATATTATTGCCCACTATGTTAAAAATTTTCGGTATTCTTTACGTGAGTAATACTCGACCCCAAAACCCAAAAAAAAAAGCCCAAATGGGAAATTCTGACAGCAGAAAATCAAAACCCGGGCAAGTGTTTATAATCAGCAGGGAGGCCTACAGCCTAGTATGTGTTATCCAACAAGAACAAAAAACCCAGATGGCAAAGACAATTATTTTTAATTTTTAAAGCTGGTTGCCATGGTTTATTGGGAGTGAAGCGGGGAAACCCAACAATTGGGATGTGGTTTCCGGGGCCCAAGCTGGTTTCTGAAACCAATGGGTTTCACCACTTTTCCCAAAATTTTCAAAAACCCGCAACAAGAACAGGTAAGCAGCGAGGCAGGGCAAACGAGGAGCTTTGGATACCTGAATATGGTCACAAGAGTTTAAAAATAACTTCAAATTTTGACCTGGATTTTTTGGTTTTGCAAACTTCCCCTTCTTAACCTCCCCACTTGAGATGAGTCCTGTTAGGGCCCCGAGGCAGATTTAATTTTGCTGGGGGGTCGTTTTGTTGCTGGAAGGCTTGAGCAACAGGTTTAAGATGGGCTATTGCCGGAATTTGGGAACCCTCCTTCCTGTATCCAAAGTTTTCCTCATTGTTCCTTTTGTATCGGGGATAATTTGTAAATTAAGGAGGTTGAAACTTTGAAAGATAAAACAAAACGGGCATAACCAGCTATTATTTTATTATCAAAAAAAAAGGACACAAAAAATACGTTATCCCCTTATTCATTTGGGTTATGGCTTATGGTTTTTTGGGCCATATTTTCCCAAAATGATTTGGAAAATGGATATTCTTCCTTCGGGCCCAAGTTCAACCTAGGAGCAAAGGCTACCATTGGCTTGGTAAAAAGCCCACTATAAACGCCAACGTTGAACCTTCTCACTTTCAAGGGAAAAAAGGCAATTAGGCAAGGTTAAAATGGTGCCAGAAGGATTTCTAAATTGGTCCTTCTGTGGTGGCCTAACCAAAAAACCATTCATTATAACCTTGTCTTTATTCTGAATATGTTGCTTGCTTATCCATATTTTGGGTTGGGTCTTATGGTCTGTATCCAAACAGGAAGGTGAAAAATGTGGTGCCTGGTAGCAAATCTTTCCAATTCCAGTCCAGATTGGTTTGAAAAAAATATCGTTTCTTTTTTAAAACTGGGCAAACTGTGTTGAGTGTGGCACTTCGGCAGTACAATTCAAAACGTATAAGGTTGGGAATTCGGTTGCGTTGATTTGCGCTGCCCCAAACAAACCAATTGGCCACAGGCAATTCATTCTTGCATGTCTAATCATTTCTGCTTACCATTGCAGTGATTTTAAAAAATGGTATACCCATTTTATTATTATTGGTTCATTCCAGGAGGCACAAAGCCACAAGTGGGACCGCACGAGGTTTTTTTCAGTTATTTTTCAACATCGGGCCCGCATGAAGCAAAGCCTCGTTAATCTGAACTTACCCGTGAGCCCTGGTTGTAACCAATTTTCATATTTATGTCGGAAAAATTAATCTTTAACCATTTTCGAAAAAAAAAAAAAAAAAAAAAAAAATCCTTGTAGTGGGAAAAGATGTGTTCAAAAAAGTTGAAAACAACCACCAACTGAGGATAGAGAATCCAGTAGGGCATAAGGCTCAAAGTCCCTCAACCCTTTTTTCAATCTATCGGAAGCTGGGGGGCGGGTAGTTTGCCTTCTTCAGTTGTTTTTTTTTTTTTAAAACCATTTTTTACCAACAAATTGCTTTATTTAATTTTTACTTTGTGTGGATGTGATTGGAAAACCATTCTCTTTTCAATCCATCACCAATTCCCCACAAAACCAAACGCGTTTTTAAAATGTCAAAAGTGTTGGGATTGGTAATCCCATAAGAGGGAGTGTTGTTATTGTTGGCATTCATAATGTGGTGTCCATTACTACTTGTTGTTGTTTTGTCTTAGGGTGCCCCACAAACAGGCGTGTGTAGCCCGTGGTGGTCCGTCTGGGAAAAGGGGAAGCTCTTCTCGCGAAAGTGGACTGGATGGTAATTTTTTCATTATTCGGGGAACATGTATGCCAAATAACATCTTGGGCATGCGGATATGATCAAAAATGTTGGGATAGAGCCCAAAAAAAAATTCATGGGGACAATTTTATTTCAAGGATTTTTTGTAGGTTTTTTTTAAACAAAAAAAAACGTTTTATGGAGGAGAGAGGAATCATACCAAGATTTGAATTTTATGCTGTAAGGTAAAATAAAAACGATTATTTTTATTGTTATAACACTTTTTACCCCCATTCTCCACCGGAATTTAACAAACTTGGAGAATATTTATTATATTTGCTTTTACCCCTCATCCCCACACATACACATTTTAAACGATTGTTATTTATTATTTATTTATTACAGTTTACCCAATCCGACTAACTTTGCCAAGCCATACCAACTTGAAATTATTATTAACCTGACCTTTTATGACAAACCCTTTGTTTTGTTTCAATTAATTTAAAAATAACACTCAGTTATAATGTCCCAATTTAAGGAGGAAACAAGTGTCTTATGTCCCTCGATGGGATTGTAATATCCTGGGGCTCGAAATTTTAATGTTGGGGCCAGCCATGGAGCCTGGGAAAGGGTAACCTTTGGGGCAAAAAAAAGGCATTGTAAGGGCAACAATCTGTGGGTTCTTTGGCTGCCAGAACAAAGGCGCAAAGGCCAAATGGGGGCACCATAGGGGCTTGCACTTTGTTTTTTCCGGTTTCGGCTTTTTGGGCAAAAAATTCTGTTCTGTAATATAACCATTGGCAACCCACGTTGTGGAACGGGTTTATATATTTATTTAAAAAAACAAAAAAAAACAAACAAAAAAAAAATAGCGGAAAATTCATTTTGTTTTTGTTCAACAAGGGGACCCATGAGTAAGAGTCAAGTAAAAAACCATGTCATATTTTAGGACGGTTTGGCAGAACTTTGCACACTTTACTGGGTATTTACCTTAAAGGCGTTGTCTCACCTTGGGTTGGATTTCCGAAAACCAACACATATATTTATATATTATACATATATTTACCATAATTATATATATATAATTACCATAAATATATATAAAAAATTATATATAAAAAAATTATATATATAATATAAAATATATTAAAAATATATATATAAAATATATTTATATGATATATGTATAATATATACTGGTTTATTAATATATATATGGATATATATATATTTATATTAATATATATTAATAATATAATAAATATATATTGTTAACGAAAATTTTGGGAAAATTCGATTGCCCACCCCAACCAACATACAGGTTCCTTTAGTTTCAAGCTATTTGTCGATAAGTTGCTTTGTTCCCTTTAAGATAAGCTCCACCTTCCATTGTTTTAAATGTTCAGAAAATCGATTAGGATTGCGCTGTGCGGGATCCGATTAAATAGTTTAGAAATCGAACAATGGGGAAAGGACATCCCTTCCCCCTCTTCTGCGGAAGAAAGGGCAAAGAAAGGAAACCCGTTATTCCCGTGACTTTCAATGATGTTCAAACAAACTCCCCTACCCTCGTGGGCTTGAGGCGGGGATGGAACACGAGGGCTATGAGTTCATGGGGAATCAACGCTGGGAATGCGGGTGGGAATGGCGGGGGAAGAAGATAAGAAGGGAGGATCTTTTCTTTTGTCGTGGGGCAGGAAGTGGGAGGAAGGGAAGGTTGAGAGAAGTTAGGGCGTTTCAAAGCAGGGACCGCGGGTTCTGCTTGGGGCTTTGCGTAGGGGTTGAGGCCTCTCGGAAAGGCTTTTGGCTTTCCGGGGCTGGGCTCCAGTTTGAGTTCGCGGCTGAGGGCCTTGGGCTCGGGGAGGAGGGGTTTTTTTTGAGGGCTTTTTTTTCCTTTTATTGGTCGTTGGAGCTTCGGCTTTCTTTGGCTTGGCTCCGGAGAGCTTTTTGCTTTCCAAAGCTGCCTGTTTTTGGAAAGGGGGGAGTTTAAAGCCGGTCGCTCGGCTCGGAGCTGCGGAGTGGGGTGGGGCTTCTCTTTCTTGGGTTCGCTGGAAGCCTCCTTCTTTGTTCTCATTTTGGGTTCGCGGGGCTTTGCGTTTTGCGGGGATCATCGGGGAACCTCTTTCGTGGAGTGGTTCCCTCGGGGGGGGAAGCGGGGGGACGCATCGACAGGAAGGGGGTCCGGCACCCTTCGGTTTTTCAACCAGCACGTGTTTTTGGAGAAAAGGCTCGGGAGGGAATTCGGGGGAAAGGTCGGGAAAGGATCAAACGGGCGATTGGGAATCCAGTCCTTTCTCGGCTGGAAGGGGCCCGGTCTTTGGGAACACTGAAGGGACCCACCACGGTGGAGAGGTTCGAAGGGAATAGGTTTTTCTGGGTTTTTCAGGGGGGCTCACCCTTGTTTCCTCCGAGCTGGAAGCCCTTAATTACAAAAAAGGGCCCTCTTTGCCACCATTTTATGGGGTAGTGTGTGTGGCGTTGTGTGGTTCCGTGGGGCCCCAATCTATAAAGTTTAGGAAAAACTTGCTTGTTTAAATAGTGGCAAGTTTTTCTGTAAAACCATTAATAAGTAGGTGTTGTAGTTCTTTTTTTGCCGTGCTTTTGTTGCTTGTTAATTGCATTACGGTTTTGCCTTGTTTTAAATTGATACGTGCTTTATTATTTAATAAAAATGTCCTTGTGGTGAATGTTTAAAAAACCTGTTCGTTTGGCGTTCCCATTCCCTTATTTGAATTTTGCCCATTTCTTTGCCACTCGGAAAATTATAGGTTTGGTTTTTAAAAAAAATAAGCGGTTTAAAAAGTGAATCGGGTCCAAACAAGGGGATTTGCCGGCAATTAATTAAACCCCCGCTCGGTTTAATCTTCAAAAAAAGGAAGCGAAGGCTGCTTTAAAAAGGCCGCCTCGTTTCCCAAGTGGTTTCCCGTTGAGTTACAATTTTCTCGGTAAACCTACTCGCGCGAATAATTAGGTTAAAATCGAGGATTTGGCGATCGGGACCCTGTTAGGGCCGGTTAGAGTGCAGAAAATGGTTTGTGTGTGGTTTAAAAATACACCTGTGGGGCTGGTTTCCGGGCGTTGGATCTGAAAAAAGCCGCGGGGACTGGGGGGATTTGTTTTCCGTTCGGGGGCGAAGCGGAACCGGCCTATTTGGTTAAGGAACGGCGTTCGTTCGGACCGCTGGACGGGGGGCGGAAATCTAACCAACAAATATATATTTATATATATTTATATTATTATATATATATATATAATAATAATTATATTATATATATATACATTAAACAGGGTGAGTTTCAAAGTTTAGCGACCGATTTCTTTGTTGGTTTTTCGGGCTGTCAGATTTCTTTTCTTGGGATGCCATTTGTAATAATTGTCTTGGAAAATTAATAATTTTTCGGTAATTATTTTATTTTTTGGATTTTGTTTGCAGGTTAATTGCTGCGGGAAGTTTGGAAAAGTTACTTGAATTTGCAACCCCCAAATTTGAACCCATGAAATTACCTTTTCAATTGAATTCAACGCATTGCGCCGGGAAACCATTACTACCAAAATGTTAAATGGAAAAAACAACCCAACGATTCGCGGGGCACGCCGTTTGGCACAGGAATTCGATATTAAACCCACCCTCAGGGGAAGAAAACACGATTGATTGTCGAGAAATTTGAAGGCAACAGGTCGGTTAAGGGCCCCCCCTTGCAAAAGAAAATCCGGGGGTCGTCCGAAAAAACGCAACGAATTTGTAGGCTAAGGCTGAAGAAAGCCATCAGGGAAGACTCGAAAACAAAGGTCCGCAAAAGGGTCAAAAAACTCGCGTTTATTTTCTGCAAGATGGATGAAGGCCCAATTTCAAAGTGTTATCCCGTAACCCTTCACCCAGGAAAAAAATGGAAAACCTTTACCATTTCCATGCTTTACTGCATGCCCCCCTTCTTGATGGAGGATGGGCGGACTGACCATCTTCCCAAATTTGCGGGGAGGGAAGTTCTTTAGGCTTAAAAAATTCTGAAAGGGAGGACCCACCAAATTTGCTGGGGGAAACAACATTCTGTGCAGATTGAGGGGATTTTTTTTAAGGCCTTAATGGGCACAATTTAAAACGGGACCACAATTTGTTGTCTTGCTTTGGGCCTGCGATAACCCGAGAGTTAAACCAGTTGAGAAGAGTGTAAAAATTTTTTACTGAGTTTTGACCAAGTTTGGGAGCCCATATCTCCATTTCGGGGCATAATTTGGGACCCTTTTTTCTTTTTGAGAGGGGAATCTGTTACTTGCAGGGAAAAAATTTACTGGACCCCATTTGCTTCAAACCTTATTTTGGGCCCCCAGGTACAAAGATCAGGGATGTTTATCCAGCATTATTGGGGAGGGCTCCACACCTTTCATTATGGATGTTATTTTCGTCAAGTTGGCTATGAAAACTTTTCCCCAAGGAAAGGGATCGGGGCCGCCGGCGGGGCATCGAGTGGGCCGGCACGCTTCCCCAGGGGACCTTTAAACACCTCAGATTCTTTTTCTTTGGGCCTTCATGAAAGGACCTTTGTTTTATCGTGGAAAAAAGGCCTCCGTTAAACCCATCAGGAAAATTTGGAAGGCTCAAAATCCACTGCAAAATTTTTAGGGGAAATGGGAAATCGAAAAACTCTGCAGGAACGTGCCTTTGAATGTGCGGCTCTGTTGGGCCTGCTCGGGGGCTGCAAATTGTGGCAGTCGATCATGAGGGGAGGGCACTTTGAAAATTTGCAAGTAAAAAACCAGCCTGTAACCAGTTCCGGTAATTAAATTTTTCTGAATTAAAAATGGTTGATATACATGTCAAATTTTTTTTCATTTATTTTCTTTTTACCTTTTTGTTACACTAGTAATACCAAAAATGGGCAAAAAAACCAAAAAACCCAAATTCAAACTGAACAGGAAATCAGGGCGGCTAAAACTTCTGGACTCACCCTTTGTTATATATAAATAAAAAATATTTGGATTGGTGCAGTACTTCAGAAAAACTGGAACAAACTTGTGGAAAAAAAAGTTTAAAATCCACAAGGATTTCAAATTATATTTAGGAAAGGTTTCCCTGGCGGTTTCTGGGGTCTGGGGAACGTGCTTTTTGCACGTTTGGTTTTTTAACCTGTCCCTTGAAATTCTCAATTCAAAGCTGGGTTTTTTCCGGGGCACATCTGTCTGTTCTTTTCTGTTTATTGTTTTCATACTAGTGCCTTTTTTTAAATTGGGTTTTATTTATTTTCTATTTCCAGGGTGCCACAATTTAACTTGGGGTACGGCAGGGGTTAACTCAGTGCGTAAAAAAAACAAAAAAACTTAAATGTGTATTTCAAAGATGCTCGAAAGCTTTTTTCAAAAAGGCGTAAACTCGCACAAACCAAGAGGCTTTTTGATTGTATGGTTTTCTCAACGAGGTGTTAGGGATAAAAGTCTTCTGTGATAATTCTGATTTAAAATTAAATACAGTGGATTTCCAAAAGTAAAAGGTCTAACCAAAATTAGTTTATAAAATTACAAACAAATTATTAATTTATAAAAGTTATTATTATGGGGAAACTAAAACAACTTTTAGGAATATTAAAAAAAAAATATATATATTTTGAGGGAGGAAAAAAAAATTATGTTGAGCGAGGGGAAGAAAGAGGGTTTTCTTAGGGCCTTGTGCAGGTATTAATTTTCCGTGGATAATTCTGGATAATTGATCACTTTTGATTTTCAAAATTTAGAGTTTACAAAATTGTTTTATACAATTTGACAATTTATTTATTTTATTAAGTTAATATGAAAGTTTATAAAACTTATTTTTAAGGGTAAAAAAAAAAAAAAAAGGAAGGATTCTGAAGGAAACGGGTGGAAAAAGCAAGGAGTTAGTAGGAAGGATTGTGGTTCCAGGGGAGCGTCAGAACGAGATTAAAGAAACATCTTGCGAGTGTTCATCTGGGAGCAGGACGTATCTGAGAGGGAAGCGCTTTACCAGAGGAATTTAAGATTTTGGCAACCACCCAAAAGGCCGAAGAGGCGCTTTAAAAATCAGAATTGGGGGCTTCAGGGAAAAAGCAGGGCGAGATGCTCGAGCTGACCTTTTTGTTTTAGTGGGAGTGGGCCCCAAAAACATTTTCTTTGCTGATACTCATGGAGAAACCAATAAATTAAATTGCATTGGAAAACCCCTGGCCTTATTTCCCGTTGTTCTAAATGTTTACCTTTGATGGGAGTGTTATTAATCAAAAATTTTGTGGTTCCTTGTGAGGTGTTCTTAAATCCTAGCCTTCAAAGCTTTTTAGCCAGTAAGCTGCCTCCATTCTTTTTCTCTGGAAACTAACATTGTGGCATCATTCGGTTTCCTTTATTCCTTGGGTTGTTCTTTCCTTTGTATTTATTTCTCCCCCTTGCTTTTCAACAACACTTCCCCCCACCCCCCCTTCCACCTTTCTCAATTGTATTTCTGGTATAATCTTGAATAATAATTTTAATCCTTTTTCCATTTTCATCCTCTAAAATGAACTATTGCTTTTTCAATTCCACCCAAACTTTTTAAAAAACTTTTATTTGACAATTTTGAAATGGCTTTTTATTTTCATTAATCTCTCTGTTTCAGGAATTCTTCATTTTGTCCCTATTCCCTTTCTTCTTTCTTCCCAATTTCCTCCAAATCTCTTCTCTTTCTTATTCCAACACAAGTTTTCTTTCCCAAAACCTGTTTGGAAACTTCCGGCAATGCTCCAAATTATGGACCATCCCCTCAGAACGATGTGGCTTTCCCCATGACTTCCCCCCATGCCTCCAATACTTCTTCTTCTTATTCCTGTTCATGATTATTGCCGCTTCGTGTATCAGAATTGGGGACCATGAGAAGTCCAGACTGGCAGAGAATGCAGAACACTTATTTTCCTTCACATCCAAAAGATTGTTATAACCCTGTTCATGTGGTACCCCGCCCACATCATCCGTTCATTTGCCCTTGTCCTCCCACCTTTCCGTCCTTCTCTGTGTCCCCCCAATTCAGCATCGCATTAACCAGCATGACCCCACCCCTCTTCTCCGATCCATCTATGCCTTGCTCCTTTCCATTTCCCACTCACCGAACCCCTCCCCAGCATCCTTTTGGCCTGTCTCCCAGTCTTCCGTTCCTCATTGCCCCCCCACCTCTCAGTTTTTCTCTCAACGCCGGCAGACCCTCTCAGCTTCTTTCTCACCCTTCCTCCTTTCCAGATGTTCTTGCACTTGCCAACAGTACCACATCCTCTGATCCTAACTCGTGTGGACCTCCAAGCATCTGAGGCTTCTGGTAAGGATGTGAACAGATCCCTCAATCAAGCCACGTGAAATGGACATAATCAGCTTAACGAGAACCTTTACTTCCCACAGAGATGTCCGTGGACTCCATGTCTCTCCCTAGGTATTGTCTCCTTGGGTTCAATTTGACCTGACCCGTCCCTGTGAGAGAGTTTTGCACCTTTTTTTTTCTTTTCTTTAAAAAAAAAATTTGTATGCCTTGTCGAGGCTGAGTATGATGAGCTAACACACAACCGAACAGCAAGGGGGTATGAGACAAGAGGGGTGGGATGGGAGGGACAAAACAGTGGGAACCAGAAAGTTAGGAGTCCGTGAAGGGAAGGGATGGGGCGGGATGAACATGGGAATACAAGTATGGACATTACAGGGACTTTCAGAAAGGAAAGCAGGGAATTTGAGGAGGTGGGCTTGGGTGGTGAACGGCGGTATAAAAATCGAGGATTTGGATGGAGGATGATTAAAGAGGTGGTGGTGAAGAAGCTGTTTTGAAGGCCTGGAGGAAGAATGGGATTTGAATTGAGTGAGGGAGTATATTCCAATAGGTGGGAAAAATTTGTCCTTTTTTCTCGCCATTATGATAGCAAGTATACTAACTTCCTGCAGTGCAATATTTGTCCAAAATAATGCTTCAGAGGGTGTAGCAACACAGTCTGTTCCAACACTGTCTTTATACAGACAGAAAGTTTTGTAAGTAATCAACAAAAGTTGGGACAACCTGTACGGAAATGTGTGCATCAAACTTTCTCAAGGCATAATTACTTCCATTGCCTGGAAAGACAGCTGCAGTTGCTAACACATACCTGTTCCCTGAAAAGGGCCTTTTTTAACAACTCTGAAAATTACTTATTTTTCAGTTGTTTGGTGACTTAAAGCTTTTTTTTTAACCTCAGGCAGTTTTACTGCTGTGAGCTTTGTTACATTTCAACGTTATTCACGGACTTGAACGTGGCTTAAGAATTTCAGTAAAAACTGAAAAATGGGGGTGTTCTCAAATTTATAGACGCTGTGGTGATATACTATACAGTATATATATTTCCTCTTACATGAATCAACTTTTAACGCGCCACCAGTTTCTCTCCTTCGTTGTATGTTGTGATTTTCAGTTGTCCAACCTGCCAAATGACTGGGTGCAGTTGTTACCTCTCACCAGCCAATAGCACTACCAACTAACATTTATCTCACTCCATGTAATGACTCAATTTTATCTTTCTATGTACAGTCAATGCTCATTGCAGAAGCAACAACACAGATGGGAACAAGATATAACAATAAAAAAGGAAAGTAATGGGGGAGGGAAGGGGATCAGACACACCAACAGCAGGTTATAAGAAGGATAAAATAAAAGGACACCTGAGAGCAGAAGGACACGGGAGGGAGAGGCGACCAGAGGTGACCCCATGGACTGGAACTGTAATCCAGATAGTACTTAAGTTCCTTGACTTTGGCAAGAGTCATTGGACTTAGGGTGGCCAGTTCATGGTTTCAGCAGCCCACAAGCTCATCGCTCGGACTTGGTATTCCAACGCTGGCGGTGTAGCAATAGGAGTATTAACATGTCTCCATTGATGGTCGCTGGAGGATGACCAGAACTGCAGGGTTCTACCGGAGTGAATCAGTTATGCTCAATACTGACCACGCTTGTTGTAGCAACTCTGTAAGTTGCACCTTAAATCCCAGGAAATGGTACCACCCAGCCTACAAGGCTGGGATGTTGGCATGCTCAGAGGATGAGAGGGGTAGCTGAGGAGTGTTGCGAACAGGCTGGTGGAGATTTTGAGAGGGTCTGAGTGCTTGGGGGATCTTTGAAGAGTTATGAGTGCCTCAGACCACCGTCCTTGTGGGGCTGGTGGATGTCTTGGAACTCACCGTCGGGAAAGAAGAATTTTGTCTCTCAAGGGACACTGGATCGCAGGGCCAGGTTGAATGGCAGAGCTGAGCTGTTCAGGGAGCTGAGGCATAAAACTGTACTGCCTCAGGTGACAGGAGGCTTTACGTGCGAGGAATCTGTGAGGGGTAGAGCATCACCTGTAGTCAAGTGATTCTCGTCCTGCTTACAAGGGAATTCGTGCATTGTGTTCATCCAAGCCCATCCTTCGGTGTACTGCAGTTAACGCAGAGGGTGGTGGGCTCTTGACAGAGGAGGTCCGAAGTAAAGGCCCCTGGGCCGGTTACTATTGAGCGATTGTACCAGGCTGATCACCAGTGTTGAGTTGGACATCAGGGGCTGTTACAATAACTGTGCCGCCCTCCAATCAACTGTGGTCCACCTTTTTGTGGAAACAGACTGCGGTGAACTGGTTGACATGGGGCAAAGCTCCAGGGATCTGTGGCATCCATGTGCAACTTCTCAAGGCTGGTGGAAATGCTGCACTCATATCGTGCCATGCAGTTCTGTGCTCTGCCTGAAACACAGGCATCATACCAATTGACTGGAAGAGGGGCCTCTGGAAAGGGAAGGAGGTTCACCAGGACTGCAACAACTTCCGAGGGTGATGCTGCTCTCAGTTCCGGGCAAGGTCTTTGCTCGAATAATTATTGATAAGGGTTTCGCCACCATCTGCTTGAGCACCAGCATCCAGAGCAGGCAGGCTTTACACCAAAGAGGTCAACGATTGACCGTATCTTGCTCTTTGGGTCCTCACCGAACGCAGACAAGAGTTTTGGCAGGGGCTGCTTGCAGCCGATGTTGATCTCTGTAAAACGTTTGATTTCAGTGTACCGGGATGCCCTCTGGAGGATTTGGTCTTCGTGGGGTGCCACCGATATGATCAATCTGATGTCTGAACTCTACTCTGGTACTGAGAGTGGCTGTGAGGTGTGGTGTACATCTCTGACATATTTCTACTTGTTACTGGAGTTCGTCAGGGGTGTGTACTAGCCCCCACAGCTTTTCAGCACTTGTATGGACTGGATTCTGGGGAGGATGTTGGAGAAATCAGCTGCGGTGCATCATTTGGAAATGTGAAGATCTCTGACCTTGAATTTCGCAGATGATGCAGTATTCGTTTGCGGAGACTTTAGATATCCTTTTGGGGGCCCTCGAGGTGCTGAATGAGCAGTCGAAGCCGCTGGGATTGACGGGTTTCCTGGGTCAAAACTAAGATCCAGGCTTTCAAGACATTTTTTGGATGCTGCTGTCCTGTCTGTGCCTGTTTGTGGTGAGGATGTTGAGGTCGTGAGAGATTCACTTACCTTGCAGTGATTATTCAGTCTTGCTGGCTGTGAGCCAGAGGTCAATAGCATCTGGGTCGGGCCTGGGGAGTCATGGATTCACTGGATAATGGGGTGTGGCGCTGCCGTTTCTGTGCGGGAGGAAGTAAGTCTGAGTTTTCAGGTCCTGGTACTTCCAGTCTTGCTCTATGGATGTGGAGACTTGGACTCTGACCAGGGATCTGAAGACGGAGACTTAATTCCTTTGGTACCAGGTCTCTCAGAGAATCCTTGGCGATCGCTGGTCGGACTTTGTGTCCAACGAGCGGTTGCTGAGAGAGACTCAAATGAGATTTGTTACCTGCATAGTCCGTGGTGTCAGCTGCGGCTGTATGGATATGTGGCTCGTTTTTCCTGACGCTAATCTGCTCACCAGATTCTCTCAGCAAGGAGTCTCGTGAGTGGAGGAGGCCAATGGGCCAACACGTGCCTCGTGGTTGCAGCAGGTGATCAGCATCTCAAGGAGATGGGATTGGCAGGCATCTGCCTGGGGGATGGCCAGACAGAGGCCCCTGGTGTCCGGCGGAAAGTGGACGTAGCGACGCACTGCTCTGGCGCATGCTCCCATACCTGACCTGACAGTTCTCTCTCTCTTCCTTGTATGTGGTGATTTCAGTCATCAACTGCCAAATGGACTGGGTGCAGTTGTTACCTCTCACCAGTCATAGCACTGCAACTAAGCATTCTATGTCACTCCATGTGCATGGCTCAATTTTATCTTCTTTGTACAGTCAAGGCTCATTGAGAAGCAGCAACACAGAATGGGAACAAGATATAACAGAATAAAAAGGAAAGCGGAAATAGAGGGGGGAGGGGATCAGGACACACCAACAGCAGGTTATAAGGATAAAATATAAGGACACCTGGAGGAAGAAAGGACACGGGGAGGGAGAGGCGCACACAGAGGGTTGAACAAGTGGACACAAGCACAAACACTCAATCACAGAAGTGGCAGACCAGGTGGGTGGTCTCTGTCTTTTACCACCTCTTTTCTGGTCTTGTACCTTGTGCTCTTTCCATGCTTTGGCCCTCCCAGGTTTCTGCAGGGTGCTCATGGTCCACCAGCAAAGTCTTTCTGGTGAAACTCACAAAATCCAGAATCAATGTTCACCTCCACTCATTCGTTCCTCTTTTTCACACCTGTGGAACCAAATTCCACATCATGTTCAATCTCATGTTTCCATCCAGGTCTTCAAGGCAGATGTTCACCACAATTTCAGATCATCCCCCATCCAAAACCATGATCTTTTCTCCCCCTGTTAATGAACCACTTTTAAAAATTATAGTGTCTGGATCCAGATCTTCACGAAAATCGAAAAAAAATCGTACTTGTCACACACCCAACCTGTCTGCCAATTTTTGTCCGAATCTGTCTAACTTCTTGAGATATCATGTTATATATAATTTTGGCACCATCTCTCAAAGGTGAAGAATTTAATTTTAAAGAGTCTAGTATCCGGATCCAGATCCAAATCTTCACCAAAATCGAATCAATTCGTCTTTCTCACACACCCAGCCTGTCCACCAAGTTTTGTCCAAATCAGTCCATAACTTTATGAGATATTGTGCTCACAGACAGACAAACAAACAGACAGATAGGGGTGAAAACATATCCTCCATCCACCTTCAGTGGTGGAGGTAAATATGTCCATCCCTCTGCCCATAAGTGACTGTACTCGAAGTTCTTTCTGCCCTTCCCCGTAACTATCTGGTTAGAGCTGATGATTTTGAGCATTCAACGGATTACTTTGTATTTTAATTTTAAGCTTAGAAAGTAAAGTCACGGTTTTGTGACTGTACACTTGTAGTCAGCCTGGTGGACAAAATTTTAATACAAAAATAGAGTAATTATTTATCAAGTATGAAGTATATTTTGGAATTATGCAGGTACAGTATTCAACTAGGTTATCATGCACCTGTTGTTGCAAACTCGAGAAGCTTAACATTATCATTAATCATCAGCCACAGGCTGTGTACAAATAAATAATACAAGAAAGATGTCATGCATCGCATGATACTTGTGAAATCCATTAAACAAATTTGACCTTAAAAATAACTGGTCGTTGAATTCAATGACCAAATATGCAAATCTTTAAATTTCAAGTCAATCAGATGAAAATTAACAATTTTAGAAATTTGGTCTATGTCGACATTTTGGCCGATGTTGACCTCAAACATAATCGGCTGGTTGAATTCAGTGACCTGAAATATAAATCCTCTTCATATTTCAAGTCAATCGGATGAAAATTGAGGATTTTAGAAATCTAACCTAAGTTCTTGACCGTTGGCCTATGTTGTTGACCTTTTGGCCGATGTTGACCTCAAAAATAATGGGTTGAATTCAGTAATCTGATGTGCAAATCTTCTTCAAATTTCAAGTCAATGGGATGAAAATTGTGGATTTTAGAAATTCCATCTTGGTTGTTGACCTTTGGCTTATGTTGACTTTTTGATCTATGTTGACCTCAAATAATTGGGTGGTTGAATTCAGTAACCTGATATGCAAATCCTCCTCAAATTTCAAGTCAATGGGATGAAAATTGTAGATTTAAAAAATTCCACCATGGTCATTGACCTTTGGCCTATGTTGAACTTTTGGTCTATGTTGACCTCAACAATAATAGGTGGTTGAATTCAATGACAAAATATGAAAGTCTTTTTCAAATTTCAAGTCAATCAGATAAAAATTGACGATTTTAGAAATTCGGCCTATGTTTACCTTTTGGCTTATGATGAGCTCAAAAATAATTGGTGGTTGAATTCAGTGACATGAAATGCAAATCCTATTGAAATTTCTAGTCAATTGGTTGAAAATTGAGGATTTTAGAGATTTGCCAAATTTGTTGACCTATTGACCTCAAAAACAACAGGCTTCTTGCTTTTGACTAACTCTACCATGTGGTGAAGTTTCGTGGATCGGTTTAAAATAATGACCTGTGGGCGATAAACATAAAAACAGGCAAACAGAATAACGCACGCAACCAACCAATATACTGTACTTGAAAAATCTTCAATTTTTTTTTGAAAAAAAATCTTCGATTAATCTCTAAGCAATGTCACTTGAAATGAACAAGGTAATTTGAAAGGAAAAGTTATCAAATTTTTTTTTGGTCACCAGGATTTTTTTTTTCTGCAAAGTTTCTAAATTTTGGCCAGATTTTGTCTTCCTGGTTGGCACAATTTTTACCGAGAAAATTCCGATTACCTATGCACGGAGAATGATGTGCTGTGGAGGCTGGAGAGGTGCGAGACCTAAAATAATTGAGAAAGTGAATAAAGGAGGTTTAGAGGGAATGAGCGAGGTTTGAGAGGTAAGTTTAGAGAAAAGAGTAGATTGGGGTATGATGCCTCTATTTTCCAGGACCATTTTTGTACATGTACCATGTTAGATGATCCCTCACATTCTTAGAAGCCACTTTCAATATCTCAACTCCATAATACTCAAATAAATCTTGTTGAAGTTGAAACTGGAAAATAATTTTATTTATTGATTAAAAAAAAAATTGATAAATAAAATTCCTCCAGTCATCGTGTTTGTCATTTATATTTCCCTTTTTATGTATGCAAGCAGAGGGTCCATCTCATATTGTTTGAGTTTAAACATAATTGTTCAAAGGGTTTGTTGATCACATAGAAAAATTCCCCCCAAGCAGGTAATTGAAAATCCAACAATAAAGGAGGATGTGCGGAGCAGAGGAGAGTCAGCACTCGAGCCGCCTCCAGCAGATTTTTGGACTATTTTCTTGTCATGATTAAATGAATCTGCCTGTTGGTTTGGCAAAAGTGTTGACAAGGCAATAATTTATTTCCATACACCCGAAGCATTTCTCAAAGGCTTTGTTACCTCTCCTGGAAAATTGAGGCATCATACAGGGTGTGTCAATAAAAGGTTAACCACTTCAAAACTTTATTAACCAAAACATTGAGCAATAAAACAAAAAATTAACTCGTAAAATGAAAACCAAAGCAGAAATCAAAACTCAGTTATGCGTTAATTCGCGCTTATCGTTGAGCGTTCAATGTGAGCACCCCCACGCACACACAGTGCTTCAGAATTGTGAAGTTTTCATTGACGTTTCTGCAAGTTTTAATGGTTACTGTCTGCACATAAGCCTCAACTACTGTCTTCAGATCAGATTCAGATCTGGGGTGTTCCTTGTAGATGTTATCCTTGCAAGCTCCCCAGAGGAAAAAATTCGGCGTATTGAGGTCGGGGCTGTGTGGAGACCATTCATTTTCCATATGAAAACTGAGAATTCTGCCGAATTTTTGACGTAGAAAGGCAATTGTTTCGTTGGCTGTACGCGGGGTAGCACCGTCTTGCATGTTCCACTGTCGCCGGAGGGCTGAAGTGCTCATCGATTGCTTCAAGTCTTTGTAAAAGGTGTTGACAATCGACTGGTATCGTTCCTCATTGAGGGTAACCGTTCTTCCGTTTTTGTCTTCAAACCAATACGGCCCAAACACACCTCTGTAGCTGACAGTCACAAAAGCAGCGACTTTCCGACCCATAAGCGACTTCTCTTCAATCTCATCTGGCGTTGACTTTTCCAGAAAATGTTGTGTGAATTGACAGCACCATTGACGTGAGAGTGTGCTTCGTCACTAAACCACACATCACGAATCCAGTTTGGGTTTCCCTCCATCTTTTGCTGCAGTATCTCACACAAAGCGTCTCATGCTGCTTTATCCCCATCGGTCAATTTATGGGCTGTTGTGATGTGGTAAGGAAAGAGGTTTAATCCTTGAGGTGTTCGATGTGAGGTGGGGGGGAGGGGAGAGAGAGGGAAGGCAGGGAGGGGAGAGAGAGGGAGGCAGTGGGGGAGGAGAAAGAAGAGGGGAGGCCAGGGAGGGGAGAAGAGAGAGGCGGAGGCAGGGAGGGGAGTGAGAGAGAGAGGGGGGCTGGAGCGGGAAGTGAGAGAGAGAGAGATAGAGAGAGAGAGAGGTGGTGACGAGAGAGGGAAGAGGAAATGGGGGGGGGGGGGGGGGGGGGGTAGAGGAGAGGGGTCGGAAAGAGGGAAAGGGTTGGGAGAGAGGGGATATGGTTGGGAGGGATAGGGGTGAGGGATTCCAGCAGATGTGTTGCCCAGTTTATTATCTATCCGAAAGATGATACACACAGTGATGAATCACTCTGCCTGTGAAACACCGGGATGACAGTTGAAAGCTGGGCCGGGATTCAAATCCAGGCTACACAGAGTGAGCATGCGTACCCCTCGGCTTTCCTGGAGTGATGTAGCGATGACTTACTTAAGAACTGAAAAGATTTTTTTTATCATTGTGATCACATAATTTATTTTGCCGTCCTACCTCCGGTATCGAACTGCGGTATCGCAATTGAAACTTGAAGAAAGCGTCAAAGTGGCCTCACCACCCAATGCACAAAACGTTTGACGAAACTTTTAAAAGCGAAATGTTTAATGTTTATTTGTATTTTCTATGCTGAAGTGATAGCTCATTTAATGGAAGAACAAATAAGGGGAAACGTCGTGGAAAATAAAATTTCACATTTGCAGCGATCCAGCCACCTGCCTGTTACCACTGCAGAACAACACGTGGCCAACCCAGGTGAGTCGCCCTGAACTTTGTTCAAGTCTATCTATATACAGTATTCAGTGACAGTGCCAATTTTGTAGGGCACTCGCCAAGTGGCTTGAGCACTCCAACGAAAAGGTTGATAAGAAACGGCTCGTTTGGCACGCAATTAGCAATCACCGAACCATCATATGAAACATACACCTCCCAGAGACGCCCAAAATGTCAAATATGTTCGAATTGGACAAATGAACATTTTTTAGGAGTCGGAAGTGCTTTGAGTTTCGATTCTAGAGCTTAAATTTCGTAATTCTGTTTAGTTTAAGTCAGAGATACTCGTGATGATCACATGTGTGGAAATGAAATAAAGCCACGAACGCTGCAATCTCCAGGCGTTTATAAGCATTGCAATGTACCCAGCAATTCGTAGCTATGATGAACAGGCATTCGATATGATATGAGTGAGGAAGGTGGAAAAAAAACTTATCGTAAAGAAATTGTTGCGGCCTGTTCCAAGTCAAGGAATGGTTGAGCAAGCCAAAAAACATGGCGGCTTCAAACCCCAGCGAAGTTATCCATGATACACCTGAAGACCCCATAGAGTGCGATGACTGAGGATGTACCTGATAAAGGACATAATTAAATAAGCCTATGAATTATCCTCAAAAGGTGTGTTTTAATGAACCCAAACACCCAATTTTCAGTCATGCACTTCCTTGAAGTTTTCTTAGTTTGCACGCAAAGTTTCAGCTGCTAGGTTTCATGGTTTTGGAGTTATGGAGGAGACACACACACTGAACATGCGCACACACACACAACACACACACACACACACAGCCATTTATTAGTGTAGATTAGTGAAGTGCTGCTGAAATCTTATTTTGGTGATAATATGGTCCTGGTTAGTTTTACTCATCTACTGATCTGTACTATGAAAGCCTTTGTCTGTGCGTCTGCATGTTGCCATTTTCTCAGAAATGGCTGAATGGATCTTCGTCAAATTTCAGAGGTTCATCAGTGAGTGCAAGGGAGTATTTTGGTATAAAGAAATATTGAAAAGTTTGAAAGAAAAAGTTCGATTTTTTTTGTGTTGAATTTTTTTTTTTTTGTCTTTATTGTGTCGAAGCTTTTTGATTAATGACAGTTATTTCAAGGGGCAAGGCAGGAATGACAAATGGGCAGAGGCAGGTAGGTAGGATGAAGACAGGCAAACAGACAGAATGACCTCCTCAGAGAAAGCTCAGACTTGATTCTGCTCAGCAGTCTTTTCCGCGTCGTGTTCCTGTTCTTTCAGATCAACTCTCTCAACAATGCCC
>CM068959.1:44624391-44635016 GCA_035128595.1 Eptatretus atami | reverse complement strand
GGAACTTTGCAAATATCCATCAACAACTTTGTGGACTTCAAAATTGGGCCAAGAAATTGCGAGCTCTCTCAGACACCACCTTTGCACAATATGGGTGGGCCCTCAGGCGCAGCTAAAATGTCCTTCTGTGGGCTGTCAAGGAAGAACATGTACAATGTTGGTTATCCATTCCCTCACTATATAGCTCTTGTAACCCGATGGGATACTCCATGGTGTGAGATTCTTCCACATCCTATTCCAAGTTGTCCATGTTGGGTTCACTTTATCTTTACCCAACACCAAGAACAATGGCTGACTTGAGTTGGAGATTGCTGCAAAGTGTCTTAAGCTCTGGAGCCATGATGCGGAATTTCACGAACATTCCAGAGGAATGCTGTTTTTGTGGTGAAAGGGAAACGATATTTCACATGTACCTACAATGTCGCAATCTCAGCCAATTTTCTTGCTGATGAAAAACTTACTATTGCGCTTCTGGCTTCACTTCTCACAATGCTCTTCATCATCGGGCACCCGGTTAAAGAACGGAGCAAGCCACGAGACCTCCTTGTAAATTTTATTTTAACTTGTGCGAAAATGGCGATTTATAAAACTAGGAAGGCAAAAATAGAGAGAAATATGGTGGAACGATAGTTCTGTGGGTCTTGTTGCGCTCACACATTGTCTCAGAATATAAGGCGGCAGAATATTGTAACACTGTTCAAACATTTAGGGAAACTTGGACCACAAATGAAGCACTTCGTAGTATCACTCCACAAGGCACTTTGCTATTATTTGTATAAATGTGTTATTTTGGTAATTTGTTTTTTCTTCCCCACCCCCATTTTTTCTTGGTGCTTTCTATCTAAAATGCTCCACCTTACCCCTTGCAGTCCTGACCGTGGACTTGCAGGGATGAGGAGAGTGAGCGACATTAAATAGAACTGTGGCAGTTCAAACAAAAGCACTACTACTACTACAACAGAAACATTAAACATTGGTAACAAGACTTGATAGTTTGGTGTTGGTTTAACTGCTAAGGTGGCTGGCTTCAGATCTTATGGTCTTGAGTTCAAGCCCCTGTCAAACCGTTGAATGAATTAACACCAGGTGGGTTGACTCAGCCTGTCATCCTTCGAAGGTTGGCAAATTGAGTACCAGTGTACTGGTGCCAGGGACACTGCATCAGTGGCACAGCTGCACTTCCAGAAAAATAATGCACCCAGCAGCCACAGGCTGCATACGAAACAACAACCAGATCTGGTGGTGTAATGGTAAGAGCATCCACTTTGAGCCTGGGAGGTTTGAACTCTGACTTAATCATACAAAACATCTTTAAAAGTGGTACTTGCTACTTCCTTGCCTTTTGATCACCATTCTAAAAGAATAGAGCATGAACAAAAAACAGAAGTTGGCAACCATTGTGCAGGCTTTGACGTCTCCTCTTACGTCGAAGTTCTTTGGAAGGGAACTCATGTTATTACCTCTGCCACTGAAGGTGAATGGGGGTTATGTATTCACCCCTGTCTATCTGTTTGTCTCTGTCTGTGAACAGAATATCTCAAAAAGTTGGTGACAGATTCAGACGAAATTTGGTGGACAGGTTGGGTGTGTGACGAGGACGAATTGATTAGATTTTGGTGAAGATCCAGATCTGGCTCCAGATGAAAGAATTTTTTATGACATTCTTCACTATTGAGAGACCGGCCAAAAACGATATATATAGCATGATGCTTCAAAAAGTTGTGGAGGAGTTGGTTCGGTGACGAGAACAAGCCGATTCGATTTTGGTTCAGGTCCAGATCCAGATCCGGCCTATCACTGGGATACAAAACGTAAACTGTTCAGCGGAAGTTCAGAAACTGCAGGTATGCGCTCTATCATGTGCGTTCTCATTAATCTTGCCGAAGGAGAGTATTGCATTTGGGTCCGTTTGCTTGTTTGTTTGTTTGTTTGTCCGCACAGAACTTTCGTGTTTTTTTCTGCACCCACTTGTCAGATTGAGACGAAATTTTCACCATTGGTGCGCCTACTAATGTAGAATGTTTTAATGATAATTATGACATCGTAGATCACGTGGTGTGGCAGCCATATTGGAAAAACGGAAAAACTTTGGACCTCTATCCCTGAAACCACACCAAGGAAAAAATTTAAACTTGACGCATGGCAAGTACTCCTCATAGGAAATGCGTGATTTTTTTTAATGACGTCATCGGTGCCATCGTTACGACGTCATAATTGCATATGTAGAACGCTACATCTGATCAGTATGAAAATTTTTGAGGGTTATCTAGAGATAAAATGGTCTACAGACGAAAAAAAAAATGATGACTTCATCGGTCATGTGATTCGGCAGCCATATTGTTTGTTTGTTTTTAACATTCAAAAATCTTCTTCTCTGAAATGGCTAAACATATCGAGGTGAAACTTTACACGTATGACCGCCTATCCATGAGGAACAAAAGGTTCACAAATATGACATCATAGGTCACATGGTTTGGCAGCCATATTGGATTTACCCTATAACCTATTAAAATGTTCTCCAGAACGGCTGGACAAATTGAGGGGAAACTTCACACAAATGTTCCCCAAGCCATGTGTGTCTACACGTTTCTTAAGGAATAATTAATAGGTCACATGGTTTTGCAGCCATATTAAATTGAAGAAAAATATTAAATAATGTTTTCTCTGGAACCGCTCAGTCAGTCGACATGAAACTTCACATTTATGATCTAGTAGTGATGTGGAATACATGTTTTAAATTTCAACTTGATCAGACACATGTTCTGGCAGCCAGAATTATGTAATTTTTGGATTATGGGTTATTTATTATTTTATTTTATTTATTATTATTTTTTTTTTGATAAGGCTCACTTGGCTGTGCATGGTTGGGTTTGAGGGTGAGGAGTAGCAGCTGAAATGTGAATCTTAATCAGGTTCCTCCTGATGACTTCATCTTTGCTTTTTGCTTGTTCGGGTTCCTTCTGATGACTCCAATGCAGAACTGTACCTATTTGGTCTTTCATTTGATTTGAATTGAACTTATTTTAATCCCATTCTAAATTAAATTGAATAATGAATATTAATAAAGAAAACGTCATGGGTCAGGTTCAGGTGTCCGATCAAAGTAGGGTTGCATCAAAGCAGGACGTCTTGGTACACGGCCATCACTGCCAGCATTTATAAAGTGGCAGTTCCAATTATGTCTCTTATTAATTATGTAACACACCAGTACATAAACGCCACACAAAATACACCACACAATAGCAGTCCTGGCTAGGGTCTGCAATCTCTGATTGCTCTTTTTCTTGTTATTTTTAAAAATGCTGCTGACAATGTACAGTTGTGTACTATTCTTTTAATCTTCACAATTCAGGCAACTTGCTTAATCACCACTTAAACTAAATTCCTAGATAAGCAATTAAGCCTCAATAAGCTAGACTTTGGGCAGGCCAATTCATGGTGGTGAGTATTATTTTAGCCTCTTTGCCATCAATGTATTGTGTCACCACCTTTGCTGTGTATTGTTTGGAATACCTCTTTTTCCTGAAGACAATTCCCTGCTACCATTGAGTCTTTTTCTGGAGGGAATGGAATGATGGATGAGAATCTGTTTACGCTTGTCAGTAGTCAGACTGCCATCAATTTGTGGATTGTACTGTTTGTGCTGAATCTGAATCTGAATCTGCCATTGAGCTTGAGTTCTGATGTGTGGGACTGACAGGTTAGAGCAAAGGTAGCGCACAGGCCTTTGAGCTGTCTTGTCTGGGTTTGAATCTCAACCTGACGATATACTGTTCCCTGATGATTCACAGGCAGCGCGTTGCATCAAAAAGTGTGCCATCCATCAAATGGATGCACCAGCTTTTGTTGGTCCATGCACCAGCATTGGTTGGTGGACATTAATGATCCAATGGTGTCTTTCACCAGCACCCTGTCCAAATTCTAAATTTGTCACTTCCTTGAGGGTGAAGCAATGTCCACTACTTTCTACCTTCACCGGGTACTCTGCAGACCCTGCGCATAACCGGGGATGAAAATTTGCCCAACTCTCAAATTAATTGGACATTGACGGTGGTGATCACCCCGATCACGCCACTATTCTGACCTGATATTTCTCTTCGTTAATTCTGCATCAAGAGACTGCTCGATTTTGTATGTACGGTATTTACAATTAAAAAAAATCATCATTGCTTCCTTTGCCATGGAATTCTGAGATTATTTTGGTAGCTGCAAAAATATTGTGTAATAATTGCTGAGAAATTCAGCAGAGCTGGATTACAATCCAGTGCTGCTTTTTAAATTGCCCATCTCAACATACCCATTAATCACATGATGAATCAGTGTACAAAGTTGTTTATGAGCTTCATGATGGTGAATCATTACGAATCATTCAGCTCCAAAATTCCAAAATGAAATAAATTTCATCGCACTCGCTTCAAAATCTATAAGGAAAGCGTTACCGGTACAAAGTTGCAGACGCTCCACAAGCAATTCGACTTTTTTCTTCCTCTTGTTCCCCCCCCCCCCACCCCCTGCGTTCTGCCGATAATCTGCCTTTGGTATTCTGTGACAGCAACGGTTTTCCAAATACCACTCAGTGAAATTCAGTTCGACGTGCAGACATCGGTCTGGAATTGGGTGCAAGATGCAATGTCGCCGTGTTGATTCTACACAGCACCCCTGCTGTGCCACACATCGCATCTCAGCAGTTGGTCTGCCAGTCTTCCTGAAAGCATGAGAAGATCTGACATGCAAGCATTTCATTCCATTGACATGTGCCATGAGCAAAACTTTTTGCAGACAAGGTCATAAAGGTCAGCCCTTTCCCTCCTTTCTCGGGGAGTTATGTTTAAACATAAAATATATATGAGCGTAAAAGGTATGTTTCGAATGACATTTACGCCTCCTTGCTCCTGCACTTTTGCTGTTCTCAAGGTTAAGAGGATGTGATTATGACCAAGACATTCCAATTGGTGATTTTTGAGATTTCTGGAACAATATAGGAATGTGGTTAAGTGACGAGCAAAATCAAATGCATTTTACACAAACTACTTCACAGGTCATTTGTATCAAATTATTTGATGGCTGTGATGCTTCAGAAGCTTCTGTTGGAAAAGTTACTTGCAAGATAATTTATCAAATTTCAACTTTTCAGAACATTATAGAGCTGACTTCGTAGAAGACATGGTTGTAGGTTGTAGTAGAGAGTGGTTCATTTAATTAGTTTATTTGATGTTGAATTTGTCAAACTTATAGGCACAGACAGTTGATGTAAGAGTTAAAAAAAAAAAAAAAAAAAAGTGTCCCGGCTAATGAAAGAGCAGAATTACAGGGAGTAAAAATGAAAGAGTTAAAAGATGCAAAATGGGGCAAAGGGAAATAAAGTAGGGCACACGGATGAATGACAAACCTAGAGATGTAGCTGCGGGTGAATAGTGGCAACAGGGCCTCCAGGAGGTGGAGTAAAGCTCAAGCACACCTTTTTTCTTCTTTTTTGTATCTAGAGTTGAGGCTCATGGAAGTGCTGGAATAC
This sequence comes from Eptatretus atami, assembly GCA_035128595.1. Lineage (NCBI taxonomy): Eukaryota > Metazoa > Chordata > Myxini > Myxiniformes > Myxinidae > Eptatretus > Eptatretus atami. Next base: position 44,629,504 of record CM068959.1, on the reverse strand, counting down.
TGAATGTATCAGGACCCAACGGAACAAAAGGAACAGTACAAAGGGGGAAAACACCAACAGCAGGGTTCAAGGACAAAATAGAGGGAGATTTGAACAAATAATGGGTGTGGTGAGAAATGAGGGGAAGGAAGGATGCTTGGGGTGGACGAGATGGATACCAAAGCAAACTCTCAGGAAGGAAAAACTGGAAATTTGGAAGTAGATGTGCTTCAGGGTAAAGGAGGAAGGAGGCTGATGGGGTTAGAAAATATCATGGTTTTGCATGGGGGATGATCTGAGATAGTGGTGAACAGCTGAGCTGTCTTGAGACTTGGAGGGAAGAGTGAGATTGAAGAGAATGTGGAGGTTGGTTTCACAGGTGGGGAAAAAGAGGAACAAATTAGTGGAAGTGAGCAGTGATCCTGGATTTAGGGAGTTTCACCATAAGGGAGTTGATGATGGTGGACAATGTGTGCCCTGCAGAAACCTTGGGGGGACAAAGCATGAAAAGAGCAGAGGATGGAAGACCAGAAAGGATGAGGTAAAAGACAGAGAGACAACCGACCTGTCTGCGACGGAAAAGTGATAGGCCCATAGACTCAGATTCGTCGTGGGAGATTCCAATAATCTTGAAGGCCTTGGTTTCCATGGTGTCAAGCTGAGCAACGTGTGAGAGTGGGGAGAACATTACATCAAGCTGCGGATGATGGCCGTGTTGGTGGGTATGAGATCAAGTGTGCCAAGGAAGAACTTTGCATGATGCAGGATGTCCAGTCGGAGACTTGCTTTGGAGGCAGACCTTGAAATGTGGTTTGTTCAAGACAGATCATAGCTGATTTTGAGACCCAGGAGTTTGAGTAACTGAACTTCCTCAAGAGAATTGTTAAGAAAGTCGATAGGAGGCTTTGACAGATGGTCCTTTGGGAGAGAGAAAGTGAGAATGTGAGATTTGTCAGAATTGAAAGACATATTCCAAGTTTTGACCAGCTTGGGATTTTATGAAGGTCTGACAAGAGGGAAGAGGCTGCATCCTTCCTTCCTGAAGGATGAGGGATGTCACAGCAGCAGGTGGAGTCATCAGCAAATAGACGAAGGGGATTTAACAGAGTCAGAGAGTTCGTTGATGAAGATTATGAATCGGACTGTGCGCAGAACACTGCCTTTGGGGACTCCATGCTTGACAAGGAGAAGAGATGAAAGGATGCTGTTGAGAGCCAAATGTTGGCTACGAGAGTCGAGGAAGTTAGTTACCCAAGAGTGAAGTTGATCTTGGATGCCATCGGCAGAGAGTTTTAAGGGCAAGGCGGAATGTCAGAATCTATGGAAAGCTCGAGATATATCTAGAAAGACAGCCCTGATCTCATGTCTGACATTGAGGGCCTCCATCCATTTGTGGGAGGGTAGGAACAGCATTTCCAAGGTGGAGTGACCTAATCTGAAACCTAATTGGTGATCTGAGATGAGGCCATTATGAAGAAATGAAGGATTTAATTACTGTGACAATGGATTCCCTAACCTTGCTGATGATTGGAAGTAAGCGAATCGGTCTGCAATTAAGGGGATCCGTTTTGCATCTTTTTATGTAATGCCGTGATGTTGAACTATTTACCTGCAGATGGAGGATGACTGAGGGCAAATGATGGGGTGAAAAGAGCAGAAAGAGGATTTGCAAGAACAGCAGAACAGGTTTTTAGAACACATGAGCTGATGCCTGTCCGGTCCAGTTGCAGAATCAGTCGAGGGTTGTCAAAAACTTCTCCCTGGTTGCAAAATACCATGTGCAGGAGCAGTTGGGTGTGACTGGGTATGGTGGGTACAGATAGTGAGAGGTTTTGATACAAGATATGCAAGCAAACAGATAATTGAGGCATTCGGCCTTCTCACAAGCAGAGAGGTGGTACCATTTGAATAGAGGAAAGGGATGGAATGGGAGCATACTCCCAGAGACAGACTTAACCAGGCACCTCCAGGTTTTAGAGGAGGGAGACAAGTTTGAAAGTTCAATCTTGAGTTTGAACAAATGTTGTTTTCTGGCTCTCCTGAAAGTGGACACACACTTGTTGCGGGCTTTGTGGATTGAACTGAGATTGCCTTTGGTCGGGTTTGCTTTCCATGAAGAGAAGGCAAGTTGTTTCAGAGCAACTGCCTGACCACATGATTCAGCATTTCACAGGAAGGAAGAAGGGTAGGATAACTGAATTTGAGATGGATTGGGTCTGTATCTGTACATGCACAGCACATCTGGACAACCCAGCCACCAGAGAGGAGCTGTCAGCAGCCATCTTTGAGTCATTGCCTGATAACCCCAATACAGAGGGAGTATTGGAAGAACAGTGTCAGAATTTCAAAATCACAGTCTACACTACAGCAAAAAAAATCCTGGGTGTCCAAAAAAAATCACCGTGACTGGTTTGATGAGAACAGTACAATAATTCATTGGCTCATTGCCCAAAATCACTTTACCTTCAAGAACCCTCCCTCCGAACTAGCAAAACAACACAGAACCGTGCCCAATTCAGGCAAGCCAGGAACAAATGCCAGCAAGAAATCCAACTTATTATGAAACGGTGGTGGCAAGACAGGGCTGCATAAATTGAAGCCTCTGCAAACTGCCATGACTCTTAGAGATTCTTGACGGCCATAAAAATAGCCCCTGGACGCAACAGTTCTGGCCTAAATTCCAACAACTCTGTGTCGAGTGAACAGCTCACATGAAAGGAGGACATCTTAGGCAGATGGAAAGAATACTTTCAAACACTGCTAAGGCCTAAGTCACATTTGCTCTACGGCGAGATCGGCGGCCGTACGCCCTCTGAATTGACAGAAACGTGCGGCGGCCGCAGAGTTTCTGCGTGGCCTCAGGGTGGCCCTACGCCGTTTGGCTATCTTTTACAGGCCGTAGGGGTCGCCGTGGAATTATACGCGGAGTTATAACTTTTTTCATTTCTACGTTCGCCGTAGCAATTCGACAAGCCGAAAAAAAAAACTGGTAAAAAAAAAAAAATGTAAAAAAAAAAAAAAAAATTAACCCACTCTTACGTCCGTCGTCTGGCCGCACGTTCGCCTTAGGCCCCCTGCGGTCACCTTGCGGGCACCTTGAGGCTACCTTGCGTCTGCCTTGAAATTCTATGCCGCGACAGGCCCCCTTAAGGTCACCGTGCGACATAAATCAATAAAGACCGTAGGCAACCCCAGTTTTCGATCTCCACATTTCTAAATACGCCGTGCGGCGTCCCTGAAAAATAAAAACATATGTGACTGCTACATTGTGTGACCGTGGAAATACTGCGCCGCCATATAATTGCTAGTGGCCGTAGATTTTGGAGACCCACGGCCGCGTGGCAAATGTGACTTAGGCCTAAACCATCAGCACCACACACTCTTCTATCCTTGATAGTATCTCCCAGGCTATCATTCAGAAATGACTTTGAGATTGTCCCATCCATCAATGAGCTGATTAAGGTGGTTAAGCAGATGTCGTGAAACAAAGCTGCAGGCCCAGATGCTATCCCAGCAGAAGTGATCAAGTACGGAGGAAAAGCAGTCATCGCAAGCCTCCACAATCTCTTGCTCTCAACTTGAGAATCTGAAACTGTCCCTCAAAACTTCAAGGATGGCTCCACAGTTGTGCAGATTCACATGTGCCAATTATAGAGGCATTAACCTCTTTTCCATCATCGGCAAGCTCTTTACCAGAGTCATTTTGAACCGACTATGGCCAACCATCAAAGCTTTCCTTCCTGAAGCGCAGTGCAGTTTCCGGGGTGGTCGCTCTACGATTGACATGATGTCTGTTCTACATCAGCACCAAGAGAAGTTCTGCGAGCAGAACCAAGGCCTTTACCTCATATTCATGAACCTGGTTAAGGCATTTGACTGTGTTAATCATGAGTTGACATGACATCTCCTCAGTAAGATTGGTGTTTCACCCAAGCGGGTAAACATCATTGCAAGGGACGGCACACACATTGATGTCTCGCCTTGTCTGTGAGACACCAGGATGACAGTTCATAGTTGGGTCAAGATTGAAACCCAAGCTGGATGGCTCAGCGCTCATATTTCGAGGCCAAACTGCCAGAACGATTTGAATCTTGCTCTAATGAAAGAGCAGTAATGTATGTCCAGAACAGAATGCTATGTGACTTGAAGTGGAACTTCAATGTGGTGGAGATCCTGGCATGACATTTCGCTTTTGGTTCTTGATGGTAGCCCTATGGTTCTGTGGCTGGGATAAGTTGATGAAGCATGGATAATGACTTGATGCACTTTATTCTGTAGAATGTACATGCTACATCCATAGAATGCTGTGAGGCAAGGAATGGATGGTAATTTTAAAGGGTGATTAGCTGATTAGGCAGCAACACTGTCCTGGATGCATAATTATTTCCCCTATTAGTGGAGGGACGCTCCTGGCTATAACACGGTCCGATTGGCTGAGTTGTGCCACATATTATCATATTATGATATGCCAATTGGCTGTCCCGAATGTCCCCTAAGGATGCTGTCCCATCTACCGATGCCATTTTGCATTGTGTTCCACTACATATGCACGCCAAGCTTTTTTAAGGGTTGGGGAAACAGCATGGCTTTGGCATTTGGTTCGGATTCACTTAGGTTCAGGACTTATCCTATATTCTATTTTAGATGTTTTCTCTTAATATATTACAGATATTTGAATGCTTCTCCAAGATCGAATAGAATAGTTAAGTTAGAATCTGAGGTCAATGGAGTGTTATGAAGAAAACGATGAGTTATCAAATGGATAGCTGTACTGTCCTGCTCTCGTCAGTCTCTATTTTCTGTGGGTGTGTGTGGGGGCGGAGGAGGGGGAGAGAGATGTTTTATTTTAACTCAACCAGGGTTGTGTGGCTTTTGGGTCTTATATTTTGGGTGTTGTCTATCCACCATGCGTCCTTTCGGAGCCTCGACTAGAAAACACATTTATTTCATATTCGGTGCATGTATGCAATACCAATAACATCTGGGCATGAGGCACTCAATGGTTTTGGGATCGAAGCCAAAAGTCAATGGACACGCGATTTATTTCCAATTTTGGCAATTTTAAAATAAAATTTAAGAGGAGAAATAAATACAGGATTGTGCATGCTTTGGAACATGATTTATTTATATCACT
>CM068959.1:44541515-44553879 GCA_035128595.1 Eptatretus atami | reverse complement strand
CAAAGAGAGAGATGAAGGTTAGTCGACATCATTTTCTGTTACATCATTTGCGTCCACTCCTCTTGCAAGTAACGAAAACCTGGCACCTGCTTTTAAAATAGCCTGGCATCATAAACAGAAAGATGAAAAGCACAATTTAAACATAAAATAAAACATTTTAAATACGTAGAGCTAAAACAGTATAAGTACATATAAAACGATTGCAGAGTGAACAGCCTTCCGATTGGTTTTCCAACATTGACGTGAAGTTATTTGCCTAGGTAAGGTAACTTCACTGTTGTGGAACCACACAGGGTGTGTAATGCGATAGAGAGACGCAGTGACCACAAAGACGTGATGGTGCAGACCATAAAGCAAGAATTTGGGATACAATGTAGGGCAACTTAGCATAAGAATTTGCATTTTGTGAGGAAAGCACCAAATTTGGCACACTAGTAGCCTAACATATTATGAACAATTTGGATTTGGCCATCTCAATTCATCCACTGATGGCTGTGGCAGCCATTTTCCTACCATCAAAAATTTTGAGATGGCCCAATATCCAAATCTGTTCATAATATGATGGCTACAGTGTGCCAAATTTGGTGCTTTCCTCACAAAATGCACAATTGTTATGCTATATTAGCTAAGTTGCCCACTAATGGAGGATAACGGCCAAGTGCTTGCTTTTTGTGAAGACAAAATGGCAAATTTTACTCAATAAAAAGAGTACTAACAGATGTGACAGCTGATTAGATGTCGCATGGAAAACTTTTGGCAGTCGTTATGAACTAGAGCCTGAGCACTACCAACAAGGAGAGATTTCTGCAGTGTAGGCTACAGCACAGGTGCAGTAAGTAAGTTAGTTATTATGCATTAAGATATATAGTGCATTGTTGTGGATGAAAGACTTGTTGGGCATTAAGATTACAATGTATGTTGGCGTAAGCCATTCACTCTGTTACTTGGGTGTTGTTATCTATTCTACTTGTAATGACTTCTGCGGGAGTTCTGTTTTGTGCTCCCTTGTTGGGCAGAAGGAATATTGGGTGCAATTGCAAGAATTTCCTTTATCTTGCATGCTAATTTTTTCTGTTTATTTCTGTTCATTTTCTCTGAGATGCAATAACCTGGGCTCTGTCTTTAAGAACTTTCATAATGTTGCATCTGTACCAGAGTTTGCCCAAGAGGTCAGCTTGAGAGCTCTGCACAAAGTCGGCTTGGCAGGTAGTCAAGCTAGCCATGCCATCTCCCTGTAGCTCCGTGAGATTGTTGCAATATTCATTGCTACACACTGCACCAGATTTTAGACTAGGAGCAGAGTGTAGTTTTATTATATATATATATATTATATATATATATATATAACATATAATATATATATATATACTATATGTATATACAGTAATATACACAATATATATATATATATATATATAAATATATATATGATTATGGGGTGGATGAACTGATTGAATAGTACAGATAGGATTCTATCGTGTAGCATAGTCTGTGGACGGATACAAGCACCTCGATGTGTATATATATATATATATATATAATATATATATAATATATATATATAATATATTATATGTATAATGTCAGGGAATCTGTCAGCTTCTTTGTTACGTGTCACCACATGAGGGTGGTGCAGTGTTAATTAGCTTAGAGAGTTAAAATAGTTCCCTGTACGTGATTACCCTCTGTGATTTTCCCTATGTTTTTATATTCCAAGCCAGGCCGGAAGCTAGGGACATGAGTTCCTGAAACAACAGGAGAAAGCGCCGCCTCCCGGTTTGGGAGACGAGATGGCCACGCCATAGGGGCGGAGGAGACAGAGGATAAGAAAGAGAGGAGGAGCGAAGGTGCAGTGTGTGCTTGGCGTGGAGGCTTCGGTGGGAGCATATCGAGCAGGCTGGAGTTCACGTCTAGAGCCGATCGGGGAGGTGCTGGCCAGATTGCGCAAGTAGAGTTTGGAAAGCGACTACAAGGAAAGTGCGATTCTGCCTGTTTGTGCACTTGGATGGTGGAGGCGCCTTCCTCCCGGGCTCGACAAGAGATGGCGCCATTTTGCTGGCAAGTGCATGTGCCGGAAGAAGCTCCTCACAACTAGATCGACGAGGGCCAGCTCTTGGCTAGGCTAAGTACCAGTGTGTTTAAAAAAAGGGGGGGGGGGGTTATTTTCATTTGTCACCCTTTGGCTGTCTTTGCATCTGTCTGTGCGAGGCCTCGATCATCGGAGTTATTTATTAAATTTGTTACATATTATCCTTATAATCTTCATAATTGGCCTTATAAATATGTTTCATTAAATGTATTCCCTTCTAAAGAACCGCATTTTGTGTATTTATAGTGGGGTTCGTGGATCAACCCCCTCGTACTGTCCTGTTCCTCCTTTCTTTCCATTCAAGAGCAACTTCTCCATCCGCTACTGCCCAAGGGTGTCAATCCAAGCCAAAATGGGGGGGGGGACAGGTAACTGGACCTTCTCCCAAGGTGTGCCCAGGCAATAGATCACCACGACAAATGCTCCCCACGAATCGATTAGGCGACATGAACATGGACTGCAACGTTTTTTAAGTTCCAGATACGGTATATTAATCCAGTGTATTAATACATGTACACATACAGGTACATATACTGTACTGTATTTATCCAAATAGAGTGTGATGGTTCGGAAACATTGGAAACGAACGTATTTGCCAACTCGTGGGGATCCAGTGCTGCCAACCGATCACTGTGGACGTGGCAAACGATGCGATGGTTCAGTCTTTATTGACTCATCGAACTTCTCAGCCGGGTTTTCAGCGCCTGAGTGCGCTGAAGGAGTGCTCAGCCGAGCAGGAGCTTGCTGCGGAGATCACGAGCAATCGAAGCAACTGTTCAACCTGCGGGAACAATTTGCGCACCTCCGGTACCATCTTTTGGAAGATTGCTTGGTAATCCTGAATACAGGAACCAGTGTACTGCTTCTTGAAGAAGAGCAATTCTTCTTCAGACTCCTTGATAATTCTGGATAATGGTAACGGTGTCAGGGTCATACTCTCCAGAGAGTAACATCTTTGCGAGGCCGCCGTACCATTGCAAATCTGTAGAGGTGAAGTACCTAATCATGTTCGACGTAGCTGAATCGAGCGCCATGAAGTATTCTGCTCTATACGCATCTTCAGCCGTCGAAAACTCGTGGGGTGGCGCCTCACTATCCAGTCTACGAGGAGCTCTCCTCTTCTTAGGATGAGCGAAAGGGTCAACGCCGTGTTCTTCCATCTCTTTCTCCACGTGGACGAATATGTCATGGAAGGCCTCATTGCTGTGAAGGTGCTGTATCTGCTCTTTCACACTCTCGCCCAACTGTAGCATACCCGCTACAGTCTGCGCTGGCGCTTGCAGGGCTCTGTTAAACCCTTCCATGCACTATAAGAGCGGTAGCGATGCATGCAGACCGAGCAAAACCTTCCCATCGTAAGGTTTACTCGAATGCCGCTTGCGCGACAGCCAGTGTTCGAGCCAAACTCCGCGGAGGCCTTCTCGAGTGCATCCAAAATGGACCCGAAGTTCTGGATGACTGTGCGAACATCATTCGCGTGAGTGAGCCACCGCGTAGGGCAAATTGGTTTCAGTCCGGTCGGTGAGGCGGAGATGGGGTCATCATAGTGCAAATTGAGGTACAGGTGTTTGAACTTTCCAGACTGCGAGTACAGTTTGCTAAGTTCCTGCACACAGTCTAGAGCATCTCGGATGAAGTTCGCACTGGCCATCGCCTTTGAAGTGATCAGGTGAGTGATGTGCGTGCTGCAGTGGACGTATTTCGCAAGTGGCTGAACCTTCTTCACTTCAGCTTGGCATCCGACGTATGATCCTGACATATTGCTGGCTCCCTCGTACGTTTGTCCACGGAGATTTGTAATAGACAGCTGTAGTCTCAGTAGCACGTCTTTTAACATCGTAACAATAGCAACTCCCGTGGTAGCATTTATTTCGTACAAGCCAATGAGATCCTCCTAAACGTCGAGGTCCGATCCCACGTATCTGATGCATATCGCCTCTTGCTTTATGCCACGGATATCTTGCGTTCCATCCACTATCACCGTGAACTGGACCAACTGCTCATTGATGTCTTGGCATATTTCTCTCAACACAGCGTGACTCATTATGGACAATATCTCGTTTTGAATTTCAACGCTTGTGTAATTTGTTGTTCGTTTCAACCAGTTGGCTAGGTTTGCGTCATCTTCAGACTGTAGGCTCAGTAACTTCTTGAAGTTTCCCTCCGAGGCATCTTTACCTCTAATCACACAACCTTCTTCTGCCAGGTATCTCGAGGAAGTGATAATCTTGACAAGAGCTTTCCGGGAGAGGATTTGATTGTCTTTGATCTGAGTTTCTATCTGTGCGCGCACGTCGGTCTGCTTGAGGGCGTTGATTTTCTCCACGGCGATAGCGTGCGGCTTGCTTTTCTGGTGAGCGTGGAATTTCTCTAAGGCCTTCTTCCAGTTGCAGAAACCACTCCTAATGAACATGTCTTCGAAGCTACCTGAGCAAGCGCTGAACAGCTTCTTCCTACTTGCACTCACGCATGTATACCACAAAACCTTACCGAGTCGCTCGTCTAAATGAAGCCATGGGAAGTCTTTGAACCATTTCGCTTGAAATTTCAGCGTTCGGTTAGCCAGAGTCTGAGTTGGGATCGAATCCGGATCTGTTGATGTGGCTTGAGGAGTTCAGGACACTCATCATCATCACTCACAGAAACATCATAATGTTGTATCATTCCTACCTTGTTTGATTGTTGTTGTTTTTTTTTAGATTTCTTCCCTCTATGTTTTAACACTTTTTAGCCGCGTCTCGCGTAGCGAACGCTGGCTCTAAGAGAGCTCCGCGTTGTTCTTCTTCTTCTTGTTCTTGTTCTTGTTCTTGTTCTTCTTCTGGTGAAGACAAAACCTTTAGGACTCGGCTCTTTTATATACAGGATCCGGATCTCCTTAAATACTAAACACCTGTACACATCCTCGCATCGAGGGTGCCTTTTGAGAGCGTCTATCATCAACTTTTTAATATATTCGGACATTTGCTTTAAAGTTTCGAAAAGTTCACGTTACTATTTAAAGATTATTCCATTTAATGTGTTGTAATTTCGTAAATACACGATTTTCTCGTCATGAACAGGAGTCTCCATGACGGGTCTCGCTATTGGCTCCATCAAGGCACATGACTAAATATCGGAAGTTGTTGTTGTTATTGCCATTAGGACGCGGCTCTTGGACACATTTGTCCTTGTTATTTCATATAATGATTGGTTTCTGATGATAAAACACTGGGGGCAACTTTATTTTGAGTCTCCCTCCAAGCCCCTCAGGGCGATTCCCCGGCATGCCATTGCCATGGACAGTGACACTTCCCTTGTAAAATAAACTACTGTGGGAACAATTTACATCATCGCAATCGGTGTAATGACGTAATAATGTAAATGAACACAGCAGTGTTGGCCACACCCCATCGGGATTAAATGTGTTCAACGGATCTGCATGTCAGAATATGTGACTGACACTCTGTGGTGATTATTCCCGTTCAGTATGCTGGTTAAGATGATGATGCTTAAACCAGAACAAGAGAAATCTCACTCACATTAACAATGCAATGATGTGTTGTAGATGAAATCCAGCTGATGAGTACTCCTTCGTCGTCTCTCCAGCGGTTGGTAGAGAAGGAAAGATTTAATGGCGCTGAGCCGTTGAGGCTTCTGAATGGCGTCGAAAAATGTTAAGCAGAAAAGGAAAACTCGTTTGTTGCAGTCGTGGTTGTTTAACCAAACAAACGAAATCTACTTTGCTCCATAGTCTTGATAAAGTCGAACCAAAAGTCACTGAAAAGTAATGACGCTGAGTGACTCATGAATAGGGATGAGAAAGGCTTGTACGTGATGGCGTGCAAGCTTCCAACAAGTCGTCAAGACCAGCTCCCGTGAGTCCTCGGCCTTTTTAACATCCCGTGCATTCATTGGCTCTCCGAGAAGATGCAACTGATTGGCGACCATAGTTCATGTGTTTGAAAAATTATAATCTACTGAAAAAATTAGTGAGTCACTACAACTCCAATTTCCCTTAAGCAAGACATGTGTTTCTGACTACGAAAATACGGAAACCTCCATATAGGTTGTTTAAAACAAATTTGAAGGCTGCCCAGATGAAGGGTGCCCTAACACTGAGCTGTATATATAACTGGAGCGAACCCCGCGGTGGTGATGAATATGCAGCGAGTGGCATCAGCAATCCGCCATATTGCAATACCCCCAGGGCCCAGGGGCTGGTCAGCTGCACTGGTTTAAGTGTAAAACATGGTGTTCTGCTGTGCTTTTGGCTGCAATAACAGGCATTCCCACGACTTGGAAGTGACCAAGAGCATCACTTTTCACGAGTAAGGGAACTTTATTTTGTATTAAATATGATTTTGAGATGTTTAACGATGTTGTTATTATTGTTTGGCTCTTGGCGGTGAAGTTTTAACTCTGTAGTGTTTGCCTGATCAGAGTCTCCGATTCTGTTTGTGTTTATGCTGATGTGTTTAATTTATCATTTGATGTATTGCTGCATTCTGCAAAGCCAGGACTTCTCCAAGGCAATGGCACCCAACATATGGCGATTCTGAGACGGTTATCTTGTTCGTATTCGTTTAATGAGTCCTTCCATATGTCTAGTGGGTAAATGGGACAAGATGCATTGCATAGGGCTTTTAGTTAGGTCTTCAATCCCATATTCTTTCATCTCTTTACTTCCTTTTATTTCACACATCAAGCACGCAAGCACACACCCCAGATCAGGTTACTCGAGGAGCGTCATGCAGCACAGCAACCCAGCTCATTTGCATATGCGTGCCATTTCCCTGTTCAAACGGTGTGCCTTAAACCAACTGACGTCTCACCTCAGACCCTCACCACACTCACCACAATGCTACAATGCACACCATGATCACTACAAACGCCTTATAAAAATCCCCACAACAATCTTCGCTCGGTCTCCTCACTACAATCACCTCAGCCACTCCCAACGTTTCAACACCTTCACCACAAATGCCACAGCACTTCCTTTACCTCACAACAACAAATACAAACCACCCCAACCACAGTTAGCTCCCTGGATGCTCACCAGTCTCTGAGGATGCCGGGGGAACGAAAGACATTGTGAGCCGGGGAATTGGTTGTTGTTTGAAAAGCGCAAATGTGTGCTGGGGTTTGTTCAATGACGTCCGGGTAACTCCGGTGTTGTGCTACATAACAACGCTCGAGCGGAGTTCAGCACACGTTCATGGCCGGAGAGCATTTGCAAAAACCCTTGGCCAATGTTAATTGCAGAGCTGTGTCACGTGGCCAGGCTTAGAAGAATCTGAGACCATTTACAGCCTTGGAGCCTGGTGGGGCTTGGCTACAGTGCAGGGTGATGGCTATGTACCAATGGGGGAGCTCAAACGCTTACAGGGTCTTTTGATCCTCTTTCTGGCCCCTCCTCCATTCCAGACTCTATAAAAGAGCTAGGCTCTCTTTCGTCCAACCTACAAACAGAATCTCTTTCAAGCCTTCACCGAGCTGAGCATCATCCGAGCTGAGGGGGCTGCACAACCGAGCGAGGTGAGCGGGGCGGAGCGAGCAGTTACCAAGATGTGCCGGGTCATCCCTGGGTCATCGGCACTCGGCTTCGACTGCATTCCTCAGCCGATATTCATTACCACTTACAGACTTTGTCACATCCCCGTTAAGCTTTCTCTCGCACATCTTTTCTCCATCTGTGCCTCGTCCACTAAAAGAGCATTACCAATTTGCACCTTTCACACCTTCCTCTTGCATCACGTTGTGCTACATTTTTGCACCTCCCACTCACACATCATAAACACCCCCAGTCTTCTTCTCTCCTCCCCCTTCTTAAGCGATTGGGTTCCGTAGGTCCATCAACCGCACCAGGTACAACGAGGTCGCCTACACCTCAACTGCTTCTCTTCTCTCTGGGCTAACTCTAATTTCCTCGTGTGTGTGTGTGTGTGTGTGTGTGTGTGTGTGTGTGTGTGTGTGTGTGTGTGATGGTACCTGTAACGTGTATCGTAAGTAAGATTGTAGAAGTTAATATTGGGGTAACACTGCACTGTCTCTTTCATGAATTATTGCATTTTCTTTTGCCGCAACCACAAATTCCTTGCTTTCCCCTGCTGTACATTTTATGAATAAACCCATTACTGTGTCACATAATTTTCCTCGCAAAGCTGTATAACAAATCGCTTGTTATAAATGTACCCAGCCCATTTCGTCTTTTCCTTCATTGGTCCAGCATGGTCCACGCATTAGCTTAGCCGGGAAGTTCTATCCCAACAATCTGTTTATTATCCGGTGCATATTTGACTGCTACGCTCAGCTGCACATGATACGGTAAGTTTAACGCAAGTACACATCGAGGGCATGTGACTCTAATTGAGCGACCATCCACAGGTAAGATATCACGAGAAGTAATGTAACACTGTCTGGATTGGCCAAGCCAATTGGCGTTCATGGTTGCCTAGCAACCTGCTGGTGCACGGAGTTATCCGTGCCCAGCGGCCTCAGGACCGGTGGTTCTAAAGCAGTGGTTCTTAGCCTTTTAAAGTGCCCATACCCCTTAAGTTTTCATATTTTCCCATAACCCCTGTCAAAAATGACTTAATACTACAATAATAGATTAATAAAGTTTCTTTATTTGAACAAAAAAAAAACCACATTTATGGAGACAAGTATCATAATGCATAGTATTTGCTGAAAAGTCACTTTGTTGAAGTAGGATACAGTACAATAATAACTTTTGTAGAAAAACATACAACACTACACAGACACATTCCTAGTGGCTCTTTTGTTGTTGTTTTTCATCAATGATGATGCTGAAACGAGGTTCTTTCTTTATAATAGCCATACGCATGTCATCACTTGCCTCCAAATGGTTCCTTGCCTTTGTTTTGATGTGTAGGATTGTTGAAAAACCTGACTCGCACAAATAGGTGGTCGCAAATGGCACGAGAATCTCCAGAGCTCTCTCTGCTAACTGTGGGAACGTTTTGAGGTGTGCACACAAGAAGATGTCTCGCTGCATTGATTCAGACTCCATTCAGATTTTTTCATTATCCTTCAGCTCAACACGATCATCTTTCATTATATCACTATCATTCATGGAATCCAGGTTGAAAAGAAATGGATCCCGTCTCCATCTCTGTGCAATAGAAACCTCTCCATGGTGAAAGTATCCTTGGAAGGACTGAATCCGCACCTGCAAATGTTCTTTCACTTCAGTCACGATGGATCGTTCTTTTTCCGCATTAGCAGCCTCATCAAATGTAGGAAAGTTTGCAAAATTTCCATTCTCAATGTGCTTCATCCAAATTGGAAGTTTAAGGGTGAAGGCAGACACCTTTTCCCTGGCAGTGATCATGTTCATCCCCGTTCCTTGTATGCAGGTGTTCAAATCATTGAGGTGTGTGAGTATATATGCCAGGTATGCCAGGGACAAAATGAACTTCCTATTTTCAAAGTGGTCAGCAATGTCACTGTCTTGCTTTCTAAGAAACTGCTTGATTTCTTCATGCAGTTTGAAGACACGAGTAAGCACCTGGCCACGGGAAAGCATTGTCACTTCCGTGTGGAAAAGAAGAACACTATGTTCAGCTTCAATTTCTTCACAAAAAACTTTGAAGGGACGGTGATTCAGGGTTCATCCTCTGATAAAATTTACTGCATGCACAGCAATTGACAAAACATTATTCAGGTGTTCTGGCAGCATCTTTGTGGCAAGTGCATGAAGATGCAACACAGTGCATGACAGTAACATGGGGCATCTCCTTCTTCACAAGGGTAGCAAAGCCTGATTTGTTTTCTTGCATGGCGGGAGCTCCATCAGTGCAAAGTGACCCACACACGTTGAGAATCATCCCATGCTTCAAGAAGAAATCTTCCATGAGATTGAACGCATCGATTGCTTTTGTGGTTGTTGTCAGTAGTTCACAATACAAGAATTCTTTCATCACTTCTTTCTCCTTCATGTATCGCACAAATACCAACAACTGACAACAAAAACTGACATCAGTTGACTCATCTAACTGAAGACTCACTTTGACAGGACTAGCTTTGATATCTGCGATCACCTGCTGCAAGATATCTCTATTCATGTCACCAATCTTGGAATGATGGATAATGTCGTTTGACAAGGGTGCCTGTTGAAGTTTCTTTTGTGTCTCGGTCCCCAACACTACTTTTGCCATTTCTCATGCACAATGTTTCACCAGTTCTTCAGCAATTGCATGAGGCTTTTTTTTTTTGGCACACAAGAAAGCAACTTGATATGATGCTTGCAACAATGGCTTCTCAATCGGCACGAATCCTTGCATTGGCAGGGTAATGCCACAATGAAATCGTTCCCACTTGATCTTTAAGCTGTTTAAGTCATGCCCAGAATTTGTGCCTCCATGCCGAATGTTGAAATTCTCATTAAGTCTTGAAGGTTTGAGATTTGCATTTGTAACTATCGTGTTGCACAGTATGCACTGCGGTCGCTGAATTCCATCTTTTTCCATCAGACAGGTGAAACCGTAACGAACGTAGTCATTATTCCACTCGCGTTTCTTGGACATGGTAAGTCAGATTTGATTCGATATATAAAGACATAAAAAATACAAAATTAAAATTAGCTACACTTATGGTTATTACTTCAGAAAAGAATACGTCATTTTTTGTGTTATTGCAAGCTCTCATTCATATCTTTTTACGATATAATATTTGCTTATAATTGAATTTATTAAAATAGAATTATTGAAAAAATCCCAAACCCTTGTAATTTTTTAACAAAAACATTTTAACCCTTCTTTTTTTCCTTAAATACTGTTACATCCTTATTTTGGAATTGAAATTTATTTTGGTGTGGTGTGTCTCGTACCCCCAGCTTG
Organism: Eptatretus atami; assembly: GCA_035128595.1. NCBI lineage: Eukaryota > Metazoa > Chordata > Myxini > Myxiniformes > Myxinidae > Eptatretus > Eptatretus atami. The sequence continues at coordinate 44,542,953 of CM068959.1, read as the reverse complement.
GAGATTTCGTACCCCTGGTTAAGAACCTATGTTGTGCTTTCCCTCGTAGCGAGCCTCAAACCCCGAGTCCGCAACATTATATTGTTATAATCACCAGTGAAGTGCTTCACAGTGATATCGAGTCTGTATGTGTGGGTGTGTTTGTTTGTGTGTGCTTGTATTTTGTTTCAAGGCTTTGTCTGAAAGGAACATTGTTATGGACTCTGAAAAGAACATTGAGGAACATTGTTATGGACTCTGTTTGGAAGGAACATTGAGGTACATTATGGACTCTGTTTCTAAGGAACATTGTTATGGACATTGTCTGTAAGGAACATAGTTATGGACTTTGTAAGGAACATAATTATGAAATCTGTCCATAAGGACCATAGGTAAGGACTCTGTAAGGAACATTGAGGAGATTATTATGGACTTTTTCTGAAAGGAACATGTTATGGACTCTTATCTGTAAGGAACATAGTTGTGTATTTTGTAGGGAACATTAAAAACATTATTATGAATCTGTCTACAAGGAACATAGTTATGGACTTTGTAAGGAACATAATTATGAAATCTGTCCATAAGGACCATAGGTATGGACTCTGTAAGGAACATTGAGGAAGATTATTATGGACTTTTTCTGAAAGGAACATGTTATGGACTTTATCTGTAAGGACATAGTTTGGACTTTGTAGGGAACATTAAAAAACATTGTTATGGAATCTGTCCATAAGGAACATTTATGGACTTTGTAAGGAACATAATTATGAAATCTGTCCATAAGAACCATAGGTATGGACTCTGTAAGGAACATTGAGGAAGATTATTATGGACTTTTTCTGAAAGGAACATTGTTATGGACTTTATCTGTAAGAAACATAGTTGTGGACTTTGTAGGGAACATTGAAAAACATTGTCATGGAATCTGTCCATAAGAACATTGTAATGGACTCTGTAAGGAACATAGGTAATGGACTTTGTCTGTAGGGAACATAGTTATGGACTCTGTAAGGAACATTCCTATGGAATCTGTCTGTAAGGAACATTGCAGAACATTGTAAGGACCATAGTTATGGACTTTGGCTGAAAGTAACATAGTAATGGACTGTAAGGAATAGTTATGGACTCTGTAAGGAACATTAGTAGAGGATTAATGGGGTTTCTGAGGCAGCCATTCAACTGAATGGGGGAAAAGGGAAAAACTTTCTGACTCAAGCCCAAAATAGGAGACTGATTTCCTCCCCCTCCCATACAAGCAAATGTAAAATTGAGACTGACTCAAGCCCCAAAAGCCCAAAATAGGAGACCGATTTCCTCCCCCTCCCATACAAACAAATGCAAAACTGACTTCCTGATTAAAGTACTTCTTTCCCTTCATATTTTAATTCCACTCAAAGAATGAACCAATGAATATTTGTCCATGTTCTACTTTGGGGAATAACTTAATTTTCTTATAACA
>CM068959.1:44526393-44538073 GCA_035128595.1 Eptatretus atami | reverse complement strand
CTGCGCTGGCGCTTGCAGGGCTCTGTTAAACCCTTCCATGCACTATAAGAGCGGTAGCGATGCATGCAGACCGCAGCAAAACCTTCCATCGTAAGGTTTACTCGATGCCGCTTGCGCGACAGCCAGTGTCGAGCCAAACTCCGCGGAGGCCTTCTCGAGTGCATCCAAAATGACCGAAGTTCTGGATGACTGTGCGAACATCTTCGCTGAGTTAGCCACCGCGTAGGGCAAATTGGTTTCAGTCCGGTCGGTGAGCGGAGATGGGGTCAATCATAGTGCAAATTGAGGTACAGGTGTGTTTGAACTTTCCAGACTGCGAGTACAGTTTGCTAAGTTCCTGCACACAGTCTAGAGATCTCGGGTGAAGTTCGCACTGGCCATCGCCTTTGAAGTGATCAGGTGAGTGGATGATGTGCAGTGCTCAGTGGACGTTATTTCGCAAGTGGCTGAACCTTCTTCACTTCAGCTTGGCATCCGACGTATGATCCTGACATATTGCTGGCCCCTCCCGTATCGTTTGTCACGGAGATTGTAATAGACAGCTGCTGTAAGTCTCAGTAGCACGTCTTTTAACATCGTAACAATAGCAACTCCCGTGGGTAGCATTTTTCGTACAAGCCAATGAGATCCTCATAAACGTCGAGGTCCGATCCACGTATCTGATTGCATATCGCCTCTTGCTTTATGCCACGGATATTGCTCGTTCATCCACTATCACCGTGAACTGGACCAACTGCTCATTGATGTCTTGGCATATTTCTCTCAAAACAGCGTGACTCATTATGGACAATATCTCGTTTTGAATTTCAACGCTTGTGTAATTTGTTGTTCGTTTCAACCAGTGGCTAGGTTTGGCGTCATCTTCAGGACTGTAGGCTCAGTAACTTCTTGAAGTTTCCTCCGAGGCATCTTTACCTCTAATCACACAACCTTCTTCTGCAGGTATCTCGAGAAGTGATAATCTTGACAGAGCTTTCCGGGAGAGGATTTGATTGTCTTTATCTGAGTTTTCTAATCTGTGCGCGACACGTCGGTCTGCTTGAGGGCGTTGATTTTCTCCACGGCGATAGCGTGCGGCTTGCTTTCTGGTGAGGGTGGAATTTCTCTAAGGCCTCTTCCAGTTGCAGAAACACTCCTAATGAACATGTCTTCGAAGCTACCTGAGCAAGCGTGAACAGCTTCTTCCTACTTGCACTCACGCATTGTATACCACAAAACCTTACCGAGTCGCCGTCTAAATGAAGCCATGGGAAGTCTTGAAACCATTTCGCTTGAAATTTCAGCGTTCGGTTAGCCAGAGTCTGAGTTGGGATCGAATCCGGATCTGTTGAATGTGGCTTGAGGAGTTCAGGACACTCATCATCATCACTCACAGAAACATCTAATGTTGTATCATTCACTCCTTTTTTTTTTTTTTTTTTTTTCTTCCTACCTTGTTTGTTGTTGTTTTTTTTTTTTAGATTTCTTCCCTCATGTTTTAACACTTTTTAGCCGCGTCTCGCGTAGCGAACGCTCTGGCTCTAAGAGAGCTCCGCGTTGTTCTTCTTCTTCTTGTCTTGTTCTTGTTCTTGTTCTTCTTCTGGTGAAACAAAAACCTTTAGGACTTCGGTCTCTTTATATTACAGGATCCGGATCTCCTTAAAATACTAACACACTGTACACATCCTCGCACGAGGGTTCCTTTTGAGAGCGTCTATCATCAACTTTTTAATATATTCGGACATTTGCTTTAAAGTTTCGAAAAGTTCACTTACTATTTAAAGATGATTTCCATTTAATGTGTTGTAATTTCGTAAATACACGATTTTCTCGTCATGAACAGGAGTCTCCATGCGGGTCTCGCTATTGGCCTCCATCAAGGACATGACTAAATATCGGAAGTTGTTGTTGTTATTGCCATTATTGGACGCGGCTCTTGGACACATTGTCCTTTTATTTCATAATGATTGGTTTCTGATGATAAAACACTGGGGGCAACTTTATTTTGAGTCTCCCTCCAAGCCCCTCAGGGCGATTCCCCGGCATGCCATTGCCATGGACATGACACTTCCCTTGTAAAATAAACTACTGTGGGAACAATTACATCATCGCAATCGGTGTAATGACGTAATAATGTAAATGAACACAGCAGTGTTTGGCCACACCCCATCGGGATTAATGTGTTCAACGGATCTGCATGTCAGATATGATGGACTGACACTCTGTGGTGATTATTTCCCGTTCAGTATGCTTTTAAGATGAGATGCTTAAACCAGAACAAAGAGAAATCTCACTCACATTAACAATGCAATGATGTGTTGTAGATGAAATCCAGCTGATGAGTACATCCTCGTCGTTCTCTCCAGCGGTTGTAGAGAAGGAAAGATTTAATGGCGTGAGCCGTTGAGGCTTCTGAAAATGGCGTCGAAAAATGTTAAGCAGAAAAGGAAAACTCGTTGTTTTTGCATTCGTGTTGTTTAACCAAACAAACGAAATCTACTTTGCTCCATAGTCTTGATAAAGTCGAACCAAAAGTCACTGAAAGTAATGACGTTGAAGTGACTCATGAAATAGGGATGAAAGGCTTGTACGTGATGGCGTTGCAAGCTTCCAACATGTCGTCAAAGACCAGCTCCCGTGAGTCCTCGGCCTTTTTTAACATCCCGTGCATTCATTGGCTCTCCGAGAAGGATGCAACTGATGAGCGACCATAGTTCACTGTGTTTGAAAAATTATCTACTGAAAAAATTAGTGAGTCACTATACAACTCCAATTTCCCTTAAACAAGACATGTGTTTCTGACAGACGAAAATACACAAAAAACAAATTTGAAGGCTGCCCAGATGAATGGCCTAAACACTGAGCTGTATATATACTGGAGCGAACCCCGCCGGTGTGATGAATATTGCAGCGAGTGCATAGCAATCCCCATATTGCAATACCCCAGGGCCCAGGGCTGGTCAGCTGCACTGGTTTAAGTGTAAAACATTGGTGTTCTTGCTGTGCTTTTGGCTGCAATAACAGGCATTCCCACGACTTGGAAGTGACCAAGAGCATCACTTTTCACAAGTAAGGGAACTTTATTTTGTATTAAATATGATTTTTGAGATGTTTAACGATGTTGTTATTATTGTTTGGCTCTTGGCGGTGAAGTTTTAACTCTGTAGTGTTTGCGCTGATCAAGAGTCTCCGATTCTGTTGTGTTTATGCTGATGTTGTTTATTTTCATTGAGTATTGCTCATTCTGCAAAGCCAGGACTTCTCCAAGGCAATGGCACCCAACATTGGCGATTCGAGACAGTTATCTTGTTCGTATTCGTTTACTGAGTCCTTCCATATGTCTAGTGGGTAAATGGGACAAGATGCATTGCATAGGGCTTTTAGTTAGGTCTTCAATCCCATATTCTTTCATCTCTTTACTTCCTTTATTTCACACATCAAGCACGCAAGCACCACCCCAGATCAGGTTACTCGAGGGAGCGTCAGTGCAGCACAGCAACCCAGCTCATTTGCATATGCGTGCCATTTTCCCTGTTCAAACGGTGTGCCTTAACCAACTGACGTCTCACCTCAGGCCTCACGCACACTCACCACAATGCTACAATGCACACCATGATCATACAAACGCCTTATAAAAAATCCCCACAACAACTTTCGCCGGTCTCCTCACTACAATCACCTCAGCCACTCCCAACGTTCACACCTTCACACACAATTACCACAGCACTTCCTTTACCTCACAACAACAAATACAAACCACCCCAACCACAGTTAGCTCCCTGGATGCTCACCAGTCTCTGAGGATGCCGGGGGGAACGAAGACATGTGAGCCGGGGAATTGGTTGTTGTTTTTTAAAAGCGCAAATGTGTGCTGGGGTTTGTTCAATGACGTCCGGGTAACTCCGGTGTTCTGCTACATACAACGCTCGAGCGAGTTCAGCACACGTTCATGGCCGGAGAGCATTTGCAAAAAACCTTGGCCAATGTTAATTGCAGAGCTGTGTCACGTGGCCAGGCTTTAGAGAATCTGAGACATTACAGCCTTGGAGCTGGTGGGGCTTGGCTACAGTGCAGGGTGATGGCTATGTACAATGGGGGAGGCTCAAACGCTTACAGGGTCTTTTGAATCCTCTTTCTGGCCCCTCCTCCATTCCAGACTCTATAAAGAGCTAGGCTCTCTTTCGTCCAACCTACAAACAGAATCTCTTTCAAGCTTCACCGAGCTGAGCATCATCCGAGCTGAGGGGCTGCGCACAGAGCGAGGTGAGCGGGGCGGAGCGAGCAGTTACCAAGATGTGCCGGGTCATCCCTGGGTCATCGGCACTCGGCTTCGACTGCATTCCTCAGCCGATATTCATTACCACTTACAGGACTTTGTCACACATCCCCGTAAGCTTTTCTCGCACATCTTTTCTCCATCTGGGCCTCGTCCACTAAAAGAGCATTACCAATTTGCACCTCACACCTTCCTCTTGCATCACGCTGTGCTACATTTTTGCACCTCCCACTCACACATCATAAACACCCCAGTCTTCTTCTCTCCTCCCCTTCTTAAGCGATTGGGTTCCGTAGGTCCATCAACCCGCACCCCAGGTACAACGAGGTCGCCTACACCTCAACTGTGCTTTCTCTCTCGGGGCTAACTCTAATTTCCTCGTGGTGTGTGTGTGTGTGTGGTGTGTGTGTGTGTGTGTGTGTGTGTGTGGTGATGGTACCTGTACAGTGTATCGTAAGTAAGATTGTAGAAGTTAATATTGGGGTAACACTGCACTGTCTCTTTCATGAATTATTGCATTTTCTTTTGCCGCAACCACAAATTCCTTGCTTTCCCCTGCTGTACATTTTATGAATAAACCCATTACTGTGTTCACATAATTTCCTCGGCTAGCTGTATAACAAATCGCTTGTTATAAATGTACCCAGCCCATTTCGTCTTTTCCTTCATTGGTCCCATGGTCCACGCATTAGCTTAGCCGGGAGTTTCTATCCCAACAATCTGTTTATATCCGGTGCATATTTTGACTGCTATGCTCAGCTGCACATTGATACGGTAAGTTTAACGCAAGTACACAGTCGAGGGCATGTGCTCTAATGAGCGAACCATCCACAGGTAAGATATCACGAGAAGTTTAATGTTAACACTGTCTGGATGGCCAAGCCAATGGCGTTCATGTGTTGCCTAGCAACCTGCTGGTGCACGGAGTTATCCAGTGCCCAGCGGCCTCAGGACCGGTGGTTCTAAAGCAGTGTTCTTAGCCTTTTAAAGTGCCATACCCCTTAGTTTTCATATTTTCCCATAACCCCTGTCAAAAATGACTTAATACTACAATATAGATTAATAAAGTTTTCTTTATTTGAACAAAAAACCACATTTATGGAGACAAGTATCATAATGCATAGTATTTGCTGAAAAGTCACTTTGTTGAAGTAGGATACAGTACAATAATAACTTTGTAGAAAAACATACAACACTACACAGACACATTCCTAGTGGCTCTTTTGTGTTGTTTTTCATCAATGATGATGCTGGAAACGAGGTTCTTTCTTTATAATAGCCACGCATGTCGTCACTTGCATCCAAAATGGTTCCTTGCCTTTGTTTTGATGTGTAGGATTGTTGAAAAACCTGACTCGCACAAATAGGTGGGTCGCAATGGAACGAGAATCTCCAAAGCTCTCTCTGCTAACTGTGGGAACGTTTTGAGTTGTGCACACAAGAAATGTTCTCGCTGCATTGATTCAGACTCCATTCAGATTTTTTTCATTATCTTCAGCTCAACACGATCATCTTTCATTATATCACTTCATTCATGGAATCCAGGTTTGAAAAGAAATGGATCCCGTCTCCATCTCTGCTGGCAATAGAAACTCTCCCATGGTGAAAGTATCCTTGGAAGACTGAATCCGCACCTGCAAATGTTTTCTTTCACTTTCAGTCATGATGGATCGTTCTTTTTCCGCATTAGCAGCCTCATCAAGTGTAGGAAAGTTTGCAAAATTTCCATTCTCAATGTGCTTCATCCAAATTGGAAGTTAAGGGTAGGCAGACACCTTTTCCCTGGCAGTGATCATGTTCATCCCGTTCCTTGTATGCAGGTGTTCAAATTGTTGAGGTGTGTGAATATATAATGCCAGGTATGCCAGGACAAATGAACTTCCTATTTCAAAGTGGTCAGCAATGTCACTGTCTTGCTTTCTAAGACTGCTTGATTCTTCATGCAGTTTGAAGCACGAGTAAGCACCTGCCACGGGAAAGCATTGTCACTTCCGTGTGGAAAGAAGAACACTATGTTCAGCTTCATTTCTTCACAAAAAACTTTGAAGGGATGGTGATTCAGGGTTCATCTCTGATAAAATTTACTGCAATGCACAGCAATTGACAAAACATTATTCAGGTGTTTTGGCAGCATCTTTGTGGCAAGTGCATGAAGATGCAACACAGTGCATGACAGTAACATGGGGCATCTCCTTCTTCACAAGGGTAGCAAAGCCCTGATTTGTTTTCTTGCATGGCGGAGAGCTCCATCAGTGCAAAGTGACCCACACACGTTGAGAATCATCCCATGCTTCAAGAAGAAATCTTTCATGAGATTGAACGCATCGATTGCTTTTGTGGTTGTTGTCAGTAGTTCACAAGACAAAGAATTCTTTCATCACTTCTTTCTCCTTCATGTATCGCACAAATACAACAACTGACAACAACAAACTGACATCAGTTGACTCATTAACTGAAGACTCCACTTTGACAGGACTAGCTTTGATATCTGCGATCACCTGCTGCAAGATATCTCTTATTCATTGCACCAATCTTGGAATGATGGATAATGTCGTTTTGACAAGGGTGCTGTTGAAGTTTCTTTGTGTTCTCGGTCCCCAACACTACTTTTGCCATTTCTCATGCACAATGTTTCACCAGTTCTTCAGCAATTGCATGGGGCTTTTTTTTTTTGGCACACAAGTAAGCAACTTGATATGATGCTTGCAAACAATGGCTTCTCCAATCGGCACGAATCCTTGCATTGGCAGGGTTAATGCCACAATGAAATCGTTCCCACTTGATCTTTTAAGCTGTTTAAGTCATGCCCAGAATTTGTGCCTCCATGCCGAATGTTGAAATTCTCATTAAGTCTTGAAGGTTTGAGATTTGCATTTGTAACTATCGTGTTGCCACGTATGCACTGCGGTCGCTGAGTTCCATCTTTTCCATCAGACAGGTTGAAACTCCTAACGAACGTAGTCATTATTCACTCGCGTTCTTTGACATGGTAAGTCAGATTTGATTCGTATATTAAAGACATAAAAAATACAAAATTAAAAAATTAGCTACACTTATGGTTATTACTTCAGAAAGAATACGTCATTTTTTGTGTTATTGCAAGCTCTCATTCATATCTTTTTACGATATAATATTTGCTTATAATTGAATTTATTAAAATAGAATTATTGAAAAAATCCCAAAACCCTTGTAATTTTTTAACAAAACATTTTAACCTTCTTTTTTTCCTTAATACTGTTACATCCTTATTTTGGAATTGAAATTTATTTTGGTGTGGTGTGTCTCGTACCCCAGCTTGGAGATTTCGTACCCCTGGTTAAGAACCTATGTTGTGTTTTCCCTCGTAGCGAGCCTCAAACCCCGAGTCCGCACATTATATTGTTATAATCACCAGTGAAGTGCTTCACAGTGATATCGAGTCTGTATGTGTGGGTGTGTTTGTTTGATGTGTGCTTGTATTTGTTTTCAAGGCTTTGTCTGAAAGGAACATTGTTATGGACTCTGAAAAGAACATTGAGGAACATTGTTATGGACTCTGTTTGGAAGGAACATTGAGGTACATTATGGACTCTGTTTCTAAGGACATTGTTATGGACATTGTCTGTAAGGAACATAGTTATGGACTTTGTAAGGAACATAATTATGAAATCTGTCCATTAAGGACCATAGGTATGGACTCTGTAAGGAACATTGAGGAAGATTATTATGGACTTTTTCTTAAAGGAACATTGTTATGGACTATTATCTGTAAGGAACATAGTTGTGTATTTTGTAGGGAACATTAAAAACATTATTGTGAATGCTGTCTACAAGGAACATAGTTATGGACCTTTGTAAGGAACATAATTATGAAATCTGTCCATAAGGACACTAGGTATGGACTCTGTAAGGAACATTGAGGAAGATTATTATGGACTTTTTCTGAAAGAACATGTTATGGACTTTATCTGTAAAGGAACATAGTTGTGGACTTTGTAGGGAACATAAAAAACATTGTTTATGGAATCTGTCCATAAAGGAACATAGTTATGGACTTTGTAAGGAACATAATTATGAAATCTGTCCATAAAGAACCTAGGCTATGGACTCTGTAGGAACTTGAGGAAGATTATTATGGACTTTTTCTGAAAGAACATTGTTATGGACTTTATCTGTAAGGAACATAGTTGTGACTTTGTAGGAACATTGAAACATTGTCATGGACTCTGTCCATAAGGAACATTTGTATGGACATCTGTAAGGAACATAGGTATGGACTTGTCTGTAGGGAACATAGTTATGGACTCTGTAAGGAACATTCCTATGGAATCTGTCTGTAAGGAACCATTGCAGAACATTGTAAGGACCATAGTTATGGACTTTGGCTGAAGAACATAGTAATGGACTGTAAGGAATAGTTATGGACTTCTGTAAGAACTTATAGAGGATTAATGGGTTCTTGAGGCAGCCATTCAACTGATGGGGGAAAAGGAAAACTTTCTGACTCAAGCCCAAAATAGGAGACTGATTTCCTCCCCTCCCATACAAGCAAATGTAAATTGAGACTGACTCAAGCCCCAAAACCCAAAATAGGAGACCGATTTCCTCCCCCTCCCATACAAACAAATGCAAAACTTGACTTCCTGATTAAAGTACTTCTTTCCCTTCATATTTAATTTCCACTCAAAGAGATGAACCAATGAATATTTGTCCATGTTTCACTTTGGGAATACTTAATTTTCTTATAAATTCATTTTCATCGAGTATATTCACAAAAATTACTTTGGAACTTAGTTCTTGGTTTAAGATATCTTTGTTGAGCATAAATGAAATGTAAACTTCTCTCAATGCTCTTATTTGGCCACCTCCTGAGCCACATATCATTTTGAGAATGCAGTAAATTGTTTTTCCATTTGTTCAATTGATAACCATCAAAGTTTTCAGTCCTCAAGGATTTTTTTTCTTTACATCCTCCAACTTATTTGTAATTAAATTTATTTGCTTATTTGTTTTATCTACTTCTTATCCCGGTTATTTCTTCAATAAGACTATTTGATATTTCTCACATTCTTATGTTTCCATTTAAATACCAAGGCTGATTACATCTCCACTCTTTGGTTTGGTTATTGCTTGGTTCTATCATTTATAAATCAGTAAAAAGACGGCTGTAGCCGTTAAAATTCCAACCCAATATGTTAACACTTATACTTATAAACATAAGGGAGACTATTGATTCCATTCTTCGAAAATATATCTTTTATCATCAAAAGCTCCGAATGCTTTATTTATCTCTTCTGTATATAATTGATGTTTATAACTTCTTATTGTATTCATTTTTCTGTACTCTTCTTCTTTAAGGTTAAACAGTTGTAATAATGTTTAAGTTTATTGTTTCCTTGATTATATTTTTCTTTATTCCCTTTAGCTTCTATCACACCTTTCAATGTTTATTATTATCATATACGTAAAGCATAAGATTTGATTAACTGTTCAATCTGCACAGTGTAGTTCCCTTAACATTTCATTCTCCGTTCTCTCTCTTTCCTCACTTAACATCCTCAGCTTGTTTTGTAATTCCCTTTCTTTGTTTTGGTGTTCTGTAACTCCAGAAGCTTTTCCCCCTAATTCCTTTCTCATCTCAGCACCCCTTTTGCATGCTCTTCCTCCTTCATGTCGTCCATTCTATTTACCGTATTCCTTCAGTTGTTCCAGATATTTCTTCTCCTCTTTTTATCTTCTGTTCTAGGCTTTTCTCTTATCTAATTGCCTGGTTCTTACCTTTTCCTTCAGTTGTTTCAATCCAAATCATGTTTCACATTTTTCCTTTCCAGCTTTATTTTCCATTCTTTTTTCAGTTCTTCCTACTCGGGAGTTACTAATTTGCTCTTCCTTTTTTTGTTCAGTTTGCTCTTCTCTGTTCCAACTTATGGGTACTCCACTCCACTTCCGTCATTTCTCCATGTAGTTCTCGACTGTGTTGGCTTAGTCATTTCCAGCCACCGATTCGTTCCTGTGCATCGGCCAATTGTTGTGATTCCCTGTGCATGTAATTTTCCTGAACTTCGTCTGCCTGCCGTAGTGCCTCGTCCAATTTAATTTGTAACTCCTCAATATAATTCTCATCACACCCCACCTGTTCGAAGGCATCCGCCAATCGGCATGAAGCTCGTAATGTACACGTCGTTGTCCTGCTTCAGTTGCCATGGCACATGCCGTGACCACGTGATTTGAACTGGTGGGTGAGCGCGTTTTCTTTCGTGCTGTGCGGCTCGTTACGCTGTCATACTAACCCTCTCCCGCTTCGTGTTGTGCTGAGGTGGAGCCGCGCCGCATTTTTGCGACTCCATTTTTCCTTTATAATTCGAACTTTTACACCCATCACTTACAATAAAATCAAACCAAATTTTGGAATTTCGGGGACGTTCCCCCCCCCCCCCCCCCCACGCCTCTCGTAACCAATGTTCGGGTGCGAACGACACCAGATGTTGTTGAATCAGTGTCCTGCAAATTTATGGAGGGAGGGATTCTCATCCGACTCCTGAACACCGATGTTGAAGATGCGACGGCGCTTAACAGCAACCGCCGTTTCAGGGGTTATAACGCCGGCTAGTTTGGCACAGGTCTCTGGTCACGCGCCTCAGATCACAATACCAAAGTACCACTGGGCCTTACCGTTGGGATATGACCCCAGCTACAGACTGGGTTGATCAGGACCGAGCGAAGTCTGCCACAGTCCGTAACCAGTTTGGTTTTAAATTAAATCGAGCGATTGTTCCTCAGCGCGGCACGAATAAATTCAGCGCGGCAAATTTTCGTATAGGTCAGCCAGATTTATTGGGGACACATCGGGGAGCACAACACAAGCAAAGCATTCACAAACGTTATAATTAATCTCAAACCCGCTCACCTAGGGAGCTAGGGGATATGGGTTTCGAAGGGAGCCCTAGCAAAATAAACGTTAGGCCTGGACAACATGCACAAGACACGAGTACTTGGTGGTGCCTCATGGACGAGAGGAAAAATGTGTAAGGCACGAATGCGGCTTCGTGACAAGCCGATGGTGTCGGATTTCGAGCACCCCAGCTCGAGCATGCAGCGTGGCAAGATGGGCGAAACGTACTCCTATTGCACAGCCCACGCACGCAGCGTCGGTGCGTCCAACCCCTGTAAGGTCGACGGCACAAGAGCGAAAGATCGATGGTGGTATTTCAGCTGGTTCTTCACACGTCCAGTATGCAAAATCCAGGCCTGGCCTGTACACCAGACCAGGCCAAATCTGGGTGTTGGGCTCCGCAGGTGGATCGACAGGATGAAAGACGACGTGGTCCAGCCGCGCAGGGAGCAAAGACAGTCAGAGGCCCCATGGCTGGACTGAGGATGAACCTGTGGATGACCTGCAGGCTGGATCCATGGCCGAGGAGGAACAGCCGGCCAAGCCACTCTTCA
>CM068959.1:44446422-44460670 GCA_035128595.1 Eptatretus atami | reverse complement strand
TGACCTGATGCCAACCCACATTCATGGAGGGGGGGGATTATTCTGTGCCCATGACCTGACCCATGGTATCTCCAGCATTATGCCGAATTTGGTGGAGATCGGCAAAGCCATTTTCGAGTCTATTAGCCAACAGACAAACATACATGCTGTATTTAAATATGATACACAATGGCAATTAATTGATTTGTTTTTACAGGGTTGTTGTTTTTTTTGTAAGCGATTACTTGAAAATATGAAAGCGTTAAATAATACCGTTTAATGTACGTTATAAAACACTGGAATGAACTCCAAATATATTTTTATTTCTCCTGTCTTTTTTCCTCAATAAATGTCACATCAACCGATATGAAAAATCGTTGCTCGACTTTTACAGCCGAATTGTGTAAATATCAAACCTGTGTCCCTTTCACCTCTTCCCCCTTCCACCCTCTCCCCTTACTTTTCACTCCCCCCCAACTCCCACCATATATATATTTTTAAAATTACAGTGACTATATACGGATGCTATGTGATGATAATGTTGTTTTTGTTTTTTTTTTTCGGTGGGGTGGGATTGGTTTTGGCCCAAAATTCTCACTGTGATACAGGAAATTACAAAAAGGGGAAAGGCAACACAAGAGGAGAACAATATGGGCCCACCCTGCCTGTTACATCCATGGCTCCCAAGCTGATCACCTAATCCATGAGCACACTCATCCACCCCGCAATAACAACCCTACACCACACACACACACACACACCACAGACCCAATGCAACCAACCGCACCATACACTCAATGGAATGGGGAAGAGGAACAACATGGGGTGGAACAACGTGGATAGTAGGCATGAAAAGGTAAATCACATGCAGAACATCAAAAATCACAAAATCTGAGGATTTGTGGGGAGTGAGGAGAAAGTGCAGTGCGGTGAAGGATGCATTAACACAGACGACATGTTGACTCTTGAAAACACCCACAACTTGGAGAATGATCGCGATGAGGTTGTCATATTTTAAAGAATTGCTCTAGACCATGGTGTGCAAGCAGCTTCACTACAAACACCACTTGCATTTGATATGATTTTGGTCTTGCTTATTATTTCCCTTAAATCGATCCCAAATGTGTGCCCAGGCCTCCCGAGACCATCCACACAAATACCCTCCTTGAGTCAACGTTAAAATTACACGATTGTTGTCCATTTACTACTAACGGAAAGTCCCCTGAATGTACCTTGATCAATCGGAGTGTGGATGGGCTGTGATATGTGGTCATTTTCAATGTATTGCCCTTCAAGTTAAATGAGCCCCTAGTTCAATGAACCGCTGCTTCATGAAATGCTTCTACCCCATCTTTGCGCTCTTGGTAGCTCCATGAGTACACGAAAAATCCTCATAGGCTACAAACCAATCACAAAAGAATAAGGACTTTCAAAATTGAATGACGAGTGTTTGGACTTACAAATCGATACACCGAAGTGGAAGACTTTAATATCGGTAGTAGATATAGCGAACTCGATTGGACATTTAATCAGGACCACAGATCATGCGAGGACCGCAGATCCTGTGTGTTCGACGCCGCATGTTGTGCGAAACAAACACCCGCTACACAGCAATTCATTGCACGCTCTATCGAATCGATCGTCTCAAGAAGAGACCCTCGTTTGCTCACTCCCTTGTGGAAACGTTTTTCATTCGGCGTGGACGTTTCAGATGCAGTGTGAAATGTCCACAGCATGCTGAGTACCTCCACCTCCGCCGGGATGCTACATGCGTGTAATAATAATTGAACTGGCTTTGAACACAGCGATCGCTACCTAGACCAAATAAATGGCTGATTTATTGTGTTCCTGTAACCTGTACATCAAATACTAGATGTACATACTTCACAAGCACTCCAAAACCCCATCAAAACGATCAATCTAGAAGTTTCTCTCAACAGCATGAATAGTCCAACGATGATCCAAAACCGGTATTATAATCTTGCTTTTTGCAGAATATTTATTGATTTCAGTCAAGCCCTCGTGGAATGAAATCTTACTTTCAACTGCCATACTTTAATTTCCTTTACGAGACAAACACAATACCGAAGAACCTGCCTGTTCATAATACAGCATCTAATGTACACAAAGCTCTCTCTAACCACTCACTCACTGACTGATATTAATGTTCAGTACCTTCCAGGTGATGAAGAAAGCTGAACATTTGTATGCCGACGGACATCGAATCCTGTACACCAGGTGACATCACAGAACCATCGGAAAGCGTCCATAAATGAAAATACAAATAAAGGAGAAAAAAAATGGAAAATAAATGCAGGTGAATGACCCCACACAATGGGGAAGCATGGTAATTTTGTGTGCCGATGGACATCAAAGCTGATACACCGGGAAAAATCACAGAACCGTCGGAAAGCGTCCATAAATGAAAATACAAATAAAGGAGAAAAAAAAATGAAAAATAAATGCAGGTGAATGACCCGACACAATGGGGAAGCATGGTAATTTTGTGTGCCGACGGACATCAAAGCTGATACACCGGGAAAAATCACAGAACCGTCGGAAAGCGTCCATTAATGAAAATACAAATAACACGATTCCAAAAAATCACAAAACGTCTGAAAATGTCACCAAACGAAAATATCTCGAAACAAAAGTCGACTGATGGAGAACCCCACTCCTCCCTCCGGACTCACACACCACACTTTCCTCTCTCCCTCCTACCTCACTCCTTCCTCCCAACTCTCCCCTGCCTCCTTCCATCCAACCCCTCCCGAACAACAAAATTCAACACCTTTGTCCATGAACCGTGATCCCTTACCGAGCAGAGATGGATACTTTGAGTCCTGGGAGGACTCTGTTCCACCTCCGAACCCACATTTGTTGTTGTTTTTTTTTGCCCGTGAATTATCACAGTAACGTAGCAAGGGGATGCACACGTGACTGAATTGCATACGTACTACCTGTTGTTCACTTCACCTTTCCACGTCGCTCACCTGCACTACCGCGGGCTCAAAAGAAGTGAAAACATTGTGGGGCCGCCGCAGGTCTCTCTCAAATAGCACCCGTCATTACTACCAAATTCCACCCGTCATTTTCGCTGAATATGGAGAAGGAGGGATCTTCTTCTTAATTGGTTTGCGGGTGCCAGCAGTGACACTATTTTCGTTGTGTCTGTGTGTCTGTCTGTCTGTTGGATTCGCTAGATATCCCTTATTGTCGGGTTTTCTGTCGTGTGTGTGTGTGTGTTGTGGTGTGGTGTGTTGTGTGTGTTGTGTGGTGTGTCTGCAACGTGAGGCTCCACAGCACAACCGATTTCGATGAAACTTGACAAACAGGGTGCCATATAGCTGGGAATGTGCGCGTTTGAGTTTCGTTGCTAAGCACACCACCGTTGCTATGCAGCGGCCGAAAAACCGCGTTCACTATTTTCAATACTTGTCCTACAGTTTTGAATGTGGAGAAACGAGACTTCGGAATTAAACACTTCGAGATATTTAGAAAATTTTACTCTCGCCGATTTTTGATTTAGGTTTTATTTTTCAAATGGTAGTCCTTCAAAATAGGATGTCTATTTATGGTCATTTAATGTGTGTATACAGTTGTTTGTAAGGAACTACACCCGTCGTTCACCTTCGATCTCTCCTCGATCCAAACGTTATTGACCAAAGTGAAAAGGATCCAAAATAAATGGAATCACCGGCATTTCTGTCTTTGTGGATTTCTAATAATATGGTTATCAAGTTATGTGGAATTGAAAAACATGTTTAAAAAAAAAAAATTCTACCACCCCCCGTTATGTTATCGTCCGCTACACCGCAGGTTCATCAAAACAACCGACCAGGAAGTCTTCTCGCGCTACCCACGGTCTGTTCGTATTACCTGAACATCTGTTGTTCTGTGTATGGTTATTCTCTCTCTCTCTCTCCTCTTCTCTCTCTCTCTCTCTCTCTCTCTCTCTCTCTCTCTCTCTCTCTCTCTCTCTCTCTCTCTCTCTCTCTCTCTCTCTCTCTCTCTCTCTCTCTCTCTCTCTCTCTCTCTCTCTCTCTCTCTCTCTCTCTCTCTCTCTCTCTCTCTCTGTCACGTCACGTCACGTCACGTCACGTTTTGTTTCGTGTTCTTCTGACGTCCACCTTGCCTCATCTGAGGTAATGTCAACAAAAATAATGACACATTTTATTTTTTACTTAATTCGTCCCTAATTTACTCGAGCCGATTTTGATTTGGTTTTATTTTTCAAATGGTAGTCCTTCAAAAATAGGGTGTCTATTTACCGTCATTTTTTATGAGGAGTGCCAGTTGGCAAAATACGCAATAGGAAAAATCTTGCCAGGCAGAGGAACAATTATATGTGAACCAATACGTGTTGGCAATGATCTTCGTCGGTGGATCGGTCAGAATGAAAAGCATCGTATCCAGCGCTTCGATCCTAGCGAATCCCTCGTCGCCTACCGGCTTGTCTGTCTGTCTGTGACTCTCTCCAGAGCATAGCTCCGTGACGTTTGATTCGATCTTGATGAAACTTGGACACAAGCTAGATTCATGGTCTAGTTGTGTCTTTTTAATGAGGGGCGTCCACGTCCTTGTGGGTTGCGCCACGCCCACTTGAACTTTTTTTCTCTCGCAATTTCATTTCCTAGAAGCTGTGCGTAATGTCCATAAGTACAACATATAAAAATCCATTTAATTTGGTCAATTTTGACGGAAGAGTAGGTTTTTACGGTAGGGCTTCCCAAAAGCTTCCACTAACTCAAGTTGTACCGATTGTGGCATTGTTCAATAATGCCCGCGAACCATCGTCGCCTCCGGCTAGTATTATTCTTCATCTTCTTCTTCATGGCATTTCCAGAGGTGCAAGGCTCTAGATCACGATGTGCCAGACATAACCAGCGCTGAATCAAAGCAGCCTTTACGTAGTCTTTAATACAATATGGATTTCCCGCTCTCTTTTTTAAAAATGTCGGATCCACCTTACAGTGTCGGGAAAGATTCTGGTTCAAATGGCCGAAAATGTTTGGCAGGTCCGACGCCAATCCCCACCTCTTTAATACTTTCAAATAGATGCAATATAGTCTGTCATATAGAGGAAACTTCAAAAACAAATGGTTCAAACCAAGCAGCTTGCGGAGCGCTCACCAAATGGAATTGAGGCTTTCGGTGTTCTCAAGAGCAGAGTTGGCTGTGGTGCCATTTGAAGTGAGGTAATGGATGAAGTGGGAGCATACACTGGAGACAGACTTAACAAGGCACTGCCAGATTTTAGAGGAGGGACACAAGTTCAAAGTTCAATCTTCAGGACGGACAAGTATTGGTTTTTGCCTCTTCGACTTTGATGTGGAGTGAATTGGACAGTGGACACATACTTGATATGACTTTGTTGACCGATCTGAGGTTGCTTTTGGTCAGATTTGCCTTTCATGAGGAGAATGCAAATTGTTTGGTCGGGTTGGCTGCGACTAAACCAACACCCCTCACTGGCTTTGTTAGTGGGGAGGGTGACTGCGACACCCTGCCAGGGCTAAAAACAACACCTGACAAAGAGCGGACGAGCTCCCTTCAGGAGCCAACAACCAGCCAATACGGAGATGATGTCTCCTAAAAAACATCCAATGGGGGTAGGAAATTTTTTTTTCCACCTGACCTATTTACGCCCTCCTGCACATTGGTCCTGTGAAGAGGCTTCCATTGTTTCAGGGCTAGGTGAAGGTTTTGCCAGTTTTTAATCTTCTCTGTATGCCTGGTGTTGGCTTAATGATTAGGGGTGGTGGGCTTGGGATCCTAGGATCCTGAGTTCAAATCACACTTAGCTGTTGAATTAATACCAGGTGGGATTGACTCTGCCTGTCATCCTTCCGAGGTTGACAAAATGAGTGCCAGCTTGCTGGCGACCTATCTAGGATTGTGCGCAATAGCCAAGGAGACTGCTTAGGCAGCACCGACACTCTGCACAGAGTATGGTCCCAATGGATAAATCTTCTCTGTAGCCCTTCCTTCACATTTAGTGGCTCTCAGCCTTGTTTCTGGTGAATTTCATCAAAAATAGAAACTGTCTCACCACAGGATTCAGAGCATCAACGGTGGGAGGGTGGGTAAGATAACTGAAGATGAGATGGAGTTATCTGTGCATAAGAGAGAGCAGGTTTCTGTGGAATAATTCCCAGGCTGAGTTAATATCAGGGGCAGTGGATGTGAAGTTCATGGCAGCTTGCAGTCCCTGCCAGTTTGCCCGAGTGAACTGCCAGACTTGCCGACCCTGTGGCTGTTCTCTGCGAATGACTAGAGAGATGTTAACCTTCACAAGCACATGAGCCAATGAACCAACTGGAGCAGATGAAGAGCATGAGACATTGGTGGGGAAGTTGTTCATAACCAAATCCAGAATGGAGAATTTGCCATTGCAGAAATCCATGTGGGCAAGTTTACAGATTGAGTCAGTCTCATGGAAGTCCCAGAAGTCCTTTGCTTGGGTGCCAAGGTTGCTGAGAGTAGTATCAACACCCAGCCAACAGGCATGATGACAATTGAAATCACCATACATGAGGAAACGAAAGTTATAATGAGTGTTTTCAAGTTGTTCCATGTTGTCTGAGAGAGAACTATAGATGGATTCATCACTGTTTGGTGTATGGTACAATACACAGTCAAACATGAGGTGGTCGCGGAAGGTAAGTTGCAACCAGATGTACTACTGTGGTTTGGCAGGTGTAAGAGCAGCACATGGAGAGTGAGAAATGGATTTCTTAATGTACAGTGTGACTCCATTGCCATGATGGAGTTCACGTCGATCAAACCAGAGGATACAATAGCCAAGGAGAGACACTAAGGAGTCGGGGACGTCCTGTGGGAGAAAGGATTATGTTAAACAGATGATGTCCAGTTTATCAGAAGTGGCCTGGATTGAGAGATCTATCAGGTTGAAGTGGAGGTCTCGGATCTTTGAGAAACACACAGTTAGGGACATGGGAGGAGGAGCTGCTGGTATGATGCAGGAATGCGGAGAGGAGCAAGGAGAGTGTGAAGCTGGGGAGGAGGGTCATGGGGCAGGGGCGAAGCTGGGAGTATACAGGGTGAGGGGAAACTGTGAGGGGAGTGGTGGGAGGAAGCTGAGAGGGGGTGGGATGAGAGGGAAGCATATGAGAGGGGATGGGGTGGGGGAAGAGGGGAGGGTACTGACATGGAGGGCTTTGACACCATAAATGGATGTGAAAGGGAATTGATTGTCATATGCACACAATCTCTGGCATCATGTTAATTTTTTTATTTTTTTTTTTAATCTCCATCACCAAATTCTTCTTCTGTTTCTACCTACATAATACTTATTGAATTTGACAATAGCACTGTATTTTACAAACATTCTTGCATTTGATTACCGGGCTCTCAAGTTTGCACTGAACCTGATTAAGCCCCAACACTGGTAAAACTGGTCGGTCAGTTTACCTGAACCTGTGTTTGTCCTCATGCCTTGTGGAATTGCTCTTTTGTTTGTAAAGCTACCTATCTTTGTCCAGCTCTGAAGCTACAGTGCTCTCTAGTCCAAATGCAGGTCTTATAGGGCTGCTTTAAACTGTCGTAACAACTTTTACATAAACTTTAGATGCATTGGAAACCTATAGAAAAATAAATATAATGTGCATGTAATTATTATTCATCTCGCAGCTTTAAAAGGACACCTGAGTTATATTTATTGGTTTATTGACAGATGGTGTTTTCTTTCAATATTCACACTGCAGAGTAAGTCATTGTGATGAACGTGCATTTATAACTGGATGCACGTGCTGTGTTGGTCAGATAATTTGGTCAACTCACAGAGCCTTTGACTGAATGAGTCATGGGAGGGGAACTTTGCCATGGACCTACTTGCATGGGGAACATTCACGCAAATTCTCCTGCACGGGGACATTCCTGTCGACCTTCTTGCATGGGGAACGTTGCGACCGGTGAACCTTCTTGGTTGGAGAAATTCCCACATTTTTCTTGCATGGGGAACATTCCCACGGACCTTATTGCACACCCAGACCCAAATACCACGTTTTATCGACAGTATCTGGCAAGAGAAAGAGCTTTCACTTGTCCGAAGATTTGAGCATTGTGGCTGTGTTTTCGTTTCCAAGTGAAATCCCATTGAGTATTTAGTAAAGGTGTGATTTCCCTGCGTGCTCGTACAAATGTGGATGCATGCATTGATGCTTTATAGGCAGAAGGTTCTTCCTCACCGGAGCCCCCAGTTCTGCTCCATATTTTTAACCCCATGACAATTCATGCAGAATTGACTTCTATTATTCCATGCTCGTATAATTCATAAACCTTTCTTCATCGAGCGTGGAATAATAGGAACATGGACAATGCATTCACGATGAAATTGGCTAACGCGGTCATTATTTCATTCATTTTGATGAAGCAATGTTTCTGATTTTCTATATTTAGCACTTTTTCTCAGATTAAAATTATATGGAGTTCTTTGTGTCGAATAAGATATCATTCATTGAAAGCAGCAATTTTTTTTTTTTACAAATTCATGCAAATATCTCCCAGAATGGTGAGTGGTCCTTCCTGAATGGTGAGCTGCATTGAATTTGAGCAGAGAATGGTCACTTTTTGCAGTTACTGACACACCACTACCTTTTTGATAATAATTATCTCTCAGCTATGTGGCAACAGGACATTTATTTCCATCCCATTAATTTTTTTTTCCTAGAAATCCTTGACGAAACTAAATTTCTCACACCAGGTCACCAAGCTTTTTAAGCCTCATGTTGGCTTCATGGTTAAGGTTGCTGGCTTAATATCTCAGGGTCTTGAGTTTGAGCCCCTGTCTTGCTGTTAAATAACACCAGGTGGGTTGACAGCCTGTTATCCTTCTGAGGTTGACAAAATGAGAACCAGCTTACTGGAAACAGGGGCACTGCATCAGTGGTACAACTGTGCTCGCAGTAATGATGCAACCAGCAGCTATTTGCTGCATATGAAAGGATGATGATGACCGAACTTTTTAATTTCAATTACGTGAGAGGCGACTTGGGGTTGCGCTGCGTTTTCATAGCAAGTATTTTCATGCCTTTCACAAGTTGACTTGAAAGCATTGCATCAACTACAATGTCTGGACTGCCAACACATTTCGAGCAGACTAGCCTCTCCCAGAAGGACCTCAGTGAGCTGGCTGGGTTTTTGTCGACAGAAATAAAAATATGTTGATATACGTACTAAATTTCAGAATCTTCAAATCAAAATCTGTTTTACGACTGCCTACAGCCGAATTTGAACCTGTAACCTTTTAGATGTTACCCCTTTGTCCTCATCACAAGGTCAAATTGTCCAAATTGTCATAGTAGGAGAAAGGCAGGGATCTTTCACTTACAGAGTAGTGAATGCCTGGAATGGTCTCCCGAGAAAGGTAGTGGCAGCAGAAACAATAGATAGTTTTAAATTTGAGTCGGATCGATACCTACAATCATTGGGGCGAGGGGGTATGATGGATATTGGTAGAAATGGTTGGTCAGTAGCTGAGGTATGGATGGGCGATTGCATACCTGTCATTATTGTGATGTTTGTGAGAGGGTTTTGTTAAAACGTGAATGTGCTGTCTGTGTTTGTTCATTTCTCACCTCACAGCTGTGTTCGCCCCCCCCTCCCACTCCCAGACCCATTTTTTACCTTTCCGTTCTTCTGTCAGTAACCATCGCGTTTGGGTGGCAGAGATGTTATTCGATGGTGGTGGTCGTTGTCTGTGGGGATGTTGGCGGTTGTGGAGAAGGTGGTTGTGGTTGGCGCTGTGGTGGGATGGCGTGGTTGTGAGATGCGGTTGTGGAGAAGGTGGTTTGAGATGCGGTTGTGGAGAAGGTGGTTGTGGTTGGCGCTGTGGTGGGATGGCGTGGTTTAAATAAGATTCGGTTCAGTGATCACCTAATCAGTACCTCACCAAGTTAGAATGAGGTGTGCCTGTGTTGGAATTCAACAGACACTGGAATGGAATGGCTGCCATACAGTGGAGATGCTGATTGTACTTTTTTTTGGAGTGGTTATTTTTTTCAAAAGCTGTTATAATAATAATATATATATATATTATATATATTATATATATATATATATATATATATACACTATAATATATATGCATATATATATATATGCATATATATATTCCTATTATATATATTATACATACATACAATATTAATTACATATATACATATATACATACATATTGTTGCGAATTTGGAAAGCTATCACACTCAACATTCAGGTCCTTTAGCTCAGTTATCTCAGTAAGTACGTGTTTTATAGATAGCCTTTCCTAGTTGAGTGGGTAATTATGTGTGAATGCGCTGCGATTTGTAATTAGAATACCCCATCTCCTGCAACAAACGACATCTGCAACCCTCAGCTCCCAGCGTCCCCGCGAGCTTACTGGGTGAAGGTTAAGCCCCACCCACCGGTTCGCTTGATGGAGTGCCCAAGTGGGGAGGGCGAACGCACAGAGGAGGAAGAAAGAAACAGAGCCATTCCTAGAAGAAAAGGACTTCGCAATTGGGGTTTCACCACCTCAGAGCGGGACTCGCCCAGAGTGGGAGGAGTGGGCTCCTCGCCCAGTCAGGGCTTCGCCACCTCAGATTGTGAACGAGGTGGGCGGAGACTTTTCCTGCCCTTTTTTTGTCCCCGCCCGAAGAGGGCGATAGATGCGCGCCGCAGAGCTGGGGAGGAGACATCTCTCGAAAGATCTTGACATCTCGTCGTCCAGTACATCACATCTCGAAAGATCTTCACATCTCGTCGTCCAGTACATCTCGTCTTGGCTGGTCTTGGTGGTCGCATCTTGGTCGTCGTTCTCTTCCTCCTCCGCGGATCGAGCCGCTCAAAGGCCGCACGAGGCGGGCAGGTCCGAGACAGGCCCAGGCTTTCAGCTCGCCTGTCCCTCTGAGCTGAAAGTCCTATAAAGGCAATAGCCACCATTTCTTTTGCGTGTGTGTGTGCGTGTGTGTCCGTGGCCCGTCCGTAAGTAGTGAATTGCATAAGTGTTTTTGCCTGTACATACGTGCATTGCTTGATAGTTGGTAAAATCTGCTCTGATGTGCTTCCCTCATTCCTGCCTATTATAATAAATACCCCCAATTGTTTAAATGTACTCAGCTCGTCTGTCATTCTGCATTGACTGGGTGTGTCGTGCGTGTGGGAAAGTGAGCAGCCATTGCCGCTGTAACGGAGTAACAGGATAATCGCCGGCGGAATTCGGCGATTATAAAACCGCTCGGCATCGCACACGGAACGGGCTCGCTTAAGCGGCTCGCTTCCGTACGAGTTCCGCCGAGGGTGAAGTTCCCCGGTAGCTGGATCACGTGGGTACTTAGGTAAGTTGAAGTTGGCAATTAACCCTACCCCACGTGATCTACCCATTGGCGTATTTCGGTCCAAATTAACCAGGACCACCGACCTCGGACTTCTCTGGGCCGGCGATCTGTAATTCGGGCGATCGACCGAGACGGCCCCACTGCTTCATCGAGGGTCGTGCTCGTGGCGACGCGCCGGCGGAAACCACAACAATATATATATATACATATATATAATACATATTGTTGCGAATTCCGGCCCGCCGGCGTGCAACGGCCACATGACTGAATGGCGGCCGCCTCGCCCACCGGACGGACAATTCTGTCGTACCCTCCGGAACTATCGCCCGGAGCCAGTCACGGTGGGCCTTTCGACCTCACCACGATCGTGCCAATCGGCCACCCGCGTGGATAGGGTTGTTCGCCAAACTCGACCTACCTAAGTACCACGCGGATGGTAAACCGGGCGATCGCACCGCGCCAGGTCGACTCCGGACACGGGCCGCTTAAGCGGTCCGTCGTGCTATCGGGATAACGAGCGGTGTTATCGTGGCCTCGACGGTTCCAATTAATTATCGGGCGTATCAAGCCCACTACGAACCCTTTTACGTGAAGCAAGATGGAGATTCAAACGAAGGAAAGGACGCAGCGAAACGGGAACAATTCAACATAATGCACATTTATTTCACACACACAGACACAGACACAAAGCACACATATACAGCCAAACAGAATTAGAATGCACACATATATCAAGTACAACAAAAGAAACAATGACGCAGAGAACTACCGAATACGCGAACACTCGGCAACACTTATACAGTCTACTTTACAGACGGCGCCGACAACATTTACTCAAAAGCAAAAGAAAAGGCACCCTCAAAGACAAGGGGCAGACGGGCCCGTGGCCAATATGTGCGCGTGACCTGAAGGAGCGGCCAGGCCGCGAGACCGGGGGTCCTACCCGCGTCCTCGTGAGAGCCGCAAATGTCGCTGCGCGCGGTGCCCCAACTTCGTGCTCCTTCGCGGGTTTCGTTGGCACGCTTGGAGGGGGGAACGGGGCCCCCTTTTTGCACTCTCTCAGCGCGGGGAAAAGGGGGGATTGTTGATGCCCTGGGGAGGAGAATGGCTGGCTGCTTGGGTCCCGCGACGAGCGATCCCACCGCGACCTCGTCGCGACCGCGCGTCTTCCCTGCCTCGGACCCGAGCTCCTTGGCCCTCCCCCAATTCTCCTCAGCCGACCGCAGAAACCAACTTGATGCCTTCCCCACCCGACTCGACTCCGTTCTCCAACCCGACTTGACTTGACTTCTCCAACCCGCCTTGACTTGACTCTCCAACCCGACTTGACTTCACTTCCCAAAACCTCTGCGCTCGGCGTTTTATGGCCGGCAGGAGAACCCAGTATGCAAATTTCCGGATCAGGATGAGCTCGGGGCCACGCTCGCCCATTGGTCGGAGGAAAGGGGGCGTGAACCTCCCTGATCCTAGAATTTGCATATCTCGATTTCACACAGACGCGCCTGGAGCGGAGCCAAGCGCCCGCGCTTGCTAATTGGACGGACAGAAGTGGGCGTGTAGCATTCTGATCCGAATTTTCCCTCGGAAAGGCCACTATTTGCACTCGCGGCTCGGTGCGTATCGCTGAAGCGCTCGTGTCGGTGCTGCGGAATGGTCATGGTGCCGTGTGGGAATGGCATGATGCGATGATGTGGGAGCGAGTGTGACGGTAAAGGTCGTGGCTGTTGGCGTGTTGTCTGAGGGTTGGAGCGTGGTTGCAGTTGGTGACGATGGCTGGCGTGGTGGTTGCGTGGTTGTTGTTGATGGCGGTTGGGACGTGGCTGGTTCAAAATAAGATAGAACAAAAAACGGCTATCTCAAAGCGTCGCAGCCGAATGAATCACATAAATTCCCTTTAGACAACGGGTTTGGCTAACTACACATGTACTTAGAGATATCTCACCTACGGGACCTGAATGGTGGTTTGCGAATTTCCACAGCCGTAACAATATATATACACACATATATAAAAACATATATATACTACACACATATATACATAGGTCTAGTCATAAATGGTCATCATTTGCGTTACAGGGTCAAAATATTCAATTTTTCAGTTTTCTCTGTGTTGATAGACCACCAAGCTACATGCACTTGTGTGAAAAAAATTAGCAAAAACCACTAATTAACGGCGAATATGGTATTTTTAATTATGAACTTTAATGGATAATGCATTACAATGAAAACACATTTTCGCGTTTATCTCGAATTCACCCTTTCTGAGTAAATTGGATGTGGATCAGTTATCCTTTGGCCGTTTTGGACAATTCAAGTGCAAATTAATCCTGAGAATCTGCTAGATACATAACTATGTAAAGATATTACTAGATCTCTTTTAGGAGTTTGTACATATTGGTCAGGGTTTGCTGAATAATCAATTTTGCATCATGCAACAGCAAGTCCCAAGTGTTACTCACCTAAAAATAACAAAATAGATTATATTAAAGCTATTGATTGAAATAAATTCAGTTTATTCCAAATTTGACTACACATCCGCCGCCTCCGCCACATCCGCCGCCTCCGCCTGTTTACTCCACCCCTGACTTGTATCACTTATTTGCCTGTTACACAAAAACTATTGCATATTTTTTATTTCTGCTTTTTCCACATTAAACTAGACAAATACACTTTCTTCTCATACTAAGATATCTAGATATCTGTGGTTTTTCTGGTCTGTAGTCAAAGTGGAAAAATGGATGTTTTGAAAACATGTAACAACTCCGCCGTTTAGGGTGACCAGTTCATGAACTACGACCATATATATACATATGCATATATATATATATATATATATATATATATATATATATAAACATATATATAAAAATATCAAAAAATATATTTCCAATACTTTGTAAAATAATAAAATATTTTTGAATTTATCTTTG
>CM068959.1:44390477-44420134 GCA_035128595.1 Eptatretus atami | reverse complement strand
AGATGGTGATTAGGCACTAAATTTTACATGCTGCACGTGCGTGCTCAATATAGTTGTTTTTAATTATTGATAGGCTGCATTGGAATCTTTGTCATAAGGATATCATCGACTATTACATGGCTCTGAGCACCCATGATGAATGATGTTGGAGGTGCAGAAAATAATGATCAGTTACGTTGTGTATCTAATATATGAAGCTCTTTCTTAACACTGATAATGACTCACTCACTGAATCACTCACTCACTGACTGATATTAAAGTTCAGTACCTTCCGGGTGTTGTAGAAAGCTGAAATTTTGTGTGCCAATGGAAATCGAAGCCGATACACCAGCATAAATCACAGAAGCATCAGAAAGCATCCGTAAATGAAAATATATATGAATGAAAAATCAAATCTAGGTGAGCGACCTGAGACAATGGGAAAGCACAGTCCGTATGCTTACACAATGTGTAAGCTTTCTACATCACCAGAAGGTACTGATCTTTAATATCAGTCAGTTAGTCTGGTTAGAAAGAGCTTTATATATTAGATGATGACGATGCTAATGTAACTTAATTTATATGTAAGCAAAACATAATGTGTAAGCATATCCTGCTAGTATCATTATAAATACAAATGATGAAGCGAGGTCATCTCCAAATAGGGACCACGGTCCGATTGCCATTGGAGTTGAATATGGCTAAAACCGCCATTGCAGTGATGGCAAGGCACACTCCATCGTCCCCCACACGGTCTTTCAGGAGGGATGTTTATCTGGCTTTCCCATGTGAAATCATGTCTCAGGAAAAGATCCCACAGTATCTTTTGCAAGACATTTGACCCAGCACAATAACTGCAATATTGTAGACCTTGCCAAACCTATTGTAGAGTATGTTTGTAGAGTGGACCTATTGTAGAGGATGTTGAGGTCGTGGAGAGATTCACTTAACTTGGCAGTGATATTCATGTCTCTGCTGGCTGTGAGCCAGAGGTCAATAGACGTCTGGGTCAGGCTTGGGGAGTCATGGATTCACTGGATCATGGGGTGTGGCGCTGCCGGTACCTGTGCGGGATGACGAAAGTCCGAGTCTTCAGGTCCTTGGTGCTTCCAGTCTTAATCTATGGATGTGAGACTTGGACTCTGACCAAGGATCTGAGATGGAGACTTAATTCCTTTGGCACCAGGTCTCTTCGGAGAATCCTTGGCTATCGCTGGTCGGACTTTGTGTCCAACGAGGGATTGCTGAGAGAGACTCAAATGAGATTTGTTACCTGCATAGTCCGTGAGCGTCAGCTGCGGCTGTATGGACATGTGGCTCATTTTCCTGACGCTGATCCTGCTCACCAGATTCTCTCAGCGAGGAAGTCTCGTGAGTGGAGGAGGTCAATGTGCTGACCACGTGCCTCGTGGTTGCAGCAGGTTGATCGGCATCTCAAGGAGATGGGGATTGGCCAGGCATCTGCCTGGGGGATGGCTAGACGGAGGCCCCTGGAGTACCGGCGGAAAGTGGCCGCAGCGACGCGCTGCTCCGGCGCATGCTCCCATACCTGACCTGACCTGACCTT
This sequence comes from Eptatretus atami, assembly GCA_035128595.1. Taxonomy (NCBI): domain Eukaryota; kingdom Metazoa; phylum Chordata; class Myxini; order Myxiniformes; family Myxinidae; genus Eptatretus; species Eptatretus atami. The sequence goes on along the minus strand of CM068959.1, from coordinate 44,418,588 downwards.
GCCAAACGGTGAGTAGAATGTGCAGTCTCATTTTACTGTATATTTGTTATTAAGCAAATATGGTGGAATTTTTTTTGGCTGCATCTACCCCCACACTCCCTCCCCACTTCCCTCACCTCCACCTACACCCCACACCTCACCCACCCCTATCATCCTACATCCCAACTGCATACTACAAAATAAGGCTCTTCTCCTATGCTACTCATTGTACGTTTCTCTCTTTTATCAACCATTGATACTTATGGCAACTATGGGTTTGGGTGGTTAAGGATTTACTGTTTATTTATCTCTCTGGTGTAACCTACTTTCAAATCCATCAGCGTCCCAAGTGAGGTGTTTTCCCCCCGGTTCGTTGAATATGTGGCTAATCACTTTGATTCACTGGAACCATACTCGGTCTATCAACATGCCCCTCAATATGTTCATTGGAATGCAACCTGAGCTTCGAACATATTACTAGCGGGGTGTGCTTACACATTGTGTAAGTATACGAACCGTGCTCCCCCATTGTCTCGAGTCGCTCACCTGCATTTGATTTTTCATTCATTTATTTTCTTCTTTTTTTTTCACTTATTTATATTTTCATTTACCGATGCTTTCCGACGGTTCTGTGATTTACCCCGGTGTATCAGCTTCAATATCCGTCGGCACACAAAATTATCGTGCTTCCCCGTTGTCTCGATTCGCTCACCTGCATTTTTTTTCATTGATTGTTTTTCATTTATTTATATTTTCGTTTATGGATCTTGTCCGACGATTCTGTGAATTTTTCGGGTGAATCGGCTTCGGTGTCCATCGGCACACAAAATTTCAGCTTTTTACATCACCCAGAAAGTACCGGTCTTTAATATCAGTCAGTGAGTGAGTGAGTATATGCCTGGTGTTGGCTTAATGGTTAGGGTGGTGGGCCTGGGATCCTCGGATCCTGAGCTCAAATCCCACTTGGCTGTTGAATTAATACCAGGTGAGGTTGACTGCCTGTCATCTATCTGAGGTCGGCAAAATGAGTGCCAGCTTGCTGGTATCCTGTGTCGGAGTGGTGACCTGTTCAGGATTGTGTCCAATAGCCAAGGAAACTGCTTCGGTGGCACCAACGCTCTGCACAGAGTATGGTCTCGATGGCTGGATGGTCAGTTGGTCAGTGTTTAGAAAGAGCTTTACCTATTAGATGATGATGATGATGATAGTGTAACTTAACTTATAGATGAATATAGGTAATGACATGTAAATACAACACAAGCATAAAATGCCCTCGACCCAGGGCCTATCACTGGGAAGAGGACATTTTTTGACTTTTGCAACAATAACCAGAAATCATAGTGTGAGATTGACTTTGGAACCTATACTAGTAAAAGTTCAAACCGACCATGAAGACGAGTCCCAGGCCTTTCTCAGTTTTGGACTATATCATCCTCACATCCCCAAGTCTACGACCTGCCGTTTGAAGGTGGCTTTGATGTTGGCGAAGGTGATTGGGTCAAGAGCGTTTATGGGAAGAGTCGCCATGACATATCTTGAGTGCCCCACAGCCACTGTTTGTTCATTTATATTTGGAGACAAAAGCTTTCTTGTGCCTCGCCATCAATACATCAATTGAGACACGGCAAGTAATGCGCCTCGCTATATCGAGTTGGTGCGGTTGAAAGATGGCAGCAGGAGCCACTCCATCACTCGCCGTGCGGTTGGGACAATCGGTTGAGACCGATTAAATACCGGGCCCTTGACCCATTAGGCACGAGCCAGTGTGAGGCATGATTGTGCTGATTTAGGGCAGATCCCCCTTTTTAATCACACTTAAGCGGGTAGTTAATCATGCTAAGTGAGAAGTTGTCGACCAGCTCAACAAAGGGTGCGATTAAAGCTGCCAAGACCTCTCCAGCTTGCGTTGCATTGCGGGAGATTTGCACGTTAGGGTCATGCTATACCCATCGTGGACTTTTAAATGAGATTTTTTTTTTTGTTATTCAAAGGCCCACGTTTGATTTGATATTTAACAATGAAGGTCATACTAAATAAATTTCGTGTTTCCTTTGTTCATATTTTATTAACGACTGTGTGGCATTTGTAAAATATTACTCCAGAATGAAGCAATGTTTGCCTTAACTTCATATATTATCCTTCTTTATGAAGGTCCTCCGGTTGGTGTTGTTATGGTTCTTGTTTTGATTTTTCATGTGCCATTTGGAGTCCCATCCATATCTCATATTCAAGTCACACCTCTATCACTAATTTGGTGGGGGTATTTTAATATAATCTTTGTTATATTAATCCAGGTTGATATGATGGCTTCGAGGTATGCACACTCGCTTCTCAGCTGTCTAGCCTGGGTTCGAATCCTGACCCAGCTATTAACTGTTTCACAGGCAGGGTGATTCATCAATGTGTGTGTCGTCCATTGCATGGACATGATGTCCCATATGCCATCATTACTTGGTGGATGTTAAATATCCCACGGTGTCCTGGTACCCTGGCCAAATTCCAAATTGCTGCCTTAACTACTGCTGGGAGGGTAATGGCAAATCACCCAGTATAACCTGTCAATAAACTGCTTTGGCAGTACTAGATCTGCCATCGGGTAGAACACCAGAATATAAATACGAAAATTAATCCATGGTATTCGAGCAAATTTCTACTCTTACCCAAAAGTAACAAAGCATCTTTAACGTGTGCACGACTCAACTACACACACTGAATTGAAAAGCCACAGGAGTCAAACACACACAGGTGAACTAAACGAGGGAGGATTTGCCATTCAACCTCCAAATGCTTGAGGGTTCTGCAGTTGTCACCAAGTAAGCAGAATCTGTGGTGTAATGGTTAGAGCATGTGACGTGAATGTGGGAGGTCAGTGGTTTGACCCCCTCCCCCAGCTGAGTCACACCAAAGACTTAAAAATGTATGTGCTGCTTCCTTGCTTGACACCTAGCATTTAAAAAGGATAGAGTATGGACACAACCATTGGTTAGCAACCATTGTGCAGGATTTATAGGCATAATGGCTGGCACCTCTTGTGTTGAGGTTCCTCCGAAGAGAGGTAATAAATTCATGATGTCATGTAACCCATGGGCTTCAGCTTACCTTTTATACTTAAGACCTAATTAATTCATACAATTGTCTAATTTTGGGGTCCTGCCGCTAGCATCATAAGTTCTTGTACAATGAAGATCCCACGATGTCTTTTGCGAAGTGTGGATGAGCTTGCGCTCACACTTGAACGAACTACAAATGCCTGCTCTGACTACCACTGGGAAGGCAAACACAAACAATGCAGTAAAATCCTTGCTTGCCATGTGACTTCTTTCGTGTGCAGCATATGACTGCAAATTGCATCATACTGGCTGGGGGATGCAGCTCCAGTCTATAGCTGGGACAGACTTCAAACCCAGGCTTAACAGCTCAGAGGCGAGTGTGCGTACCTCTTGGTCATTCTGCCAGCTCATGCCACGAGACTGCTTTGGCAGCAATAAACCTGCACCTTTGAACCAAACAACAGAGAAAGACGAATTACCCCGTGCACAAACCAAAAAGCGGGGTTAAGCAATTGGTTCACTTTGTCTGTCTATCGCCAGAATCATTCTAAACAGGAAACTCACTATTTTAAAAGACAGTGGAAAGGACCACAGGCTTGTGGAAGCAACTCTGAAGTTGGAGCTTAATTCTGGGAGAATAGTACCATCCCAGCCGAGGCAGGAAGTTGGCAAGCTCAAGGATGAGAGGGTAGCTGAGGAGTTTGCGAACAGGCTGAGTGGAGATTTGGGGTGTCTGGGTGCCTTGGGGAATCCTGAAGGGTTGTGGAGTGCCTTCAAGACCACCATCCTTGATGTTGACGGTGGATGTCTTGGAACTCACCGTAGGGAGAAGAATAATTTTGTCTCTCAAGGGACACTGGATACCATTGACCAGTCACAGGGGGAGGCCTAATAGCAGAGCTGAGCTGTTCAGGGAGTTGAGGCATAAAACTGTACGTGTGCTGAGCGTGGAAAAGGAGGCATATGAGCAAGAAATCTGTGAAGGGGTAGAGCATCACCTGTGGTCAGGTGATTCTCATCCGGCTTACAGGGGAATTTGCGCATTGCGTTCATCCAAGTCCATCCCTCAGTGTACTGCCACATCTAATTCCACTTCTAAGGTAACACTTTTGCAATGCCTCTTACCCAGTAATCTACAGGGTGTTTACAAAGTCCCGTTATACCCCCTCCGCAGAACCTGATAAATATATATAATGAACACACAAGAGGTATAAATGTAAACAATGAATACACAAAACTTTTATTGGCATAAAAACCAAAGTATTAACATGAACATAAATAAATACAGTACATGAAATGTACCAGGACAGATGATGATTGGGGGTGAAGGGGGTGGGGATTTTTGGACTTTGTGACCACCCTGAAGGGTACAGTACATTTCTCTCTGTGCGAAGTGATTTTGCAATCTCTTGGTTTAGGGTCTCATTATCATGATCACTTGACAGTTGCAATCCCACGGGGTTTCTGAAAATCTCACGGGATTGTGAGTTGGACAGGTGACCATGACGGGCCATTTTAAAGTCGCTCTATTGTGTCTAAGCCTTTGTAGCTACGTGAAAGGTCATATTGAATGATCAACGACCCCATTCCTTCATGGGTGTAACGAAGTGTTTTCGGCCCCCACAGAAATAATACCGGGCAACGCTGGGTACTCCTGTTAGTTCATTATAAATTGGTTTGCGGGCACCAGCAGTGACCACTATTTTCGTTGTGTCTGTGTGTCTGTCTGTTGGGTCGCCGAAATAGGTGACCCTTATTGTCAGTAATTCTGTCTGTTTGTTTGGATGTTTGTTCGTTTGTCATCAGCATAATTGGTAGTAAACGTGGGCGATTTGTGACCAAACTCGGGTGGTAGGTACATATTATGACCTAGTGCTTTGGAAATTGTGATGGTTGCTAGGGACGCTTTGTTCCCTAGCAACAACCGAAAAACCTTCAAAATCGGTACCGTTCACGCGAAATCAATTTCGAAGCCATTATCCCAGTAGGGTTATGAAATTTGGGCGCGAATGATCTACAGTGATGCCCTATCAAATATATTCCGTTTTTTTTGTGATATATTGAATACTTTACCCGCAGCGCCACCTACAATTAGGGTATGCGTGAAAATTGGCGAAACTTGAAGGCCCCTAGTGCGCAGGTGAGTGCATCGATACGAATGAAACTTTGCAGGTTTATGGTACTCAATGAGTACTACAACTTTGCCTCAGGACATATTGACGATTTCGCTTATGTCAGGGGTCAAAGGTCAATTAGTGCAAAAATCGATAATATGCGAGAGCTGGAGGTGCCTTCGCGACAAATGCTACTCCTCCTAGGGTTATGGTCGGATGGTCATGGAAATTCACACCAATCGTCTGGAATACATTGTGCACAAAAATCGAGCCAGATTTTCGATTTAGATCTTTGTTCACCCACAGCACCCCCTCGAACTTTGGGGATTTCCGATTCAAACTGCATTTTCGGTACTTTTCATTCAAATGGATACCGAGTAGTTATCAGTAGATGGAACTGGATGAGATTTGATATGCATAATCTTAAGGTGATTCCTATCCGCTATATGACATCCATTTTGCTCTATATCTTATAGTTTCCATGCTCGGTGACCCATTGCCGCTACCGGCTTGTCTGTCTGTTTGTGACTCTCTCCAGAGCATAGCTCCGTGACGTTTGATGCGATTTTGATGAAACTGGACACAAGCTAGATATCATGGTCTAGTTGTGTCTTTTTGTATGAGGGGCGTCCCACGCCCTTGTGGGCGACGCCCCACTTGGACTTTTTATATCTTTTTTCTCGATTTTTTTCTCGCAATTTCATTTCCATGAAGCTGTGCATAATGTCCATAAGTACAACATATAAAAAATCCGATTTGATTTGGTCAATTTTGACGGAAGAGATCGGTTTTTACGGTAGGGCTTCTCAAAAGCTTCCACTAACTCAATTGTACCTATCATGGCATTGTTCAATAATGCCGCGAACCATCGTCGCCTCCCGGCTAGTCAACAATTATTTTTCTAGGGACAATCATTATTACAAGAGATGTAGGGATGGTTTCAGATGATCGTTTCTCGTGAGCATCCCTACTTTGTTTACATACTTTTTGGAGGAACATCCTACATCCTTTGCATTTTTTAAAATGTGTTTTTGTTCGTGGCACCAGCAGTGACCACTATTTTCGTTGTGTCTGTGTGTCTGTCTGTCTGTTTGTGACTCTCTCCAGAGCATAGCTCCGTGGACGTTTGATGCGATTTGATGAAACTTGGACACAAGCTAGATATCATGGTCTGTTATGTCTTTTGTATGAGGGGCGTCCCACGCCCCTTGTGGGCGAGCCACGCCCACTTTTGAACTTTTTTTCTCGATTTTTTTCTCGCAACTTCATTTCCTAGAAGCTGTGCATAATGTCCATAAGTACAACATATAAAAAATCCGATTTGATTTGGTCAATTTTGACGGAAGACATGGTTTTTATGGTAGGCTTCCTCAAAGCTTCCACTAACTCAATTGTACCTATCATGCATTGTTCAATAATGCCGCAACCATCGTCGCCTCCCGGCTAGTCAACAATTATTTTTCTCGGACAATCATTATTCAAAGAGAGATGTAGGGATGGTTTCACATGATTGTTTCTTGTGAGCATCCCTACTTTGTTTACACTAGTACGTGCCCGTAAAAAAAAAAAATAATAATAATAATAAATAAATATTCAAACGGCGAGCAACAAACAACAACCACACAGGCCATTTCTTCGCTCTCACGTGCCCGTACGTGCGTGGCCGGATGTTCCCATATAATTATTCGCAGTTACGATTATTCGCAATTTAGTTTTAATACCCAATTATTCAATTAGCGCCAACGTATTTTACCTTTTCGCAATGTCGTGGCAAGGAAACAAAAAGAGAAGAGAAGAGAGAGAAAAAAAATTTACTTCCTGGTTCGGGCATACCAGCACTCTGATGTTACCGAAATGTATGCACCGTCTAATATGAAAACGATCATAACTTGGGGCATTGTGTTTATCTATAAATGCGCATAAGAAATCGAGAAATTATTAGAATACACGAAGTCATCATTATCCGGAAGCCCGTACGTTGTATACCTAATGGGAACCGGCTGAGCTTCCTTCCCCATCGCCACGCCCAGCAACAACGTGTCTTGTCATTGGTTTGGTAAATAAATGGCCATAACTTGGGAAGTACTTGTCCGATTAATATCAAACCTTGAAAAGGCACATCCTCAGGTCCCCAGCAATATATCTGGCAAGTTCAATTAGATCGGACTAGTAGTCCAGGCAGTCTAGCCCATTTAACCATTAAAATGAAAATGCACAGATTTTTGCAAGAGTGCTTTAGTCGGGTTCCGATTATATAACATTTGAAGACATCAGTCAGAAAAATACTGCGCTAGCAATGTTATATTACCTAAGTCACAAGAACGAGTATAAAATATTTGAAATAGATCTATACTACACCATGAATAAGTTATTGAATGATTAATAGAAAGTATATAAGATATAATAGACAGTATGGATGTGATAATTAAAAAGGTTACGATTCGATTGGATGCAATACTCGTTGAACAAATCCAATATGGCCTCCAAAAATCCATTTTTATCATATATTTGCACTGTTTATATGACAATTGTATTGAATGAAATTGTGTACTAATATAATGAAGGCAGGTAAGTGTTTTTAAGCTTATTCACTACATCATACTTTAGTAACACACTCATCAACATCAATTCTACACATCACATGAAGAATATAGCAGAAATGTGACACACCATGATACTATTGTCAATACAGTGATTGATCATTGTAGTTGATACACCGTTTAGACGGTCCAACTCAACCATCGTCATCATATGCATTTGACAAGTCTGGTAACTGTGAGTTGGTACAGCTCACACACGGCATTCTCCACACACATTTGTGCAAGGCAAGCCATATTTTTGGCATGTGCACCTCCGGGTGGTACAGTCCTTCTTACAGCTACAACAGATGACATCATAGTTCTGATGAAGCTGGTGTGTGTCGTGTCGTACTGGTGGCAGCATATCTTCCGTCGACAACGTTCATCCAAAATCCTCTGGTCTCATATTGATGCAGGCATCTTCCATTCCATAACCTGATAGTATACACGAAGGCTGTGGTACTTAGAGAGCCAGACGTTGGTGGTAGACTTTGGGGTTCCACGGCGGCGGTGCCTTTTGAAACCTTTTCACAGAACCCCAGTATCGTAAGCTGTCTAGTCCTTCGTCTTCGGCACCACCATACATTGACACCAATGCCTTCTCTCCTGCTGCGATGATCGCCTCCTTCCCTTGATCAGGTTGACTGAACACTTTGGCCTGATTGTAGAACACAGGGTCATTCTCGATTTTCTTGACTGCCACGCCCTTCCCTAAACCAAACAGGCGAGAGGTAGTATCACAGCCTGCAATTGCGTGGACAAAGAGCAGATGATCACACAGTTTAGGACCGAGCAACTCCCTGGATTGTTTTATGCACCAGACTCTCTCCTTTTGGTGATTGTTTAGGCTCTGGTGCCATGAACAACTCGTGTGCGTCCATTTTGACATGGTGCAGTAGGAAAATCAGCAGGTCTGTGTCATCCCCGATCAGTACAGTGTCTTTTGTTGGGCAGAGGCAACTGCTGTTTGAACAATTAACACGTCGGCGTCGTGCGTTGCCTGGTCTATGCTACAGCCAGCTCTCTCCAACTTGTCGCTCAGATAATGGATGAATCGCTGCTTGTTTGCCTTGTTGTTCAGGAAATCTTCTTTCTTTGATTGAATCATCATGTCACCATCGAAGTGTACTGTCACACCAGCACAAGCCCCTGTTCGCTCAGTTGTGTGGCATCTTTTGTTGCGGGCTCATCTTTGTACCCATCAAAGACAACGACAGCAGCTCCATACTTATGTGTGACGTACGCACGTACATTTGACACACACTGTCAAATGTAGATCCTCTTGGCCATGGTATGCGATGAAGTAGAGCACCACCATCTAGCACATACTGGACATTTTCACTGGGATCTCGTTGCTCTCCCTTCATAGACTTCCAGAGCACATCGGCCAGTGTTGCCTTATTTGCCTGCAGGGGGAGTGCAGCTGATTAAAACAGTGCAGGTGGATGAGTGCAGAGCTCATACTTGAATAAAGATGACACATCTTCTGAACGCTGTCCTACAGTTACCAACCTCTGAAATATCAAGTGTGGATCCACCTTACAGATTCTCCTTTGACCTTCACTGTTGATTTTGATCCAAGTGTCGTGGCCTGGCAGCTTTTTTGAAGACATGATCTTCTACAGAGACCCGACCATAGAGTCTAGAATATCTTCCCCAATTTCCCTTGATCGGTCAACGTTGACTCCTTTTTGGGCCGTCATGCCGTTGGCGATGTTGAACAGTGATGGATTTTCAACGAATGGATCCTCTGTGCCAGATAGCTGATAAGATTCAGGGTGTCATTGACATCTCTAGCTTGTCTAGCCTTTGACATATCCTTGTGTTGGTCACTGGTCTCGTATGACACACCAGTGACTTCTGCATGGCATCATTCATGTTGGCACATGCCGGCATGGACATGACCCACAGTAGGCGTGCGTTTCGGTCATGCCCTTTCCTCGTGTCAGGCCTCCATGCGTTTTTACGCTCCTCATTAGCACCTGCTCTATGATGAGGTCTGTGAACAGTCCTCCCCAGTATCTGTCACTACCCTCACTACATGATACCCTTCCTCGAATTTCTGATGTACATCGGGTGTGTTTCGGGCAGCATGGTCATCGTTTGCAGATATACATATGCGGACTTCGCATATAATTGTGTCCAGCTGCTGCAAAGTAGGGTAGCATTTCACGTACTACTTAAGATGCCATCTCCAGTTTCCTGTTCGCTCTGCTTTGAGAAACCTTCGCAGGATATCCACCATCTCCAGATACTGTAACCATAGGGTTGCTGTGCGCCCAGTCATCGTTTCCTTCTTCCCATTCACTTTACTTTGGATTCGCACTAACGCTTCTGATGAACACACCTCTTCCACGAGAATGTACACGACATTGCTCGGTCATACAGTTCGCAGCTGCAGTCAAGTCAGTCGTGATGGTGTCTGTATCTAATTGTGTCTCTTCATCATCATCTGACAGTTCCGGATTTTGTAGAACACCTACAGCCTCGGAGTCATCAATTCCTGCTTAGTTGGTACTGGACGTTGTATGTATCGGCCACAAGAATGGTATTGAGTGCAGCATCTACCAGCAGGTGACCACGGCTGCCCTTGACACAGCTTTGCCAGTCAACATGTGGCTAACAGTGTTGCTAGCATATGCAATCTCGAGGAGTTCTGTAGTCCTGAATCGGCCATAGGTGTCCGATGCTGCCTAAGAAGCACATCTGCATATGGAACCCACCAAGCCTCAGAACCATACACTTCAGATCACTGTCATCGGGCTGAGATCGGATAATCATCATCGCTTTCCAATATAAGGGCTGGTCAAATGTCAGGACTGGAGTGACTCCATATCGCTTCGCCTGAGCTGTTACGAAATGCAGTGTAGAGTAGATACATGATGTATCGCCGGATCAAGATCAATCATTGCAAGAACATACATGAGGCCTTTCCTGGGTGTTGACCATGATGCAACATCTGCATCATACCACCATGCTGGTCTTGGAGAATGAAGTAGTAGTGAGCTCTTCCATAGGAATCTAGCTGTGCTGTTGGATCTTCTGCCTCCAACAATACAAGGGGTAGATATGTAAGAGGTGGTAATGCTGGAGGGATCTTGAAGTACCGAATGTTTATGCGACCAACAGCAGCAATGTCTGCAGCGGTCACATTTGCTTTGGGAATATGCTTATTTGCTCGTGTTCCTGGCGTGACTGCAGCAATTATACCCATTCCATGGAGGTACCTGTACCATCAACAGTGGCTAGATTGTGATCCACATTGTCAGCAATATATTGCATAGTGTGTTCTGATGTGAACCAGGAATGACAATACCTTGGGTAACTGCTGCATTCCGTTCGTACCTCTGTACCTCCGTGTATGAGCATGAGAAGCCATGCCCATGAAGTGTGTCTATCAAGAAGCGTGACGCAAAATGGTGGTGCATTTGCACCCCTAGGCCTATCTGTAGAGGCGCTAGTATGGCTCTTGGCCGTATTGCTTGCATGATACACTGACCAATCGAAGCAAGCTTCACGTCAATGTTCTGTCCAGCAAACATTGTCCTCAACAGTACTTGTAGTGACTTCGGAATATAGTTCAGAGCACGTTCTTCATTTTCCACATCTTCTATTTCTGGGTAGAAATCATGTGAGGTCTCCATAGATTTGACGTCACTCTCAATGAGTTTTGCAGCAGTTTCAACGATGCTATGTTCTCGTCTTCAGCATTTTCAGCTTTACATTGCTTATGAAATGCATGCAGGATGGAACTTGCAGTGTCACGCAATGTCACAACACAGTCTTTTGCACCACGTGCTGTCATTAGAACTCTGTCACAAAATGTTCCTTTATTTTAATTTTCATGTATTTGGCACTGTACGGATCCTGCCCTGTGTCCACGAGATCCTCAGTCATTTTCGTAACAAGTTCACTGATGGTAGCTTGTCCCTCGTCATTGTCTTCTGGAATTGTGCGACTTCCAGGAATGCTGCTGCTCGCTTGGTCTCAGGTCTTCCACGTTTGAACCTTTTTGTGTCTGCAGATAATCTATTGGGAATATTCTTCCCCGTCCTGAAATTGACACTACACTGCTGGTGATATATGCGTCTGCTGCATGCAGATCGTTCACAAATGCTATTCTGCTATAACCGCATCAGACCACTTGTCTTTCCTAGAACTACAAGCTTGAAGCACACTGGCTTGTAACTCCATATGTTCTAACTTGAAACACATCAATGTCTCTCCATTTCTTGTCATTTTTCGCAGATTGTCCACAAAATAGGCAATGTTCTTGAATATTGAATGCCGGTTGCAATGAACGGAGATCAGATCGATTTTTTGATTGATGCTGACGAGATGCTATGTCATGTTCAATGTTATCTGGTTGCAATATGTACGGCGACATTCAACATGTACTACTTCCCCTGGTACAGTTTTCAAATCATTACCACGCTGTAGACTTGCACGATTCACCCCTTCACTGCCCTTCGTTTGTAGAACAACGTTGGTCGGCTTTCCATCGCCGGTTGATTCTTCACATATGCAACACGTCTGTCTCATTACTGACGACATCTATTCTTCAGCCTGCCTGAAATAAGGCATTAAACATACATTGAAGGAAATAGATACCACAGGTAATGTTATGATTCATAAATACCTGAAATATAGCAAACTGATGATTAGTGAAGATTAGCACGCAAATATATAATAAGATATGGATTTCTAGTGGCCATATTGGATTTTTTTCCATGGCTTTTGCATCCAATCAAGTCGTAACCTATTCTAAATGATTCCACATGTCCAAAACCCTATAATAGCATTTTAAATCATTCAAATATCTTTTCTGATGGTGGAGATATGAGACATTATTGATTTATGGTGGCCATCTTGGATTTTTGCATATTTAACCGATTTCCGCAGCAGTAATTTCTTAGGACTTTTAGTATGTTATTCAGCACACTTCATAGAAGACCTCTGTGCCCAAATAAATTCTGTTGCAATTTTTTCCATTTCAAAAGTTAGTTTGCCTGGACTACAGTGGTTGTCGAGAAACAGCGGTCACACACACACACACACACACACACACACACACACACACACACACACACACACACACACACACACACACACACTGCTGGAATTATAGATAGATACTTTTTGGAGGAACATCCCTACATCCTTTTGCATTTTTAAAAATGTTTTTTTGGTTCGCGGGCACCAGCAGTGACCACTATTTTCGTTGTGTGTGTGTCTGTCTGTTTGTGACTTCTCTCGCAGAGCATAGCTCCGTGGCGTTTGATGCGATCTTGATGAAACTTGGACACAAGCTAGATATCATGGTCTCGTTGTGTCTTTTGGTATGAGGGGCGTCCCACGCCCCTTGTGGGCTGAGCCACGCCCACTTGAACTTTTTTTTCTCGCAACTTAATTTCCTAGAAGCTGTGCATAATGTCCATAAGTACAACATATAAAAAATCCGATTTGATTTGGTCAATTTTGACGGAAGAGATAGGTTTTTACGGTAGGGCTTGCTCAATAATGCCCGCGAACCATCGTCGCCTCCCGGCTTGTTTTTACTTGTTTCTTTACTTTTTCATAAATATGTATAGATGTTCTACCACTGATTTTCAAAGTTGTGGTACAAACTTTATAGAAGTGCTCTATAGAAGAAGATTTGCTGGGTTTGACCAATCTCGTTTTTTTTTGCCTTTTTTTTGCTTTTGCCATGGTCTGGAGAATTGAAATGTGATCCCTGCCGAGACAATCAGCTGAACAAACCAAGTTGGTTCTCATATGTAGCCAAAGTGACTTTTTAGAGAAGATATTCCAACTTTAGTTTTGCATGTTGCAACAGATGGGGCGGCCATTTTGTTCTGCAACAACGGTACGGAACGTGATTACATCTTGTTATTATGTACCATTAGAACATGATTATAGTACGTCTTTTAATTATGTAATATTGGAATGTGAATATATCCATTAATTACATACTTATGAAATGTAAATAATACGTCTATTAATTATGTTTCATTGCAACGGGAGTATGTCTATTAATTATGTATTATTGGACTGCAACTACATCTATGAATTATATCCATTAATTACGTACAATTGGAACATACCTTTTAGACATTTTGACCCCTTTATAACCTTCAGACCCTTTTTAGATTTTTTTTGAGACACTTTTGACTCTATAATCTCCTTCAGACCCCTTTTTACCCTTCAGACCTTCACACCTTTCAGACCTTTTAACACCCTTTAGACCCATAGACCAGTTTTAGTCCAAAAGTTACACCCTTTAGACCTTCTGACCTTTGCACTTCTTGTTTTTTTGTATACATAGTCGATGCTTGTGGAAGAGGTAGTGAACTGAAGAGATCAGGACGTAACAGGACAAAAAGGATCAGTAGAGAGAGGGAGTAAACACCCACAGCAGAGTTGAAAGCCAAGATAGAGGGAGACTTGGACAAGCAATGGGTGTGGGGAGGAATGAGGGACAAGAGAGGATGCATGGGGTGGATGATGGATACAGAAAAGCATGCCCCCCATAGACCCCCATAATGAGCGCAGATTTTGATGCGGTCAATAAACCTTTGCTAGACATCAGATGTGAAGCTTGTGGCCAAGTTTCATCAAAATCGCATGTTTGGTTAAAGCGATAATGACTGAAGTGTTTACGGACTCACTGACTCATCTACGGACACTGCTCGATCGCATAAGCTCACCGGACTAAAGTCCAGGTGAGCTCAAAATGAAACCAAGTTGGTCGCATTCTCGGGAAAATTAGTTCATCTTCTGAACATATGGTAATGACTAAAGGGTCAGGTTATATTTAACATTCACTAGGACGCAGAATGGGGTCGTGGTGCAAAGCCGAAGGTTCGCCGGACACCAAAGTTCAGAGTTACCAATCTGCATGGTCTGCTTTGAACACTGGCTCAATGCAACATCTAAATGGTATAAGTTGAGCCATGTCGGTGTCGATCCATCTCTGTTGACTAAGCATTATCATTTTGCATCTGAGGTTCCTAAGCAATATATGGTTCCCCAATAAGTGCCCACAACGTTGTTTTCTTTTTCATTTCCTCACCAAATGATTGCACACATTTCTCATGGAGACAATGAACTCTTATTAGAATGAAAGATCTATTATTGAGCAACCTGACTCTGTCATTCTATCTTTCCATGCACCGTGTGAGTGAAACTGATCGTGAACTCCGTGTCTGTTTCCATTCAGGCTTGCAAGGTGTTACAAGTACAGGTGTCATTGCTATAGTGCACACCAAATATATACTCACCTTCCCCCAGGCAGCGCACATGCCACTCCACGTGTGTGCTGTTCTTGCCTTTTGTCTGCAACAGCAGGGAGTGAAACCAACAGTTTCAATTACAGCGACTCAGACAACCCACACGTCGAGCACAAGGCAGATCAAACAAGACGCTTCACTTTGTCTCAGGTTGAAAAACTTTGCAATCCTCGTCGGTGCAGCTGACATTGGGGCTGATAGTGTGTACACAGTACTCACTACTATGCTACCAATTGGACATATTTCATACAAAAAGGTCAATGACAGCTTTATGTAGAAAGAAGAAAAAAAGAAAGAAATATGTTCAAATCAATTGGCTAACGGTCATAGTTCATAATTTTCATGAAAGTTTAACATGATATGTGAACCAGAGGATGGAAATGGAGCAGGATTATCAAGCATAAAGCTTGCAGACCATTTTAAGTTTCAACAGGCAAGGTTTGCCTTCACACAGCGATTGCCATGACATGAAAGTGTGCTTTGATTCCATGAACATGCGCAGCACAGCAAGTGTACACAACTTGCACGAACCATGAACTGTCAGGGATGACTACGTAAGATCTACTTTGCATTTGAGGACTTAATTGGGACTTCAGACAGTCAGGTCTCGGACTCACTGCTGTGTCGATATAAACTGTCGTAATGGTGATTCACAGGCAGGACGTTGTATCATAAGGCATGTCGACTGTTGCATCGACATTAACTTGGGTATCCTGTCTGCCATGATTCGTTTTTCGGCCTTAAAGATACCACAGTATATTTTGAATAAGAGTAGGTATTTCCGGCACCCTGAACAAATTAATTCCTCCTCTGACTATCTCATCAAGACGCACTATGCACGCATGGCAAGTAGGCCAAATGGCCCCCAACAAGGGGTGGGGGAGGCTCGTCGTTATGCAGGTGGACTCTAATCGCCTGTAATAAGAGGAATCCACTCCTGTCCATTGCTGAATATGCAAGAGTTGTTGGAATATATTCATATCGGTTGCATCTTAGTCTATTTTTCAAGTATTTGTCTCATACCTTTATTAGTATCTGAACTTCGTTTTCCAATTTCTACATCGTTTTCCTCCAAAGCTTCTTCTTTCTTCTGTGTCAGTAAAGCAATTTGTGTTTTGCTACCTTTGTTGTCGTGATGCTTCTCGCTTGTAAAGACAGCCTGGTTCATCGTATTCGATTTGCATCAGACAGTTTTGTCTCGTGTGCTTGTGCCCTGTCCAAAAAACAGATGTACAATACCTATTATCATTGATGTTTATTAATATTTTTTATTATTTTTGCAAATCCACTTGATCATCACACGTACCTGTACTGCCCTTTTGAGGTCGAGCTCCTTGGTCCTTCATTGTGCAGATGTTATCCACTCGTTATACCTATATATGCAGCCTGTCATACACATTTAACTTTGCTGGCCTTATTCTCTCTTTTTTTCATTTCTTCTGGCTTTGTTTTCTAAATTCTTCTGTCTACTTATAGTTGTATTTCTACCCTTGAATTTTTATACCATTGCCAGAAAGGAGTTTTTGTGTTGTCAGCACCCTTGAGGTCATAGCATCCTTTGGCTTTAAGTATGGGTTTTTTATGTTTTAAATTTCTGTTTTGCATTACCACTACCATCATCACCACTCCTCATACCCCTCCCTCTACCACTACACCTTTTCCTACCTCCTCACACCCCTCTATCTCCTGCTATCCACAAGTTTACCAAGAACTCTTTTGTCTTACTGATGAAGTAATGAACGAAGAATACGTGTTGTTCAGGACTGTTGTTGATGTAAACTTGTGAAAATCTATGCGGTGGTCAATGGGGTTGCAGTCGTATAGACACGGATTAATGTTTCATGAGGCCCTTGACATTTCCCATGACCTCGGGCAAAGGCGGCCCAGTTGTCAACAGCGATGGAGATGAGACACACCTCACTTTGGATGTACTGGGACCGGAAGGCAGCCCAAGGGAGCCGCTGCCACTTTTTTATTCCGATCTCTACCGGATGAGCATTCTCTATGAGACACTGAGCCTGATATTTGACTCCGCACTATTAATTAAGTCTGGAGTCCATTTCGGTGAAACATCATTTGCTCCTGCCTTTTTTTGTGATTCACAATCGACCCATCCCAATGGAAAAGACTGTTACAGAGACGATGATGAAAATTGTAGACTTTAGAAATCATAAGACTTTCATCCTAACATCTTGTTCTGTGAAAGTTAGAATCTGTATGTTGTAATTTTCCATCGTGAGTAAAGAGATACGTGACATTTATTATAGGTTTTGGTCACATTCCAAGTGTTGAAAGGCAATGAAGTTCTTTACTTTTAAAGATAGATTTGTTTTTCCAGCACATTTCTCATTGTAGAAAAACTCATCATAAATGAACAAAGACAAAATTCTATTGAAAAAATAATTTTAGCAACTTCTTTTTGTGCCCCAAATTCGAATGGCATTGAATACCTGCATTGTCTGCTACAAACCAATACATTCAAGTGACCATCAGTTGGCAGAATTCTCAAACCTCCTCTTTATAAAGTTACTACTACTACTACTACTGCTATTTATTAAACAGCCCCAATTCATCTTTAACTGTACTTGTAAACAGGTCCTCCAGCTTAATGTCCTTCCGATGAACAGCACACACCTTGTTGTGCATGTGAAACACCAGGATGACAGTTTATAGCTGCGTCAGGATTCAAACCGAGACTAGACAACTCAAAGGTCAGTGGGCATACCTCTCTGCTATATCCTATGAGCCTTAACCTATTCTCAGTAATAGTCATGTTCAACCATAAGGCAGTCCCTCATAATGTGTTTCTCTGTCCAACATGTTATAAATGCCACAATTTCTGCTACGAATCTCACCAACAGTACATGTGAGTGCAAAGGCACTTTAATACTATTACCCTTATGAAGCCAACCCTGTGTATATTTTATGTTCATTCAATCACCCACTAAAACATAGCCATGACACTTTTTGTCTGGACCCAAAATTCCAATGTAACTTTCAAAACTAGGTGCACACTGGACATAATTTGCATGCTCTGTCTACCAAGTATTTCCCCGGTTAGTACCTCTTAGTCTCTTAATGCCCACCTTGCATTTGTATATTGCACAAAGAAGTGTTTCTCTGCTTTGTGGGCAAGCACCCTGCTTACCACCTCTCTTGAATGCTTTGGAGCAGCCAAAAGCTCTGAACCCAGGCGACATCACCCATGACCTCGAGTTTAAGACACAAGAATATAATGGATAAAGTTATCCACCATAAAAGATCACAATGTGCTGCTGTTTCAGGCTTTGCCCTTCATCAGGGCAAAAGCCTTGCCCTTTAAGGCACAGGAGTTTATTTACAAAAAAAAAGTCTGATTTAAAAAGTGTGTTTTTTTATGATAAAGTACACCTTGGGGAACTAGAAATTTGACATCTGGTCCTTCAACTCTTTTAGAGGTATATCAAAGAAAACATATCCCCAAACCTATTTTATAAACTTCCCAAGTGCGTAGGCTGCATGTAAGGACCAGTCAACCGTGTCTCTGTGGAAAAAATGAAAAATATATAGCCAATCTACCTAAAATGACCACTTAATTGCCATAACGACCCCCAATATCAACAGTCACATACCTCTAAAACTAATCAACATAGAAAGCTAATTCCTGTGTCTACCTTTAGGTATTTGGGTATGGGGAATCAATTGAAACCAAAGTCAGACCAATTATAACACTTCTTATTAGCATGACTCCAAAATGGCTGCCTCTAAGACTGCCCTAATGACCCCTGGTGACAACAAATATATCAACAACGTCAAATACCATGTAATATCAGCACAAACAAAAACTCTGACATTAACTAAATTATTCATATTCGAGAAAGTTCATAGGTAACTGAATCATTTGGTCCATAAAATATAATGATCCTCTTCTTCTTCATCCTCATCTTCAGAAACATCACTGCCATCTACATTCGGGTATCCTTCATCATCGCTTTCAACCTCAGCAAATTCTTTCTCATCATAAACCAAGTCTTTTGGCATGGCATCACCCTCAAACCACTTTAGAGAAAGCTTGCCATCACAAAGGATCCATCCATGCTCAAGTGGTTCCCAGGGATCAGTCAGGTTGAAAGAATGCAACCATTGATGCACAATGATGTTGATGTGCCTGAGCTTCTGCTCTAGGACTTTGAAGCATCGCTGGAACCATTGATTTGATATTGATCAGCTTCTTGGTTTGCTTATTTGGCAGAGACCTCTGTAATATCTTCAACCAGGCCTCATCGACTGCTTTACATTTTAGCTTTGTGGCACCATAAACGGAGCACACAAACTATTCCACATTTGTACAATTGCTTTGGTCTATAGTCTGTTCATGCCCCAGATGAGCAAGTGCCTGCAGCGTCTTCGGTTGAGGCCATAATGTTGAATGGCCGCACTTTTCCCTTCCTATTGAACACAGCAGTGTAATCACAGCCAGTGAGTGCGTGGAATGCCGGCAGCGCATCACAGACCTGCAATCAAATTCCATCTGGGGTAGCACGATCTTTCCAAGTAATCTCCTCTACCATCTCGGTAACTATTTTGCCCTCCTGGGTACATTATACTGCATGCCCAAGTCTGTGCAGAATTTTGCAGATTTTCCCACTGCTTGTCATGCTCTTCACACCCACTCCGATGCAGAGGTGCTTTGATGGTTTCACATGCCCTTTGGTGGTATTGTGTAGCAGGTCGTCACTGATAGACTGAGTGACTCTTGTGTCCCACTTGTTTGTATTGCTAGTCTTGGCTGATGACATCTAGATTTAGTTTAGTATGAACCTGACAAACTTTTCAGGAGTTGGCACCTGTCCCTTCTGGAAGTGCTCTGTGGTCAGAGCGAGGGGGAACAGGTTGGCGTTCTTGTTAATTTCGAGCAGGATGCTTCTCAAAAGTTGTGCAGCCTCAGCCAGGAGAACATCTGCCTGCTCGTCAGCACGCATATCCTTTTTTGCCATCAAGAGAGCATCTTTCGCCGTCACTTGGGAAGAAAAGATGAGCTCCAATCAATTATATGGACTTACGGAAGAGAGGTTGTCACCAAAATGGGTCAGAATTTTGTTTAATACGGTTCTTTATCAACGCATATCACGGCCATTTTGATCAACACGAACTCACAAACCACGGATTAAACTATACACATCCGTAGCCACCAAAGGGTGGTTTGCCCTTCACCACATCCTGCTGAACCTTTTCATACAATTCCTCATATACTTCGTGGTACTGGTCTCTCTTTTTTGGTCACTTTCTTTTTGAGGGAATCAGCATAATCCTGTCGACATTTGTTATGGTATTTGACTTCCTCAGCATGAAAGTCAATATTACCAACCTTTGCTGACATTTCAGAATCCTCATGCCCTTGCACCAGATCTTTGATATAGCTCTCAGCTGAATGAAGCATGCATCTGCTTGGATATTGTTTTTTCTGGTCGACTTTTATGCACCTTTTTGTTGCAAAACAAGCAAATGTCATCAAAAACCTCAGATGATGAAACAGTGATGTCATTGGTAGCACTTCTGAGGTGGGGTTCTGAGGAAGATGTTGATGGTGTGGATGTTGCAGGGGAAATAGCTGAGGATGGGAATGATGTAAATAGTTTTTGCCGAAAGGTAACCTCCGGATTAGAATTTTGGTATTTTTTTTTCTGATAACGTTTCTGATAACGGTACTTGGAATCAGGTTTGTCGAAGTAGAATGCGGAACATTTTTCAATTTCCGCCCAAGTTTTTTCAGTCAATTGTTTGATAGTCTGGTTTTCTGTTTCACAGCAGCAATGGATGATACAGTCATCAGCCATGATCAATGAGAGCTGAAGAATCAAAACCTGCAAAGATAAAAGAAAACCTGATAAGATGTCTCCAACCAGCAACCAGTGATGATAGAGGTATAAAATTTTAACATGTTACAACCCTGCCATATAGCCTCCAAAAACATATATGCAGGCAGCATTTATGTCTTGTAAGCCTAATCCACACCACATGGAAAGGAGTACATAAACGAGCGAATTGCGTCATTCAGCGGTTAAGGGGTCGGTTTAAGATGTTCAGTTTCTCGTGCCCCAAGGTATGCTTTATCATTAAAAATGCAAAAAAATAAAATAAAATCTTCTCCAGAACCGCTTAACAGAAAAATGTGAAACTTTATCCATTTGATCAGCCATGGGGAATATAGTTTGAAAATATTTTCATATTTATCGACACAATTTAGCCTTAATGTGCACAACAGTGGTCATTCAATACCCTAATAAAATAATCAATCAACAAAGCTATGGATAGTGGCAATGTATATGTGACTTAAGAGCTTGTATGGATGATACCGGTATATGGGCCATAATAGCAGTGGACCATAATAGTAGCGTGTTCAGTTTTTGTTCAGAATGAGTATGCGAGGCGAGACGATGCACTCTACCGAGTGCCATTCTGGTGTGAAAATGTTTTCCTTTTTATCTCAGATAATTTTTTTATTTATTCATATGCAGCCTGTGGCTGCTTGGCTGCATCATTTTCTGGGGGTGCAGCTGTGCCACTGATGTTACCAGCGCACTGGTACTCATTTTGCCGACCTTGGAAGGATGACAGGCTGAGTCAACCATACCCGGTGTTAATTCAACTGCCCGACAGGAGCTTGAACTCAAGACCCTAGAATCTTAAGCCAGCCACCTTAACCGTAAAGCCAACACCAGGCCTATTTCAGATAATAACTTCAATTGATAATTTCTTCACATCATCATATTGGGAATGATATTAATGTTTAAATACATGTAGGGCACAAAGTGAAGAAGTTTACTCGATTAAGACACTCTCCATTTGACATATACCTAGCAATCACGTGTAGTGAATAAAAACCTGATCGATGAGTATATATGCCATGAGTATTTCTCACATAATCTATCATCAACTACATGTGTTTATAAAGAAGGTTCACTTGGAATCATTGACAACGTTCGAGCAGTCCTGACAACCAGTCAGGAATTCATTTGCATATAATCGTACAAATAATGAACATTTTTCAAAACCATTTCCTGCATACTTGGATTTATATTATTGCGATTGATAATAAATCACTTTCTAGTTGTAACTTTGCACATTTTAATGAAAGTGTCAAAGAACTCCTTTGTTTTGGGGTAAAGTTTTGAGTTATGGTGAATGGTGCAGGGCAGAATTTCCTCCCCTTCGTTTGTGTGAATTTAACACGAGTCCATGCGGAATGATCACGTTTCGGTAACCCAAGTATAATCGCTTCCTATTAACCAGCTTTGTGAATAAATGGTCTTTTTACCATTGAGTCTTCTTGAACTCCAAGGTGGGGTTGACAGAGACAATCATTATTTGAAGTACGACGTTGCAAGATTGAGCCTCTGTGACTTTATGTGAGTATGAATTTGCAAAACCATAAAATGGAAAGCTGTAACAAAAATGAAGGCGTTTCTCTTGCCTGAGATGATGAAATGCACCATTATCAATCTTTTCCGAGGATTGAATGGGAGTCGGCTTGTAAGTCGGCTGAGATTGTATTGTAGCACATTTCAAGGTGTACCTTGTGATCAATGCAATCGATACCTTGGGATCTTTCACAGCCATAGTAAGATTTTTTTTTTTGATGATATGGCATTCTACGAGTAAAGAATCCCCCAAATAATTCCTTATTTCAACTTTCCATGAACTAGTTGGGCTAAATCTGCCAATCTATGTCTTAATGTACAAGGTCATGCCGATGATTTAATTGCACACGTAATTAAAACACATGCCAGTGCAAAGATATAGCAAGACATTTATTGATGTTGATATTTCCCCAGTTCACTGAATTTATGCTGCTTCTGATTGCTGATATTGGGGGCTTGTATGGAGCTTCATAAATGCGTGCCCGTCCCATTCCTGTTGAGTAGCGAAGACACGTATGCGTAAAACTGCCGTTCAATGAAAAAAACGTTTAATTAATCTGTTTTCGTGATGCAAACGGTAACATGACTCTGAAAAACGTTGGCATGATATCACTGGAACACACCCACACGCACAAAGAGGCGATCCATCATATTGAAGCAGATATTCGATAGTGAATTTATCACATGTTATAGAGCCAGGTAAACTCTTGGAAATGCAGAGGTGTGTTCAAGATCTTTTCATAACCAAGTTGCCTAAATCGGTTGCAACCAAGATGGCTGTTACCAAAAAGGAGTTTTCTTCGATGAGGTTTAAGCGTGATTCTGTTAATGTGACACGATCAATTTCCTAAAGTACCTAAAATAGTTCTGTTCGATATTTTAAATCTTCGTCATTTACTTTAATTTTTTTTTTGACTTTTTTCAAATCCAGAGGTGGGATTCAAGATCATTTGATAGAGCTGTGTAATTCAGTTGCTCACTCTTGGATGGGTATTCACCGAGCTACAGGGGGTTCTGGAACCATCTTAAATTTCCCACAGGCCAAAACACTGCAAAGTACAAGCACAACATAAGAAAATCCAAATATTTTAAAGGGTTGTTATAGGCCCTATCTGAACCCCTGGATTATGAATCAGGGAACTCAGTTTCAAATCCCACATGCCATATTTATTTGTCCATTGTTTACTATTGGCCTTGTCCTGCATGTGATTTATGAACAAGCTGGTCCAGGAGCCTACAATAAAAAAAACAAGTAAATAAATAAAATGCTGAACATTGTTTGAAATGTAACCCACATTAGCACAGGAGACAAAAATGTTGTTGCGCATCCCAAGCACATCTTGAGAAAAAATGTTTAAATCTCCATATTGCTCAAAGCAACTCGGTGAGAAACTGTCCGACCACATCAGGCTATTGAATGGCTGCCTGCCAAGGTAATCTGTTCACCTTGTATTGCCTTATAAGCAAGCCCCTTGGCTGGCTTGGCCTAACTCAAAAGAAATTCGCACACAGCACTTCTGTCATGAAGAGGACACCGGATGATCCCATCTTGCCTCTTCCTGTGTGGAATGGAATGAATGAATTTTCCCTACAGTGAATGTCCAAGTACTTTTTATACAGAATTCTAGACTCGTGGGAGACTTACTTGAACATCTGTACATATTTGCTACATGTATAATAGCTGGGTTGGATGCAGTTTTTTGTTGGGTTCTCTCAAGTACGTACGTAGAGCTTGGCACCAATGCTGAAACCAGGTATGGAGGGGCAGGTGGCCCCTTCGCTACTGAAAATGAAGCTTTTGTATAAACGGATATATTAGCTGTTGTGAAATTAACTGCTTAACGACTGATAATTTGATATTTCTTATTAGCTAATCGATTAGTTGCGGTCGATCATAGAGGATCCAGGAAAAAGTTTCCTTTTGCTTTGGAGAGAGATCAGACATTGATGTGATCTTCAAAGATATCCCAGAATCGGTAGCACGGCAATTTGTTTACTAAGATCAAAGGACTTGCGATAGTGTGTATAGATTGCATAACGATATTTCTCATGATGATCACGTGATGTGTTTGGCAGACTATCAGAGCTGCTTGGCGGTGTTGCGGTTTGGTGGCTCTACTGACAGATCCTCTAAATTAGGAAATGAATGATAGCATCTGTCATTTGGAAATATTTGCCACATTTTAGCTTCGAGACATTAAAATCTGAAATGAGACTTTTAACAGGTTCATGGGCACGTGATGAAATGTGATGAACCACCTAATCCAATCCCCTCCCTCCTACCCAAAAACATAAATCACTAAATGGGGCTATCTACATATTACGTACACCGAGGGAGTGGAAGATGTATTGGAAAGAATAATTAAAGAAAGGAAGACAGGGCGAGGATAGGGGAGTTCATCACTGTTTGCCCTTCGGCACGAGTCGTTCCACACCAACATGGCATAAACGCAAACGACTCCAAAGCTACGCCACCATTCATCCGCGTGGTTCAGGCCAGAATCTAGCTGAGTCATACCAAGTACTTTAAAAATGGTACATGATGCTTCCATACATGACTTTCAGCAAATAAAAATGATAAAGCATGGACAAACAAGCACAAGTTGGCAACCATATTGCAGGCTTGATCAGGCCTAATGGCCTCCTGCATTGAAGTTCCTTGTAAAAGGCAACTCATTATTATTCTTAAGAAGATAACAACGAATAAAATATAGCTATGTGATTAATAATAGTCCCGGGGCACATGCTGCAGTTTTTGTGGCAATCTTGCAGCATGTGCTATGAGCAGATCCAGATGAATCATTGTAATATTGTATGTCATTAGAAACAACAAACGCATTACAAATGGAGGTAATATATAAGTGCCACGGAAGAAGACATCGGAAGTGGAAGATGCTTTACTCCAACTTTTACCATGAATTATCCTGTTAGTCTCACCCACAATCCAGCAGGAAACACCACCTGGAGGTGTAAAATTGTAAGGTATACAAGCAGAAGCCCGTGGTAAAAATACCACAATAGAAAAACAGAAACAAAAGGAAGCCTTTTACTCTTGCGCGAGTTGAAAGAGCTCAAAAAATGAGGTTATATATTTCATAACAAGAAAAAAAATTTTTTTGGAACAATCAGGCAGCGTTCTGTTGCATATAAACTGCTGGGTTCGATTTTTTGTCTGATTGAAATAAATTACAATTTTCAATAGGTTTGGATTAATTTGAATCAACCTTTACTTAATATGTTTTTCCCAGGTGAGTTTTCATGTTCCAGGTTGGGCCAGACAGACGGTTTTATGTATATAAATATATATATATAGATTGTGCACATATGTATACTATGTATACGAGGTGTGTTCAAAAAGTATCCAACCTTAATTTTTCGTGCGTAAACAAATGAAGCTAGGGAGGCGTGGTTTGGTGCATGTATGTAGCGATCCTAATCCGTATGCGTGAATATTTTCCCTCCTGCAGAAGCTGTCAGTCGCCGACAGACCACCGATGAGTGAGGAAGTGTAAGTGAGCGCCGTCGATTTTCGTTTTGACAAAATGACGGATCACTGTGGTCTCGTCGCCAGTGATCACTGTGTTGAAGAAGTTGGGATCGCTGTTCACAGTCTCCAGCATGTCCTGTGCGATCTCAAAACGGAGTTGTTTCTGCTCGATCGTAAGCAGCTTTGGCACGAACTTCGCTGAGAATCTCCTTAAGCCCAAATCCTCAGTCAGAATGGAATGAACGGATCCAATGCTGATGCCCGCCTCGTCTGCAAGTTCCTCTAATCGGATTCGACGATCCTGCATCAGCAGGGTCCTCACTTGGTCAATGACGATCTCATTTCGGGATGTTGAGGGCACCAGAACGTGCTTCACTTTCCACTGATGTGCGACATTTTGAAGTGGTTGTACCACTCTTTTATCTGTGTGGTGCCATTGCTTTGTTCCCGAAGGCCTGTTGAATCTTGCGGATCATTTCCACTTGGGAATCGCCAAGCTTTACACAAAATTGATGCAGTAGCGTTGTTCAAGTTTTTCCGTCATTTTGTCAAATCGAAAATCCGACGGCGCTCACTTACACTTCCTCACTCATCGGGTCTGTCGGCGAATGACAGCTTCTGCAGGCGTGAAAATATTCACGCATACGGATTAGGATCGCTACATACGTGCACCAAACCACGCCTCCCTAGCTTCATTTGTTTACGCACGAAAAATTAAGGTTGGATACTTTTTGAACACACTCGTATACATGAGTGTGTATATATAAACATATATATGTATAAATGTGTGTATATATAACATATATCATGTATAATGTATATATATATATATTGTATAATTATCAATGTATATATTATATATATATTATATATATATATATATATATATATATATATATATAATATATATTATATACACACAATGTATAATGTAATATATATATATATATTAATTATACACACACATGTATAAATGTGTATAATATATGTTATAACACACACACATGTATATGTGTATATATATAATATGTTATATATGTACATGTATATATATATATATTATGAATAAATGTATATACATGTGTAAATGTATAATTATATATATTATATGTATACTGTAAAGGTATGAATATATAGTATAAATGTATATACCGGGCGTAGTGGCGTGTGCCTGTAATCCGGCTACTCGAGGCTTGGGTTGGAGGATCGCTTGAGGACGGGAGCTCTGCACTGGGCCGCGCTATGAGGAGGTGTAGGGCACCGGAATCATGGCCAACCAATCCTTATCCCTGTGTCGTAAGAGGTGACCAGGTTGCGTCAGGAAGGCATCCGGCGTAAAACCTGTGCCAAATCAGTATGCGGATCATAACGGATGATCCGCTGTGGCGACCCTAACGGGAGCAGCCGAAAGACGAACAAAACATGTATAAATGTATGTTGTTGTTCGTCTTTCGGCTGCTCCCGTAAGGGTCGGCACAGCGGATCATCCGTTATGACCGCATACTGATTTGGCACAGGTTTTACGCCGGATGCCCTTCCTGACGCAACCTGGTCACCTCTTACGACACAGGGATATGGATTGGGTTTCGCCATGATTTCGGGCTGCCCTAACCCTCTCATAGCGCGGCCCAGTACAGAGCTCCGTCTCAAGCGATCCTCCAACCAAGCTTCCGAGTAGCCGGATTACGGCGCACGCCACTACGCCCGGTAACATGTATAAATGTATATATATATATATATATTATATATATAATAAATGTATATATATAATACGTAACTTATATATATATATATTATTATATATTATATATAATTATATATATATATATATATATATTATATATATATATATATTGTTACGGATTTTAAATCACGTCTGATGAATGCATCCACACATCCAGGTCTCAGACATTTATTTCCTTAAATGCATTTCAGATTAGCCCATCCCCATGTCTAATGGGATTAAATGTGATGCGTTGAGAAGGGTAAAGGATAGATCCCCTCTCTTAAGCCCCATGTCACACCTTGACGATTTAGCCAGCGTATGGCAACGTATCAAAATTGATCTAAAACGCTGGCGCACGCTGAACTTTTTTCCCCCCAGTTTTGGGCGTATAATAACGTGTTGGACGTATGCATAACGTATGCATAACGTATTAGTAACGTACACAGAACGTTTCGATAACTTATAGATAACTTAAACCAACGAATGC
>CM068959.1:44344776-44359200 GCA_035128595.1 Eptatretus atami | reverse complement strand
TTAAACCGACTATAAGAAATGCACGTATGTACAAGCAAAAAGCACTTAACAATTCATTACTTATGCAGACTGGCGCCACAAACACACACACGCACACACCCAACATAATACGACCCAAAGTCGACCAAAATAGGTCTTTATTTGGACCTCCAGCCCGGGAGGGAAAGCGAGCTGAAGACCAGATTCGTCTCGACCTGTCCACCATCGTGTGGTCTTCGCTGAGTCGACCCCGGCACCAGCGAGAAGCGAGCCGTGATCAGCTTCTTCAGCTCCGGCTCTGCGGCTCGTACCTGCAATCAAAACCTCTCCGTATCCCTTGGAGAGACGGCGCGCACCCTTGCAGCTCGGTGGTGGATGGTGTTCTCCAAGCTTTTGAATCATCGGAGGAGAGGAGGAGGAGGAGGAGGAGAGGAGGAGGAGAGGAGGAGGAGGAGGAGAAGAGACGCTGACGACGACGACCAGACAAGACAAAGACAAGCCCAAGACCAAGAACAAGCTCTGCGAGTATTCCCTGTTCCTTTTCCTCTCCGGCGCGCTCGCTCAGGTGTGATTTGTTCTCGGCGTGGCTCACTCAGGCGTGGTCATTCTCGTGGGGCTCCTCAGGCGTGATTTTCTTCTCGGGCGGGGCTCAATTTTTCCCCTACTGAGCGCGCAAAGTGCCGAGGAGAAAGGGTTTTTGCTGTTGTTTATTTGGAGCCGTAGTAGTCCGCAAGCTGTTGTTTTATTTGGAGCCGTAGTATCCATGTTGTGGTGTTGAAATAAAAGGGAAATCCTAACTATCAATAAAACTTCACAGCACATGAACATTTAATTACCCATTAGACAAGGGACGGAAAGCTATCTATCCACATTTACTTATCGATATAATGAGCTATATAATAGACCTGTATATTGAGTGCAGTAAACTTCCAAATTCGTAACAATATATATATATATATATATAATATATATATATATATATATATATATATAAATATTAGATATATAACACACACACACATACAAGGCCAAAAGTATGCGGACACCCCTTCTAATTGTGAATTCGCTATTTCAGCCACCACCATTGCTAACAAGTGTAAAATCAAGTACACAGTAAGCAATCTCCATAGACAAACATTGCAGTGGAATGGCCGTACTGAATAGCTCAGAATATAAGTAATACAACCCGTCGCTTCGCTGATGGGAAAATTTAATGAAAGGGAGTTAGAAGGAGGAGTGAAGGAGAGGATGGTAGGGTGGAGGGGGGGACACGAGAGGGGTGGGGATGAGGAGGGTGGGTGAAGGGAAGACAGCGTGAGGAAGGGGAGGCGGAAGGAAGGCAAGCGAGTGAGGGGTCTGTCAAGACAAAACCACCTCCAGACATTTCCGCACATAATCATCATCCAGACACGTATGGAGATAACCACTGGCCGGACGTAACCACCGTCCGGAGATAACCACCCATCCAGATACATGCTGAGATAACCACTGTCCGGTACGTGCAAAGATAACCACCATCTGCACAATAACCACTGTGCAGATACATAGGGAAGGCATTGTGAGGGAGGGTTATCTGGAAATAACCACCATCCGGAGATAGAGCCGCCATCCAGATGACAGGTATATTAAGAGGGGGTGGGGGAGACGCAAAGAGGTGAAGGAAGTTGAGGAGAGATAGGGAAGACCGGGAAGAGGCGTGAGGAGCGAGGAAGGAGTGTGGAGCAAGGAGGGGTGGGGGAGAGAGGAGGGGTGATGGAAGGGAAGGCAGCGTGAAGGGAGCGAAAAGAAGTGTGAGGGGAGGTGAAGTCAGTGTGAGGGGAGGGCAAGGGAAGGCATCATGAGGAGAGTGCGAGGGAAGGCAGCTTGAGGAGAGTGCAAGGTAAGGCAGTGTAAGGGGAGTGTCTATCTGGAAATATACACTGTCCAGACACGAATGGAGATAACCACCATCTAGATACGTGCGTAGATAACCACCATCTGAATATGTACAGAGATAACCACCATCTGAATACGTGTGGAGATAACAACCATCTGGGCATAACCACCATCCAGATACATTCGTCGAGAGAGGGAGAGAGGGGGGGTTTGACCGCAGAACAATGTGGGATCATCACAGGTGTGTGACCCCTGACCATTGTTCAAGTCAATCGATATACGGTATTCAATGACAGTGCGAATATTGTAAAGTGCTCGCCAAGTGGCTTAAGCACTCCAACAGAATGGTTGATAAGGAATGGCTCGCTTGGCACACGATTAGCAATCATCAAACCGTTATATTAAACACACACCTCCAGGAGATGCCCAAAATATAAAATATATTCGAATTAGACAAATGAACACTTTTTTTTTAGCAGTTGGAACTGATGCTACGTTCAAATCTGGAGCTTAAATTTGGTAATTTGGCTTAGTTTAAGAGATTCTCCAGGTCATGGCATGTGCGGAAATGAAATAAAGCCACGAACACTGGTATCTCCAGATGTTTTGAAGCATTGAAATGTGTCCAGCGATTCATAGCTATGATGATCAGGCATTCGTTAATATGAATGAGGAATGTTAAAAAAAATTATCGTTTAGAAATCGTTGCGGTCTGTTACAAGTCAAGGCAGGGTTCAGCAGGCAAAAAACCATGGCGGCTTCGGACCCCAGTGAGGTAACCGAGGATGTGCCTTAAGACTCCATGGAGAGTGGCTGAAGATGCACCTGATAAAGGATATAATTAAATATGGCCATGAAAAATACTCAAAAGGGGTGTTTTAACGAATCCAAACATCCAATTTTCACTCATGCACTTCCTTAGAGTTCCATTAGTATGCTGGAAAAGTTTCAGACCACTAGGTTTCATGGTTTTGGATATATATATATATATACTGTATATATATATATATATTGTTGCCGGCGGGGTCGGGTGAGAAGACCACTAGGTGGGGGAAGCTACGGCGATTCCCACCAGACTCCCCGGAATTGTAGGCCGTCGCTCACGGATAATTCCGTGACGCGGCGGGTCGCTTAACCGACCGTGGACGCCAATAACTCAACCTCGTGACCTCGGGTCTTCCTGCCTATGGAATTGGGTTACCTAATTAACCACCGGGGAACCACACCCTTGGTACGCCTTGTCCGAACCGGATCACTCTACCGGATCGGATCACCTTTCCGGATCGGATGCAGCCGAGTGACACTGCCAAGGACGTATCTGCAAGAAGGAACAGACCATTGGGAATAAAGACCCGGCTAAACCTGGATTCGAACCATGCTGGACCAATGAGGGAAATGACAAAGGCGAGCTGGGAGCATTTCTGCAACAATTATTTATTTACAGCAAGCGAGGAAAAGCATGTGGCACAACAAAGGTTTATTGGGGGTGTAATGCAGGGAAAGAGGAGAGGGGTGTGGGGGGTGTGACAATTATACAAGCAACTTACTAAAGCAGACAGTTCTGGTGCCTGTTTCAAAGAAAAAGCTGATTTCAGGTGATTTTATGGAGCCGTATTACGGCCACCCCCATTATTGTTGGGTATGAAGGTCTTATCGAGTGTTTTGGGACTTTGTAAGGTCCAATTATCAGTTGTTGCAAAGGATTTCCGAAACAGCGCATGACATATGAATACGTGGTTGAGTGTACAAACAGAAAATTCCTGTGGAAATAGAAACCGGCGTGGACAAAGGTGCATTGTATCAGTATTCACCCAGAGGCCCTGCATGGCCTGAACAAAGTTGGCGAGTAATTCCCCATTCAATTGGAATGTACATATGCTCTGCTGGTTTTCAGAGTTTTAGAGAAGAATGCCAGTCAGCATCAATAAACTGATGAAGTGGCCACACCCATCACAAATTCAGACACATCTACTATCAGGGCTTTTGGCGTCTCTCCTTTCAGATGAATCAGATGTGAGGGCTTTGCCAGTGTGTATTTTGATGGTGTGGAAAGACTGAACAGGTTGGCCGGACCATTGGAACACTTCAGGGTGCTTACCAGTTGCAAAACTCGTTCAGCAGCTGCAGTGTTGTAGTTGCATTTGGAATAAAATTATGGCTTAAAGTTGCAGAGGCCCAAAACGTCTTTGCAGTTTGCTTTTGGTGATGCGTAACCAGGAAATTCACTGATTATCTGCACCTTCTCCTCGAGCAGAGGGATTCCTCAAGCCATTAACACATGCCGAGGAAATTCAACTCCAGAACGCCATGCACTTTTGTGGATTGATGACGATGATGAAGTCCTGCAAAACAGGTATGAGGAGATGTAGGTGTTCTTGATGTTTTTCTGTGGTTTTGCTCTGCTGCTGATAAGAATGTCATCTATATACACGTATAAATCCCCGGAGTGCAATCCCTAGAGCTCACTGATCGATTAAACTGTTGAAACGTTTGTGTGACATTGCAGTCGGCGAACAGCATCCAAGGCAATTCAAACAAAGCCGAAAGTATTGGTTGTGACTGCTCTCTTCGTCATTTCTTCTGGATCCATGGGGAATCTGATGGTACACACAAAACAGGTCACCTGGAGAGATTGTAGCACCATTGGGTACACAGGTTCAAAGCTTGAATGTTGGAATAGTGTAATGTCTGATGAAACAATTGTGTGTTTAAAGGAGGGAATACCCGCAAGGATACCAATCAAAAGGTTGTCGTTTTGCGGTACCATATGTTAGCTGTGAAGGTCAAACTGCTGGATGATGGGTCTTTTGGAATGATCCCATGTTGTCACATATAGTCAATCCTGGCGGTGTGATAGTAATTTCTCGGGTGCTAATTGTGGTAAGCACACGCTAATGGACGGGGGGAGGTCTCAAGTCTCGATGTGATGTGTTGATCTGGTGTTGATGGCTGGATGTTGCAGATGTGCACGTTATGGCGGGAAGTCGTAATAGTACTTTATTGAAAAACGCATTGGGTGTGGATGGAAGGACACTTGATATTCAGTGATTGAAACGGTGGATGCTTTTACCGAGAACATAAGCTGTGTCGAGGCGGGCCCACTTAAACGGAAATGTTTGACATCTACGAGGAGATCATCATCATTCATATGCAGCTATGTGTGCTTGCGGTTGCATTCATTCCTGTGAGCATGGCTGTGATGCTGAAAATTCCCGTTTCCGTAAACTGTCCTCATTTTTGCTGACCTCGAAGGGATGACAGGCTGCAGTTCAACCCACCTGGTGTTTATTTAAAAAAAAACAGGGCTTCAAACTCAAGGACACTAAGACCTTAAGGCCAACCACCTTAAACCTTTAACCATGATTCTTGGACTTTCGGCTCCCTCACCCTGTGCTCCCCTGAGAACATCCCGCCACTGGGTAGTATGGAGGTTTGAATAGCTGCCCGGTAAAATCATTCCGCCTTGCTATACGGAGTTGAGTAGGGCAGGTGAAACCGGCCCACTTTGGTATACGGAGGTTTGAATAGAGGGCAGGTGACCGGCCACTTTGTATTTTGCAGGTTTGAATAGCTGCCAATAAACCGCCACTTTGATATATTGAGGTTTGAAAGTGGCAGGTGAACTGGCCACTTTGGTATATGGAGGTTTGAATAGTGGCAGGTGAACTGGCCACTTTGGTATATGGAGGTTTTGAATAAGGCAGGTGAACGGCCACTTTGGTATACGGAGGTTGAATAGAGGTAGGTGAACGCGGCCACTTTGGTATTGCAGGTTTGAATAGCTGCCAATAAAACCCGCCACTTTTGGTATTTGGAGGTTTGAAGAGCGGCAGCTGAACCGGCCACTTGGTATTTATGGGAGCTTGAAATAGCTGCCGATAACGGCCACTTTTGGTATATGGAGTTTGAATAGGGCAGGTGAACCGGGCCACTTATGGTATATGGAGTTTGAATAGCTTTGCCGATAAAACTGGGCCACTTGGTATATGGAGGTTTGAATAGCGGCAGGTAAAACGCCACCCAGGGTTCAAAGGGTTAAACTGTTAAGCCAAACACCAGGCTGTACGGAGATTGAAATAATGTCAATCTCAACACTAATAGAGTATTCAGAGTAGACACCCATGGAAAAATAGTGATGTTCAGCGCAAGTCAGCTGAAGGATACCTTCTCCAAAAGTAGCAAAACAGCCAGCTGTTTCTTAGCAGCATGTAATTAATATTACTGTTCCATTTTTACATTTCAGTGGCAAAGACTGTGGCACAATGCGCATTCTGCCCTTGTATCCACAATAAAGCGATGTCTGCGAGTACAATCCATGAGGAAGATAGGTGACTGACGCATTGGCCAAGGGGGAATTTCGGCCACCATTAGTTGTTGGGCCTTGTCGTTTCCTGCAGCCGGTAGAGTCGGTGCTCTACAATGACGAGCATACACCGAAGTTCATGTTGGTACCCACACACATCTGGAGTTGTTCACAGAAGTTAATATGAATGGAACATGAAGTACGACATTTCTGTTCTGTCCCTTAAGGGGTACGCGAAGATGGGCACACCTGGTTTTACGCAGTTGTGGAGCTCCAGGGAAAGCTTCTTAATTTACCCATTTCAGATCATAGTTGTGTGGACATTGCTGTGGGGAAGAATCATATTAGCCACAGTCAGTGTCATTGGGTCTTGTAGATTATTTTTTTTTTCTTTAAGACACCCAAAGTATCAACAACAGCAGCACAGAAAAAAAAAATAAAACTAACACGCCTTTCAGGCTTTGTTGCCTATTCACAGTTTTATCATATTATAAACTTCGCTGTGACTTAGTGTAATTATGCTATCGTTATAAATGGGTCAGTCAGTTTATCCCAAGGCATGCGCACAGTAAACTTTTAACCTTCATTAAACACTTTTTGCATGTGTTCACCATATAATTATTTATTATGTATCCCTAATTTAGATCGACCAAATAAAACCAAATTAAATATTTCTGATAAATTAAAGTGTTTCCAGGACAATACGCAACTTAACCTCCTTCGCCCCCCTCTCCTTTTCCACTTCACACTCAATTACCTGGAGAAGCAGCTATTGGACCTGAGCAGCAAGGCATCTGTTAAGCAAAATTCAATTAAAAAATGCCAAGACCTCACTATGAGGGGAATTTGGACATTCCCTGACACACTTGGCGAGAGGTCAGCTCAAGTAAGCAGGAACTGTAGAAAAGTTAAAAAAACAATGCGCTTCTTTTATGAGCAGTATCAAACTTCAATATCTTCTTTTATGTCCTAAGGACCTATTTTCAAAGAGGGTTGCTCATGGTCGAAGACCAACGAGGCCATTCTCATTACTGAACAGTTCAGAGGATAATAGGGTTGGAAATGGCAAAAGTTACATTTTACAGACCTTTCGGATGACCAGGGAGGCAGTATGCAAACCGGTTCAAGGTCTTTAACTTCGGTCACCTACTCTGCGACTTTGCTAAGAAGTGAGTCACACAGTCTAGGACTGTCAGTCTATACACCAAATTATGGATCAATGAAGGTGGACATGGAAATGTACCTCCATAGTATCTCCAGAAGAGGTATTAAAACTTTTGAGCCAAACTTGCCAAAGCCAATTATAATAGGCCAAATAGGTTATTTTCTCAAGAAACAACAAGCAACACTTTAATATTAGCATGGTAACGCAGCTGGGTCATATTTTATTACCAAACCCAACCACAAATGACTATGCCAAACCCAGCACGGGCTAGCGTCGGTGTTGCAGATTGCGCTGTTGAATGAACCAAGGCATTAGTGCGGTTTCAGAATAGAGCATTGGTTCCAGATCTGCCAGCAACCATCGAGATGGTGGTTGGTCCCTGCTGAAAGCCACAGAAATTGTTTTTCCCACTGCAGCCTGTCAACGAAGATAAGAAGAGCGATGCGTGGCAGAAACTGAGCCAAATAAAGGCTCTTCTGCAGAGCAGCATGGTGGTGCAGTAGCAGATGCAGAAACATCTCTCGGCGTTGACGAAGCACAACCTCCGTGATGGCCAAAACCCTTTGCCACGACAATACCTGCCGCCAATTCTTGGCACCCTTTTTACTATCCTCTCCAAAATTCATCAAAATGTATGAAATGGTCTGCAGGAGGGAGGTGTCAAACCTACATGTTGCCCACTAGCCAAAAATACATCCATCGCTTCATCATTTGATGTTTGCATTGTTGACTTGGTGTAGTTGAGGAGCAGAAACGAGGGTTGTTAGGAAAGTTCATGAGGCAGATCTATCATGTGTTGAAGAAGGAGAGAAACTTCTGAAATGGTGGAGAGCGGATACCATCCGACAGAGTCTTATATTTGCAGTGATGGTGAATTCTCATCAATGCGTTTGACTGCAGTTAGCCAGCACAGTGAGTCTATAGGCTATTGTTGCAAGCAGAATTGATTTCCTTTAACCAGGTGTTGAGAAAGGTTTGTGCTAATCTCCCGTGGAGAAAGAGGTGCTGAAGTGCACCGATTCGGGTAGGAGCACTTCTTGAAAACAAGAGCTCACTTTCTTCCTTCAATGCAGCAAAGCCTGCGAGTAGCTTCACTTGGCTGCGGAGCATGGCTGTGCCACTGTTGCTAGTCCTGCCCCATGTAGTTATAGCTGAATTTGGAATCTGGTCAGCTGGTGCCGGTGATAGGCTTGCCTTCTTCTTTGTGAAGGACACCTTGGGCATCTTTTAACATCACACAACTAATCCTGCCACGATGGCGCTCCATTTACGTTTCATCCGAAGGGCTGCACACACATTCATTAAACATCCTGCCTGATAGACATCAGAGATGGCAGTTATATCTGGATCGAGTTTTGAATCCAGGCAATAGACAGTTTAAAGGTGAGTCTGCATACCTCGAGGTCGTCCTGCCAGCCCTAGCTCAATCTCTGAAAATCACCTCATCTTCTGTCCAACAGTCTGAACCATACCTCTCAACAATTGGCTGAGAAGGCCGCTCCATATTTTTCTGCCAACACAAACAACTTACGTCTATGACAGAGGCAAGTTGTCCATTATATGCGAGTAATAGAAGCACCAACACTAATAAAGGAATATTATATGACTATAAAAAAAGTATATACATTATTATATATATATATATGATATTTATATATATATATATATATATATATTATATGTACGAGGTCCGTCTAAAAAAGAACGCGGACTGAGCCCTTGCTGCTTGTGCCCTTCCACTTACACAACTTGAATGAAGGGTTGCCATCACAGTCTTTCACACACTTCCAGCAATGTTATATGATTGGTGATGCTGGTTACCGCTCATTGTGTGATTTTTTACAGGTCGCTGCTTTACACGTTGTCTAGTCTGAGTCGTCGCGCCTAAATTGTCGATGAGCAGAGAGCAATCTGAAGTTTCTTGCCTAGCTTGGCAAAACACCTTCGAATCCTTCGCAAATGTGCAGCAAATCTACAGGAAAAACCATGTTCACGTACACGTGCACTTGAATGGCACAAGAGGTTCAAAGAGGGACGGGAGGAGGTTGAAGATGATCCACGTCTTGAAAGGACCTTCAATGAGCAGAACGGCGGACAACATTGAGCTGTGAAGCAGATGGTGCGCGCAGATCGTCGACTCACGGTTGAGGATAGAATTGCTGAGGAACTTTCCATCAACAAGGACACTGTCTGGAGCATCATCACTGCAAAAATCTCGAAATGCGCAAGGTGTGCGCAAGAGTGGTCCCCAACTGTTGTCCGAAGGACCAGGAAACAGCAAAGAGTCACTGTCTGTCAAGGCATTATCGAGCACCTCGGAACGGATCCAGACCTGCTCGGGAGAGTCATTACTGGCGATGAATCGTGGTGGATATTAAATACGATCCGAGACAAACGCAGAGTCGTCAGTGGAAAATCCAGCCATCACAAAGACCAAAGAAAGCAAGGATGTCGAAGTCGAAGCGTCAAGGGTGATGCTCATCGGCGTTTTTTGACATTAATGTCACTTCGAGTTTCTACCACAGGGTTCAAACAGTGAGATCAATACGTGCTACAAGCGGAGCATCCTCCGGCGCCTCATGAGA
Source organism: Eptatretus atami (assembly GCA_035128595.1). NCBI lineage: Eukaryota > Metazoa > Chordata > Myxini > Myxiniformes > Myxinidae > Eptatretus > Eptatretus atami. Next base: position 44,349,293 of record CM068959.1, on the reverse strand, counting down.
TCAGTCCGGGACAAGAGGAGGGATCTGAGTTGAAACAACGCCCTGGGTGCTCCACCATGACAAGCCTCTGCCCTCACAGTGCCCTGCAGCATCCGATAGTTTCTGGTGGGAGAGGAACCTTGCCCAACTCTGGAGAGCAACCCCCGTATTCACCAGACTTGGCCCCTGTCATTTTTTCCTATATTCCCACAAGCTCAAAGGGTGATCAACGGGGACACAATTTTCCTGATGTGGAGCGCCACAAAATGGACCGTTGATGACGCGAGCTCCAGAGGATTCCAGAGAGCCTTCCGGGGTGGCCATCAAGCATGGAGAATGATGATGGACTAATGTGTGTGAAGACTGGAGGGAAGTATTTTTGAAGCCGGATAAGCTGTGATTTCAACAATTTTTTGGCAATGAAATTTTCTCTGCATCAGTCCCGTTACTTTTTTAGATGGACCTCCTTATTATATAAAATTTAGTATATATATATTATATATATATATATAAACACTCACTGACTCACAATCACTTGACGGAATTGATTCACTCAGTGACTGATATCAATGTGCTGCACGTTCGGGGACGTAGAAAGCTGAAATCGTTGTGCGCCGAACGATCGAAGCCAATCCACCGGAAAAATCACAAACCCTCGGAATGGCGTCTGCGAAATGAGAAAATACAAATAAATGAATATAAGACATGAAAAAAATTAATGCAGGTGACGTGCGACCGAGACAATTGGGAAGCTTTGGTAATCTTGGTTGTTGCCGATGGACATCGAAGGCGATACACTGCGGAAAAAAAACAATCACAGAACCATTCAGAAGGCATACATAAATTGAAAAGATAAAAAATGAAAAAGAAAGAAAAAACAAATGCGGTGAGCGTACTGAAGGCAATGTGCCGAACAGGCGTCCATTATTGCTTTACCATGGTAAGCATACCCCTCCCCCACTAATGTGTATATATAATATAATTATTATATATATATATATATATTATAATATTAAAAAAAATATCCTTGAAAAAAAAAAGCTTTTTTTGAAAAAACAAAATTTTTTTTTAAACCTAAAACTTCAACTCCATTATGCTTATAAAAATGTAATATTATTGAGGATTCGAGCGGCACTTAACAGCACCGCCATTTCAGCGGTTACAACGCGGCTAGTTCGGCACAGGTCTCGGGTCACGTTGCCTCAGCATCACGATACCAAAGTACACCTGGCTCGTACAGTTGGGGATATAGACCAGCGCTACAGACTGGGTTTTTTAGAGACCCGAGCGAAGTCTGCCAGTCCGCTTAGCCCATTTGTTTTAAATTACAAATCCGAGCCGGTATTTTTTCCTCGGCGTGGCACGAATAAAATCAAGGCGGCAACTTTCGGTATTAACTAGCAAAATTTATTGGCGGACACTCGGGAAACACGACACAAGCAAAGCATCTCACGAATGTTATAATGAAATCTATAACCCGCCCTCTTAACTAGGGCAGCTTACGGATACGGGTTCGAGAGAGCCCTAGCGAAATACCTTAAGCCTGGAAAACATCAGACAAAATGCAGACAAGACACGGAGTACTTCGGTGATGCCTCATGGACGAGAGGAAAGTGTCGAAGGCCACGAAATGCCCGGCTCGTGAGAAGCCGATGTCAACGCATTCTTAGCGCCCAAGCTCGAAGCATGCAGCGTTGGCAAGATGGCGGCGATGGCCTCCTTTTTCTTTGTCGGCACCGCCCACGCAAGCCGGCAGTGCAAATGGCCGGTGACGCCACTCCTTTTGTCGCACACTCACGCACCAGCCTCGGCGCTGTCCAGCGCCATTAACGGTCGAAGGCACAAAGAGCGAAAGATCTATTGCGTGTGTTCCAGCTGTTTTCTTCACAAGGTCCAGTATACAATCACGGCCTTGCGCCTGTTCACCAGACTAGCGCCAAATCGGGGTATGTTGGGCGCTCCGCAGCGCGGATCGATGCCGCCGATCACAAGACGTGTCGAGCCCATGCAGTGATAAGCGACAGTCAGAGCGCTCCGTGAACTGCGACTCCGGATGAACCTGTCGCATGACCTCCTCATAAAGTGGATCGCCGACTACCCCTCTATGGCAGTTCTCTTGCCTTTGCGGGCGCGGCATTTCTCACGAAGCAGATTGCAACAAGAATCTCGCCATCCTCAAATAGCAGATCACATGACTCAACACTTAGCAGGTTTTCCTCATTGAAGCAGAGGCAGACCCCCAAACCACTCCTCATACAGCAGAATCGCGGACTCGCACAACAGCAGTTTCTCTCGAAGCCAGATCGCAGACTCGACACTTAGCAGCCAGTTCCTCTTGCCTTTCGGGGCGGGCCTCTCTCACGAAGCCGACTCCCCGACCGACAAAGCACCAGTTTCTCATACGCAGATTCGACAGACTCCACACAAGCAGTTCTCTCCTCATACAGCAGATCCCAGGACTCAACACTAGCCGTTTCCCAGACCGACTAAGCAGCAGTCTTTTCGGGGGCGCGGCCTTCTCTCGAAGCCGATCGCAGACTCGACACAAGCAGCTTTCTTCTCCCAGCAGCAGATATACAGAACTCAACACTAGCCAGTTCCCAGGACCGACAAAGCAGCCCAGTTCCTTTCGTGGGCGGGCCCTTTCTCTCGCAAGCCGCATCGCAGACTCCGACACACTTAGCAGTTTCTCCCTTGCCTTCTTGGCGCTCGCTCTCATTGGACCGCCCCGAGACACGTGTTCGGTCCTATCCTTCGCAGCTTGCAGCTGCTCTCAGCCAATGGATGTCCTGTCTGACACGTATCGTTGACTGACTCTGTCAGAGCGCTGGGGCGGGCTGCAGTTCGGAGGGAGGGAAGGAAGTAAGAAGAACGTAGGCGCCTCTGCCGATACCACCACCACTGATATGAACACTTGGACAGTTGCTACACCTCTCCTGCACACACATGTAACGTCCGATTACCAAACAACCTGGCTAAACATGCATTTAGGGGGGATCTGGACTAATTCCAAAATTAATAACCCACTAAGGGCCCATTTCCCAACAATATGAACGCAATATCTACATTATAATTTGTACACAAGAATGTTTGCTATTATGATGGTAGAATTGCAACGGCGAATACGACTTACTCAGTTAGACAACCTGTCTCATAACATGACGATGCTTTATTGCCTCAAGGCATTTGGAAAGGAGCGTGCAGTGTTTCTTATAGGTTGTACTGGTGGTGAGCTTGTTTTGAATGCACAACGTAGAGTTTATGTTGTAGCGACAGTTCGGTGACGGTGTTTTTAATCACTCGTGCGTAGCGGTGTTTTTATCCGGCGGTGGTTCGGTGTGAGGTGTTTTTAATAACGCTAGCCAGTGTTTACTGTATTTGTAGCCGACATGTGGTGAGGCGAGCTATAGACAGCTGGTGATCCACGCCTAAGAATTATACATATTGTTGCGGCTTCTCTTGAAACCGCATTGCATACAACAATAGTGCTCCCGCAGTCAGTATCTATGCCCATATAATATATGTGCAGATAGACCCCTTCCTTTGATGTAGTGGGGAGGACAAGGGAGTGCCGTTGGATGCGGCTATGAGGTTAGCGATTATAATCATTTTTCCCTTTTATTTTTATCCCATCTTTTATTTTTCTGACGGGTAAATCTGCCCCACTTGCCCCTCGTCTCGCTTAAACCACAGCATTGAAACCCACGGCCTACCCCCCCACGTCACTTCTGAGGCCAAAATCGCAACGTGCACTATGCGAGTAGAGTGCGCTTTGAGCTTCCACGTCTACCGGAGGCCAGACATGTGCGGCGATTGTCACATACGCTTCGCACCCACGCGTGGGCGGGCTTATACCGGCATCTGCCCGAACCCGCGCCCAGCGAATGGTGGACCACGTGAGGCGGTCGGGGCCAGTCAGAACGCCGACGCAGGCCCAATGACTTCGGGATTCGGTCTTGCCCCTCTCCCCGACCTCCGGGCCCTCTATAAACACGTAGAAAATCCTACCGCTGTAGTGGCTGTTGTGCTGTGTCGGTGTGCGTGTCTTCACGCGGAGTGTTCCTGCTACTTGACTCCGCCCACGTCTTCGTCTCGACGGCCCGGCCTCCTGTCCTCTCTCCGCCACATGACCTCGCTTCCTGCTTTCTCGACCAAGGCCTCCTGCAAGGTCCCGCCCCATACTGTTCCACCCTACGCCCTCTGGACTCCACCCTTGTCCACTTCAAGCTCCTCCTTTCAGAACACGATCTCCACACGTGCGCTTGTGGCCCAGAACACGCCGACTATTGCCGGTAGCGCTATCCCCACGTAGCATCCCTCCCCCCGAAACGCCCAGTACCGAAAAACTATACCCTCAACCCCCTCCCCCTCTGGCTGAAAGTCCTTTTTCCATTGTGGTTTCTTCTTTTTCTGTCTGCTGTGTGTGTGTTGTTTCTGAGTGTTGCTAGGCACCTGCTCTGTTAAAGTAAGCCTGCTAGAGATCTTTCTTGTTCGTTTACAAAATGCTTAAATAATCTCGCGCCTCAAGTCTGCACTGT
>CM068959.1:44334464-44344751 GCA_035128595.1 Eptatretus atami | reverse complement strand
GTAGCAGGAACACTCCGCGTGAAGACACCCACACCGAACACACACAACAACCACTACACGGAGGATTTCTACGTGTTTTATAGAGCCCGGAGGTCGGGGGAGGGGCCAAGCCGAATCCGACGTCATTGCCTGCGTCGGCGTTCTGACTGGCCCCGACCCCTCACGTGGTCCACCATCCTGGGCCGGGTTTCGGCCAGATGCCGGTATAGCCCGCCCACCTGGGTGCGAAAGCGTATGTGACAAGTTCTGGTGCCTGTTTCAAAGAAAAAGCTGATTTCAGGTGATTTTATGGAGCCGTATTACGGCCACCCCCATTATTGTTGGGTATGAAGGTCTTATCGAGTGTTTTGGGACTTTGTAAGGTCCAATTATCAGTTGTTGCAAAGGATTTCCGAAACAGCGCATGACATATGAATACGTGGTTGAGTGTACAAACAGAAAATTCCTGTGGAAATAGAAACCGGCGTGGACAAAGGTGCATTGTATCAGTATTCACCCAGAGGCCCTGCATGGCCTGAACAAAGTTGGCGAGTAATTCCCCATTCAATTGGAATGTACATATGCTCTGCTGGTTTTCAGAGTTTTAGAGAAGAATGCCAGTCAGCATCAATAAACTGATGAAGTGGCCACACCCATCACAAATTCAGACACATCTACTATCAGGGCTTTTGGCGTCTCTCCTTTCAGATGAATCAGATGTGAGGGCTTTGCCAGTGTGTATTTTGATGGTGTGGAAAGACTGAACAGGTTGGCCGGACCATTGGAACACTTCAGGGTGCTTACCAGTTGCAAAACTCGTTCAGCAGCTGCAGTGTTGTAGTTGCATTTGGAATAAAATTATGGCTTAAAGTTGCAGAGGCCCAAAACGTCTTTGCAGTTTGCTTTTGGTGATGCGTAACCAGGAAATTCACTGATTATCTGCACCTTCTCCTCGAGCAGAGGGATTCCTCAAGCCATTAACACATGCCGAGGAAATTCAACTCCAGAACGCCATGCACTTTTGTGGATTGATGACGATGATGAAGTCCTGCAAAACAGGTATGAGGAGATGTAGGTGTTCTTGATGTTTTTCTGTGGTTTTGCTCTGCTGCTGATAAGAATGTCATCTATATACACGTATAAATCCCCGGAGTGCAATCCCTAGAGCTCACTGATCGATTAAACTGTTGAAACGTTTGTGTGACATTGCAGTCGGCGAACAGCATCCAAGGCAATTCAAACAAAGCCGAAAGTATTGGTTGTGACTGCTCTCTTCGTCATTTCTTCTGGATCCATGGGGAATCTGATGGTACACACAAAACAGGTCACCTGGAGAGATTGTAGCACCATTGGGTACACAGGTTCAAAGCTTGAATGTTGGAATAGTGTAATGTCTGATGAAACAATTGTGTGTTTAAAGGAGGGAATACCCGCAAGGATACCAATCAAAAGGTTGTCGTTTTGCGGTACCATATGTTAGCTGTGAAGGTCAAACTGCTGGATGATGGGTCTTTTGGAATGATCCCATGTTGTCACATATAGTCAATCCTGGCGGTGTGATAGTAATTTCTCGGGTGCTAATTGTGGTAAGCACACGCTAATGGACGGGGGGAGGTCTCAAGTCTCGATGTGATGTGTTGATCTGGTGTTGATGGCTGGATGTTGCAGATGTGCACGTTATGGCGGGAAGTCGTAATAGTACTTTATTGAAAAACGCATTGGGTGTGGATGGAAGGACACTTGATATTCAGTGATTGAAACGGTGGATGCTTTTACCGAGAACATAAGCTGTGTCGAGGCGGGCCCACTTAAACGGAAATGTTTGACATCTACGAGGAGATCATCATCATTCATATGCAGCTATGTGTGCTTGCGGTTGCATTCATTCCTGTGAGCATGGCTGTGATGCTGAAAATTCCCGTTTCCGTAAACTGTCCTCATTTTTGCTGACCTCGAAGGGATGACAGGCTGCAGTTCAACCCACCTGGTGTTTATTTAAAAAAAAACAGGGCTTCAAACTCAAGGACACTAAGACCTTAAGGCCAACCACCTTAAACCTTTAACCATGATTCTTGGACTTTCGGCTCCCTCACCCTGTGCTCCCCTGAGAACATCCCGCCACTGGGTAGTATGGAGGTTTGAATAGCTGCCCGGTAAAATCATTCCGCCTTGCTATACGGAGTTGAGTAGGGCAGGTGAAACCGGCCCACTTTGGTATACGGAGGTTTGAATAGAGGGCAGGTGACCGGCCACTTTGTATTTTGCAGGTTTGAATAGCTGCCAATAAACCGCCACTTTGATATATTGAGGTTTGAAAGTGGCAGGTGAACTGGCCACTTTGGTATATGGAGGTTTGAATAGTGGCAGGTGAACTGGCCACTTTGGTATATGGAGGTTTTGAATAAGGCAGGTGAACGGCCACTTTGGTATACGGAGGTTGAATAGAGGTAGGTGAACGCGGCCACTTTGGTATTGCAGGTTTGAATAGCTGCCAATAAAACCCGCCACTTTTGGTATTTGGAGGTTTGAAGAGCGGCAGCTGAACCGGCCACTTGGTATTTATGGGAGCTTGAAATAGCTGCCGATAACGGCCACTTTTGGTATATGGAGTTTGAATAGGGCAGGTGAACCGGGCCACTTATGGTATATGGAGTTTGAATAGCTTTGCCGATAAAACTGGGCCACTTGGTATATGGAGGTTTGAATAGCGGCAGGTAAAACGCCACCCAGGGTTCAAAGGGTTAAACTGTTAAGCCAAACACCAGGCTGTACGGAGATTGAAATAATGTCAATCTCAACACTAATAGAGTATTCAGAGTAGACACCCATGGAAAAATAGTGATGTTCAGCGCAAGTCAGCTGAAGGATACCTTCTCCAAAAGTAGCAAAACAGCCAGCTGTTTCTTAGCAGCATGTAATTAATATTACTGTTCCATTTTTACATTTCAGTGGCAAAGACTGTGGCACAATGCGCATTCTGCCCTTGTATCCACAATAAAGCGATGTCTGCGAGTACAATCCATGAGGAAGATAGGTGACTGACGCATTGGCCAAGGGGGAATTTCGGCCACCATTAGTTGTTGGGCCTTGTCGTTTCCTGCAGCCGGTAGAGTCGGTGCTCTACAATGACGAGCATACACCGAAGTTCATGTTGGTACCCACACACATCTGGAGTTGTTCACAGAAGTTAATATGAATGGAACATGAAGTACGACATTTCTGTTCTGTCCCTTAAGGGGTACGCGAAGATGGGCACACCTGGTTTTACGCAGTTGTGGAGCTCCAGGGAAAGCTTCTTAATTTACCCATTTCAGATCATAGTTGTGTGGACATTGCTGTGGGGAAGAATCATATTAGCCACAGTCAGTGTCATTGGGTCTTGTAGATTATTTTTTTTTTCTTTAAGACACCCAAAGTATCAACAACAGCAGCACAGAAAAAAAAAATAAAACTAACACGCCTTTCAGGCTTTGTTGCCTATTCACAGTTTTATCATATTATAAACTTCGCTGTGACTTAGTGTAATTATGCTATCGTTATAAATGGGTCAGTCAGTTTATCCCAAGGCATGCGCACAGTAAACTTTTAACCTTCATTAAACACTTTTTGCATGTGTTCACCATATAATTATTTATTATGTATCCCTAATTTAGATCGACCAAATAAAACCAAATTAAATATTTCTGATAAATTAAAGTGTTTCCAGGACAATACGCAACTTAACCTCCTTCGCCCCCCTCTCCTTTTCCACTTCACACTCAATTACCTGGAGAAGCAGCTATTGGACCTGAGCAGCAAGGCATCTGTTAAGCAAAATTCAATTAAAAAATGCCAAGACCTCACTATGAGGGGAATTTGGACATTCCCTGACACACTTGGCGAGAGGTCAGCTCAAGTAAGCAGGAACTGTAGAAAAGTTAAAAAAACAATGCGCTTCTTTTATGAGCAGTATCAAACTTCAATATCTTCTTTTATGTCCTAAGGACCTATTTTCAAAGAGGGTTGCTCATGGTCGAAGACCAACGAGGCCATTCTCATTACTGAACAGTTCAGAGGATAATAGGGTTGGAAATGGCAAAAGTTACATTTTACAGACCTTTCGGATGACCAGGGAGGCAGTATGCAAACCGGTTCAAGGTCTTTAACTTCGGTCACCTACTCTGCGACTTTGCTAAGAAGTGAGTCACACAGTCTAGGACTGTCAGTCTATACACCAAATTATGGATCAATGAAGGTGGACATGGAAATGTACCTCCATAGTATCTCCAGAAGAGGTATTAAAACTTTTGAGCCAAACTTGCCAAAGCCAATTATAATAGGCCAAATAGGTTATTTTCTCAAGAAACAACAAGCAACACTTTAATTAGCATGGTAACGCAAGCTGGAGTCATATTTATTACCAAACCCAACAAAATGACTGCAACCCAGCACGGCTGAGGTGGTGTTGCAGATTGGGTCTGAATTGAACCAAGCATAGTGGTTTCAGAATGAGATTGGTTCCAGATCTCCAGAACCATCGGATGATGGTGGTCCCTGATGAAAGCCACAGATAATTGTTTTTCCCACTGCAGCCTGTTCAACGAAGATAAGAAGAGCGATGGTGGCAGAAACTGAAGCCAAATAAAGGCCTTTGCAGAGCAGCAGGTGGTGAGAGCAGATGGCAGAAACATCTCTCGGGTTGACGAAGCACAACCCTCCGTGATGGCCAAAACCCTTTTGCCACGACAATACCTGCCAATTCTTGGCACCCTTTTTTACTATCCTCTCCAAAATTCATCAAAATGTATGAAATGGTCTGAGGAGGGAGGTGTCAAACTAATGTTGCCCACTGCCCAAAAATAATCCATCGTTCATCTGATGTTTGCATTGTTGACTTGGTGTAGTTTGGGAGCAGAAACGATTGTAGTGAAAGTTCATGAAGGCAGATCTTATCATGTTTGAAGAAGGAGAGAAAACTTCTTGAAATGGTGGAGAGCGGATACCATCCGACAGGAGTTTTATTTGCAGTGATGGTGAAATTCTCATTCAATGGTTTGTACTGCAGTTAGCCAGCACAGTGAGTCATAGGCTATTGTTGAAGCAGAATTGATTTCCTTTAACCGGTGTTTGGAGAAAGGTTTGTGCTAATCTCCGTTGAGAAAGAGGGCTGAAGTGACGATTCGGGTGGGAGCACTTCTTGAAAAAAGCTCACCTTTTCTTCCTTCAATGCAGCAAAGCCTGCGAGTAGCTTCACTTGGCTGGGAGCATGGCTGTGCCACTGTTGTAGTGGCCCCATGTAAGTATAGCTGAATTTGGAATCTGGTCAGGGTGCGGTGATAGGCTTGCCTTTCTTCTTTGTGAAGACACCTGGCATCTTTAACATCAACAACTAATCCTGCGATGGGCGTCCAGTTTAACGTTCATCCGAAGGGTGCACACACATTCATTAAAACATCCTGCCTGAAGACATCAGAGATGGCAGTTATATCCTGGATCGAGTTTTGAACCCAGAATAGACAGTTTAAAGGTGAGTCTGCATACCTCGAGGTCGTCCTGCCAGCCCTAGCTCAATCTCGAAAAATCACCTTCATCTTCTGTCCAACAGTGGAACCAACCTCTCAACAATTGGCTGAGAAGGCCGTCCATATTTTTCTGCCAACACAAAACAATTTAGTCTATGACAGAGGCAAGTTGTCCATTATATGGAGTAATAGAAGCACCAACAATAATAAAGGAATATATATGTATAAAAAAGTATTATACATATTATATATATATATATAGATATTTATATATATATATATAATAATAAATATGTACGAGGTCGTCTAAAAAAGTAAGGGACTGAGCCTGCTGTGTGCTCCACTTACACAACTTGAATGAAGGGTTGCCATCACAGTCTTTCACAACTTACCAGCAATGTATGATGATTCGGTGATGTGGTTAACCGCTCATTGTGTGATTTTTTACAGGTCGCTGCTTTACACGTTGTCTATCTGAGTCGTCGCGCTAAATTGTCGATGAGCAGAGAGCAATCTGAAGTTTCTTGCCTAGCTTGGAAAACACCTTCCGATCCTTCGCAATGTGCGCAAATCTACAGAAAAACCCATTTCACGTACACGTTGCACTTGAATGGCACAAGAGGTTCAAAGAGGGACGGTGAGGAGGTTGAAGATGATTCCACGGTCTTGAAAGGACCTTCAATGAGCAGAACGGCGGACAACAAATTGAGCGTGTGAAGCAGATGGTGCGCGCAGATCGTCGCACTCACGGTTGAGGATAGAATTGCCTGAAACTTCCATCAACAAGGACACTGTCTGGATGCATTCATCAACTGAAAAATCTCGAAATGCGCAAGGTGTGCGCAAGGTGCGTCCCCAAAACTGTTGCCGAAGGACCAGGAAACCAGCAAAAGAGTCACTGGTCTGTCAAGGCAATTATCGAGCACTCGGAACATCCAGACCTGCTCGGGAGAGTCATTACTGGCCGATGAATCGTGGTGGAATATTAAATACGATCCCGAGACCAAACGGCAGAGTTCAGTCAAGTGGAAAATCCAGCCATCACAAAGACCAAAGAAAGCAAGGGATGTCGAAGTCGAAGCGTCAAGGGTGATGCTCATCGGCGTTTTTTGACATCGTCACTTCGAGTTCATCTACCACAGGGTCAAACAGTAGATCAATACGTGTACAAGGGAGATCCTCCGGCGCCTCATGAGATCAGTCCGGGACAAGAGGTAGGGATCTGAGGAGAACAACGCCTGGGTGCTCCACCATGACAAGCCTCTGCTCACAGTGCCCGAGCATCGATAGTTTTCTGGTGGAGAGGAACCGTGCCAACTCTGGGAGCAACCCCCGTATTCCACCAGACTTGGCCCCTTGTCATTTTTCCATAATTCCCCAAGCTCAAAGGGTGATCAAAGGGGACACAATTTCCTGATGTGGAGGCCACAAAAGGCCGATTGATGACGGGCTCCAGAGGATTCCAGAGAAGCCTTCCGCGGGTGGCCATCAAAGCATGGAGAAGATGTGGACAAGTGTGTGAAGATTGGAGGAAGTATTTTTGAAGCGGATAAGCTGTGATTTCAACAATATTTTTGGAATGAAATTCTTCTGCATCAGTCCCGTTACTTTTAGATGGACCTCCTATATGTATATAATATTATATATATATATATATATATGTATATATAATATTATATATATATATAATACTAACACTCACTGACTCCAATCACTTGACGATATTGATTCACTCAGTGACTGATATCAAGTGCTGCACGTTCGGGTGACGTAGTAGAAGCTGAAATCGTGTGCGCGAACATCGAAGCCAATCCACCGAAAAATCACAAAAAACCCTCGGAATGGCGTCTGGAATGGAAAATACAATAAATGAAATAAAGACATTGAAAAAATTAATGCAGGTGAGTGACCGAGACAATTGGGAAGCTTGGTAATTTGGTTGTTGCCGATGGACATCGAAGGCGATACACTGGGAAAAAAAACAATCACAGGAACCATTCAGGAGGCATTCATAAATTTGAAAGATAAATAAATGAAAAAGAAAGAAAAAAACAAATGCAGGAGGTACTGCAAGGCAATGGGAACCAGGGTCCATTATTGCTTTACCATGTGTAAAGCATACCCCTCCCCCACTAATGTGTATATATATATATATTTAAAAAAAAAAATATCCTTTGAAAAAAAAAAAGCTTTTTTTTTGAAAAAACAAAATTTTTTTTTTAAACCTAAAATCTTCAACCTCCATTTGCTTATAAAAATGTATATTATTGAGGAATTCGAGCGGCACTTAAACAGCACCGCCATTTCAGCGGTTACAACGCCGGCTAGTTCGGCACAGGTCTCGGGTCACGATGCTCAGATCACGATACCAAAGTACACCTGGGCCTACAAGTATGGGGATATAGACGGCGGCTACAGACTGGGTTTTTTTTAGAGACCGAGCGAAGTCTGCAGTCCGTAGCCCATGCGTTTAATACAAATCGAGCGGATTGTTCCTCGGCGTGGCACGAATAAATTCAAGGCGGCAACTTTCGGTATAACTAGCCAAAATTTATTGGGGACACTCGGGAAACCACGACACAAGCAAAGCATTCACGATATGTTATAATTGAATCTATAAAACCCGCTCTTAACTAGGGAGCTTACGGATACGGGTTCGAAAGAGAGCCCTAGCGAAATAAACCTAAGCCTGGAAAACATGCAGACAAAATGCAGACAAGACACGGAGTACTTCGCTGATGCCTCATGAGAGAGGAAAGTGTCGAAGGCACGAATGCGGCTCGTGAGAAGCCGATGTCAACGAGATTCTAGCGCCCAAGCTCGAAGGCATGCAGCGTGGCAAGATTGGCGGCGATGGCCTCCTTTTTGTCGGCACCGCGCCACGCAAGCCGCGTGCAAGATGGCGGTGACGCCACTCCTTTTGTCGCACCACTCACGCACCAGCCTCGGCGCGTTCCAGCGCCATAAGGTCGAAGGCACAAGAGCGAAAAGATCTATGGTGTGTTCCAGCTGTTTTCTTCACAAGGTTCCAGTATACAAACCGGCCTGGCCTGTTCACCAGACTAGGCCAAATCGCGGATGTTGGGGCTCCGCAGCGGAATCGATGGGATCACAAGACGTGTCGAGCCATGCAGTGATAAGGCAGTCATGAGGCTCCGTGAACTGGACTCCGGATGAACCTGTCGATGACCTCCTCATAAAGTGGATCGCCGACTCCCCTCTATGCAGTTCTCTTGCCTTTCGGGCGGGCATTCTCACGAAGCAGATTCAAAAGATTCTCGCCATCCTCAAATAGCAGATCACAGACTCAACACTAGCAGTTTCTCCTCATTGAAGCAGAGGCAGACCCCCAAACCCACTCCTCATACAGGCAGAATCGCGGACTCGACACAGCAGTTCCTCTCGAAGCCAGATCGCAGGACTCGACACTAGCAGCCAGTTCCTCTTGCCTTTCGGGGCGGGGCTCTCTCACGAAGCCGATCCCCGACCGACAAAGCAACCAGTTTCTCATAGCAGATTCGACAAGGAATCCGACACAAGCAGTTCTCTCCTCATACAGCAGATCCCAGACTCAACACTAGCCGTTTCCCAGACCGACTAAAGCAGCAGTTCTTTTCGGGGCGGGCCTTTCTCTCGAAGCCGATCGCAGACTCGACACAAGCAGCTTCTCTCCTCAGCAGCAGATATACAGACTCAACACTAGCCAGTTCCCAGACCGACAAAGCACCAGTTCCTTTCTGGGCGGGCCTTTCTCTCGAAGCCGATCGCAGACTCGACACACTTAGCAGTTTCTCCCTTGCCTTTCTTGGGGCGTCGCTCTCTTGGACCGCCCCGGACACGTGTTGGTCCATCCTTCGAAGCTTGCAGCTTGCTCTCCGCCAATGGAAATTGCTCCCGGGTGGTTCTGACACGTATCGTGACTGACTCTGTCAGAGCGCTGGGCGGGCTGGTTCGGAGGGGGGAAGGAAGTAAGAAGAACGAGGCGCCTCTCGTACCACCACACTGTATGAAACACTGGAACAGTTGCTACACCTCCCGCACACACATGTAACGTCGATTACCAAACAACCTGGCTAAACTGCATTTAGGGGGGATCTGGACTAATCCAAAAATTTAATAACCCACTAAGGGCCCCATTTCCGCAACAATATGAACGAATATTACATATAATTTGTACACAGAATGTTTGTATTATGATTGGTTGGGAAAATCATGACAACACGCAACATCACGACTTATCCTCAAGTTAAATAGCCTGTCTTATAGTGACATGTGGTGATTGATTTGAATTGCACAACGTAATTTTTTGAATGGACGTGGATGAGGTGTTTTTAATCACGTGGTGGTTACGTGGTTGTGAGAGTGTTTTTAATAACGTAGCAGTGTTTACTGTATGTTTAGCGACATGTGTGAGGCGAGCATAGCAGCTTGATCCACGCTAAGTTATGACATATTGTTGCGGTTCTCTTGAAACCGCATGCATTACAACAATAGTTGTCCCGAGTCAGTTCTATGCCATTAATATATGTGCAGATAGACCCCTTCCTTTGATGTAGTGGGAGGACAAGGAGTGCGTGCGATGCGGCTATGGAGGTTAGGATTATAATTCATTTTTCCCTTATTTTATCCCATCTTTTATTTTCTGAGGGTAAATCTGCCCCACTTGCCCCTCGTCTCGCTTAACCACAAGCATTGAAACCCACGGTACCCTCCCACGTCACTTCTGAGGCCAAAATCGCAACGTGCACTATGGAGTAGAGTGCGCTTTGAGCTTCCACGTCTACCGGAGGCCAGACATGTGCGGCGT
>CM068959.1:44318787-44330909 GCA_035128595.1 Eptatretus atami | reverse complement strand
TCAGTGAGTGTTTAGTATTATATATATATACATATAGGAGGTCCATCTAAAAAGTAACGGGACTGACTGCAGAGAAATTTCATTCCAAAAAATATGTTGAAATCACAGCTTATCCGCTTCAAAATACTTTCCCTCCAGTCTCACACACTTGTCCATCATCTTCTTCCATGCTTTGATGCACCCCCGGAAGGCTTCTTCTGGAATCCTCTGGAGCTCCGTCATCACGGCACCCCGAAGCGAATACGCACACAAGAACAGCAAAATAAGGCCTGGGCCTAAGAAGAATTCCACATACCTCTATAATCCACTACGATCAAAGAAAAAAAAGTCTCTTCATACTAGACATACCATTAAAGTATCGAAATCTCATCTTCAACTACAAATCAAGCCCGACAATGGTAACCTACGTATACAAACCGTCCTAGTCCCCACGTAGTTGTTCCTCTATCCTTGGTCAATCCAAAAGGTCCAGCCAGTAGTCGATACGGAGAGAATCCTGAGGTAACTTACCAATGTAACACCAGATTTGACCAAAATCGTCGGCCACCACCCCAGCGGTTGAGAAAATCACCCGCTCGTCTACGAAGAAGACGGACCCCGAGCCCGATCCTAGCCCATATTAAAATAATCAGAGTATGAAACACTGGGCGACGAATTGCCCGAGGAAAGCCTTCCTAACCCGCAGCAGGTAACAACAAGCACAACCGAATACCTCTCTAGTTAACGAAAAATAAAAACCCCGCGAACATGGAACTCGCGTGACTGAGTGCCTACACCCGTATTTCAGCAACCAAACCCCACCGACCCCTGAAATACAACGAATTGTGAGCGGCGGACTCGCCACAGCTCCCGGCTCTACCCGAAATGACAACACGGCAGATGAATGACCCGTGGCCATGACAAGTCGGTGATCTCGGTACCGGAGCACCGTGAGACCAAACCAGGCCGAAAACAAATATAGATAAACTAAATAAAATAAATATAAACCAATACGAGAATCTACATAGCGGAATTCTATATATATTGAGAGAAATACGGACTTCACAACTCGTAACCGGGCACCCACAACAAGTCAATAAAGAATGTATACGTATATCACGAAGACAATATAATAACTTTAAATTTTATATAAAAAGAATGATATTCTAACATAAATAGTACAATCTTGTCCTCTACCCACCAATCGACATATGAATAAGCAGAATATATACATCAACAAACAATATACTAACAAACTATAATATACCTAATAGGAAGTTAAATAGAACCTACCAAGTTCGGGCAATGACTGGAGCGGCCGGTGACTACGGCCCAAACGCACTAGAGGACGCACAGACTTCGGCCGACGGACACCCCCGGTAATTAGATCCACGAATAACATGAAATGAGTTTTCCAAGTCAAAACTTGCCAGGGGAGAAGGACGGGACCCTACGCCAAGACCGAGACTCGCCATATATCCTATCCACCAGGCTAACAAAGGACCCATTTACGCAATCAAATACCTGTACCGATACCGCACGTGGCGAATGTTACACACGAGCTACCCATGCCCTCAACCATCCGTTACGGAACAGCGCCTGCGCAACTCTGAAAGACAATCGCGTGTTGACCGTCCCCCCCGCCTACAGTCCCAAACGCCGCTGTTCCAGATTCCCTACTACGAAGCGCCAGCAAACAGCGAGAAACGTCGCTAACTTATACCCAACATCCAGCACCCAGCCTATAAACCCGCACGATAAATCCCACGCAGGACAATGACACGAACGACGTTGAAACATTAACCCACTCGAGAGTGATTAATAGAGGGCCACGGAGTCACCCAAAAGAGCAATTACACATCCGACTATAGAAAATGCACGAAGCTACCAAGCAAACGCACTTAACAATCATCCCTACCTATGCAACTGGCGCCACAAACACATAAATGCCAACAGCACAACCCCACCAAAAAATAATACGACAAAGTGGTCCTTATTCGAAAGACCCACGCCCGGAGAGAAAAGCGAGCTATAGAAAGACTGACATAGATCGCTTCCGACCTAATCCACCAAAGCGGTAAGTCTTCGCTCATGAGCACTCGACCCCGGCACCCCCAGCGAGAGGCCGAGCGGACACTCTTCACCCGCCTGCGCTCGTCCCGGCAATCAAAAACCCTCTCACCGCATCCCCTTCGGAGAAGACGCGCGCACCTTCACCTCCGCCGTGATGTCGTCTCCAAACTCTTAACCCGACACATCCGGAAGGAGAGAAGGACAGGAAGAACCAGAAGCGGAAAAGAGGCCCCACAGAACAGAGAGACGCAGGAGCGACGATAGAAACGCGACACGACGACCACGACAGACATAGACAAAGAACAACCCGCAAAGAACAACCCAGAGCCTGCGAAATTCCTGTTACTTTACCCTCCCCCAGCGCGCAGCTCAGAACGAAAGTGTATTTGTTCCCATTAAAAACACCTATAACGCCTAGGCGAACCGGCATCCACGCAGAGCTGATTAATCCGACGGTGGGCCCCACGCAAAGATCTTCTCGCAAACAAGCAGGCTCAATTTCCACCCCACTACTCAAGCGCAAGAGCGCGAGCGAAAAGGAACCGGGAGCAAAGCAGCTTCTTAAAAGCCTGAGAAGTCTCAATTATGAAGCACCGGAGTAATCCAGCAGAAGCACACGCCTGCTGTACCATAACTATGTTAGCACGCCCAGTACGAACACCTACCCCCATTATTGACGTTGGGGATTGAGGTTCTGTACATGGCAACACCTAAGGCAAACTTAATGACCAAAAGAGCCGACAAATCCGGCGTATAACAAACCCCAGACACCCGGCACACCAACGGTGAGATACAACTTAATATACCGAACCCAGAAACACAGCACATATAACCAATTTTACCCAATAAAAACCGACCACATTAGACAAGGACCGAAAGCATATCCCACATTTATATCGATAAAACGCACTACCTTAAGACCTGTAATTTGACTGCATAAACCCCCCAATTCGCCACAACAATATAAGGATAAAAATAGCATATACAACCAACATAACCACAATAATACAATATATATATACTATACTAACCATACAACAAAAATAATCAGAAAGTAGAAATAGTACACACCGGACACACTACAGGCCAAAAGATACGAACAACCAAGAACTGTCTAAAAAGTGAATCGCTATCAGCCCCCAAACCCACATTGGCTAACCAAGGACTACAAACAAGTACACAGCTAACAATCTCCATAGACAAACAGGGCAGTGACAGGCCGACTGAATAGCCTCAGAATATAAGACAATACAACCCTCGCTTCGCGAGAAATATGAGCAAAGCAGTTAGACCAGGTGAGCTGAAGAAGGAGGAAGTAAAGGACGCCCAGGGGGCAGTGGACGGCGACAACCGAGGAGGGTGGGAGTAGGAGGGTGGTGAAGGGAAACAGGGAAGGAAGAGGCAACAAGCAGTGGAGGGACTCTACAAGACAAAAACCACCTCCAACAATTCTCCGCACATATCATCTCACGACCAGTGACACGTATGATATAACCACTAGCCGGCCGTAACCACCGCCCGGAGAATACCCACCCACCACCAATACATGCCGAATGAATAACACTGTTACGGAACCGCAACAAAAACCACTCCAATCCTGCACACAATCCCACGTGCAGATACATCGAAGGAAGCTACAGCTGAGGGGAGGGGACATAAACGGAACAACCACCATCCGGCAAGGATACCCGCATCCAATACAGGTAATTAAAGCGTGGGGAGAAGAGGGTGAGAGTGGGAGGAGCCAGACCGAGACCAAGTCCTGGGACATGAAACGAGGAAAGTAGTAGGTGGAGCAAGACGGCGCGCGCGGAAGACACGAGGAGCAGGGGTCTGAGGAAAAAAGAAAAGAAGGCCCCACCCGACGGACAAAGAACGAGAAAGAGGTGACGGCAGGAAATCAACTGGGAGGAGGCGCAAGGAAGCATCAATGCAAAGTGCAATGGCGAAGGCAGCCTGAGAGATGCAAAGGTCACGCATGAAAGGGCGACGTTCTATCGGAAATAAACACGTCCCGCCACAACACGAACGAAGAAACCCACCAATACAAGAACGTGCGAATACCAAAGTACCATTCTGACAAATAACAAAACCAACCATACGAAACGTAGCAATAACAACCCGGCTAACCACCACCCAACTACATTCGTCGAGAGAGGAGAGAGTGGGGGGTCTTGACCGCAGAACATGTGGACATCAACAGTGTGTGACCCTGACCATTGTTCAACGTCAAATCGATACGGTATCTTCATGACAGTCGCGATATTGTAAGTGCTCCAAGTGCTTAAGCACTCCAACATAGAAAGTACACAGGAAGGCTCTGCTTGCCCGATAGCAAACATACAAACCTATATTAAACACACCTCCAGAATGCCCAAAAATATAACAGGAAATATACTCGAATAGAATCAATAACATCGTGTATATAATTAGCAGTTGGAACTGATCTACGTTTCAAATCTGTCGGAGGCTTAATTTGGAGAATATGCTTAGTTTAGCAGAGATTCTCCAGGTCATGGCAGTCGAATACATAAAGCCACGAACCGACTGTACCCAAAAAAGATGAAATCCAATTTTCCCACCATGAATGGTCCAGCGCATTCCGAGCTATCAAGTATGATCCACCGCACGTATAAACCGATAGAATTAAAAACACAATAACGCGACAGAATCATCGCGGTCCATCTACAACTCGTCAACCGGCCCAGCGACCCACGCACAAAACCATAGCGTTCGGACCCCAGGAGCTAACCCGAGATTGATGCTAAAGAATACACCAAGGACGTACCAGAGCGAAGAGCACCTAAAAAAATGGATAATAAATAGGCCTTCGAAAAATACCAAAAGCAGGAATAGATCTAAACGAACCGAACACCACACTCTTCACTCGCACTCCTTACCGATTCCCCCATATAAGCCGACAAAATTCAACCAACGTCGACCAGCTAGAGTCAGGTCCGATAGAACAGTAGAATACTGATATTCACAACAACATAAGATCCCTGGCCCGATCAACCCTGGTCGGTGAAAAGACCCACAGTGGGGAACGCTCGGCGCACACCAGACACCCCGAATGTTAGACCCCAGTCGCTCCCACGGAACAATAAAAAAAATCAGATAATCCCGCAACGAACGGCCTCACCGAGACCAGTGAACCGCAAGAACTCACCCACCCACCAGACTACAATGCGACTCTAAAGACGGCTACCATATGAACCTAACGGAAAGGGGGTTACCTAATAAAGCCATCCGGTGAATCCAACTACTCCGGAGTAAACCGAGGAGGAGGCACATGCCACCGACCGAGCACTAAACATCAATCTAACCACCCAGTGAGCATCAGGAGCAAAACCTTAATCCAGAGATCGAGCCAAGCACAAGGAACCGATATGACACGCCGCAATAAAAGACGAACTGCAACGAAGGAACACGACCATCGCGGAAATAAAGACCCAAACATCCCGCCAAATTAACCTGAATTCAGGCAACCAGACTGACCCCAAGAGGACAATACAACGCGCAGAGCGACATTCGCAAAATTATTAGACACACAACCGAGGAAAACCATGCGCACCACAACACACAGTTATGGCACGCTTAAATGCACGGAAATAGATAGGGTTGCGGGTGACAAGTCCATAACAAGTGGCACAACATTACTAAAGCAGTCACACAGGAGCAAGACTGGAAACCAGAAGCCCTACACAGAACACACAATAAAAGACTTCGCCCCACCGAATTACGAAACAGACAGAGGAATCCACACAAACTACACCACACAAGCCACACAACCTTCACCAAACACCACAAGAAAAACAAAACCCCAATGCAAAAAAGACTGACAGGCCAGCAGGCGAGGGATTGAGGCTCATAGTCGGACCTCACCACCCTGGGCTTCGGAGGACAACGGTGCGACCCAAACGAACCACCACAATCCATCGGCAATATCCCCGGTCCGGCCACAGCCGCACGTGTGGACTGTTGAGAGACGAAGGACAAACGTGGTCCAGAGGCAGGTGTGACACAATACGGGACTTGCAGAGGCCGAGAACAGAACGAGCATTGGCGAGACAGACCAGGAGCGGGCCGCTCGGACCAGAACTGGGCGGAGTCAGTACACGAAACACCCGTCGGAAACACCCAGAACCACACCAACAACCATCTACACGAGAGGAATCACTGTTATGGCCCGAGCGCGGAGGGCCAGGCCAATCCGACCCCATGCCTAGCATCGGCGTCGACGGCCCCACCCCGGCACCGAGGCTCCACCCCTGAGCGTTTCGCCAAATCCGGAAGCGCCCGCCCACGGGCAAAGCGTATGCCACGCCGCCAACATGTCCTGGCCCGGGTAGATGACGGTGAGTCAGCCCTAACGCGCCACGATCACGGACCCACTAGTGACTTGCGATTCGCCCCTCACAAGATGAATAGGTTGGCCACGAGGTACCACCCAACCGTGTTCATCCAGCCCATACTGGAAGCGAGACAGGGCAAGTGGCCCATTTACTCAGAAAAAAATGGAAAAAACAATAGCAAAAAATTAAATCAACCTAACACATCGCCAAACCCACCGAAACAGCACCACCCCTTGCTCCTCACCACCTACAAAGGAAGGTCCACTGCACAATATAAGCAAAGAACTACCCAAAGAACGCGGCCGAACACTATCCCGTTAGCATCGGCTTCAGAGAACCGCAACAACCAAACCAAAACTATCTCTACGCGCACCAGACAATGCCCCGACCCACACTGTCGCCACACATTACAAAGTAAAACACTGCTACCTTACCTAACACCCACCTACACACACACACACTACCCTAACCCCATCACCCCGCAAAACACCAAAGAAACACACCACACCGACCCTGACACATAACACAAACCACCCCCCTCACCACAGTCGCTCACAAACGAAAATACCCAGACCCGTAACCATCAAACCCGCACTACAAACACCAACACTCAACCAACCCAATCCCAAGCTGTCACCCAAACCACCCCCCGACCACGCCAAACCACGCCCTCACACGGATAAAAAACAAACCTTTCACCTCCCACGTCATTTCAAACAAACAAAAAACAACCCGGGAACAACAACCGACAGCCAATCACAACACTTGGACCCAAGCGTCGTCCAAACATACAAAACAGAGTCACTCACAATCTCAAAAGACACACTATTCAAAAACGTGACTGAAAAGTCACCGGGGGATCAGCAGTATTGACCCACGTGTTGTCAAATCCACAATCACTAGAATATCACCTTCACAGAACATTATCACGTGTACAAATTATAGAACATCTTATGGGCGGAAATCGGCCCCTATGGGTATAAATGATGAACATACCCAGATCACCCTAAATGCATTACCAGTCGACAATCTAGGGAAGAGAGAGCAACGATACACTGGTGGCTCGGAGGGACAAAGCTCCTCCACTGTCCATTAACGTGTGAAAGGAACCACACACCTATTCTGAAGGCGACGCCGTACTCCTTCCTCCCCTCCAAACCCCAGAGCGCGAAACCAGGAAACGCTCCGAACAGAGTCACGCTCCAACGATAACGTTCCAGCAACCGCGAATGCCGGAGAGCCAGCATGACAAGCGAGGAAATGGACCACACAGGACATACCGGCGAGCGGTCCAACAAGCGACCTCGCAAGACAAGGGACAAACGCTATGAAACGAGTCCACGACCGCAACCACGGGAAAGAAAACAGGCCCCACAAGGAACTCCGCTTCTCGCGTGAGATACAAGCTAAGTGGTATCCCTGAGCAGTAAACAGCTGCAGCTGAGGCAACAGAAGTACTGCACGTTCGAGCCGCGACTCACGGACGCGACCCAGAAAAGTGCCCGCGCACGCGAAAAGAAACGGCGCTAGCTCGGTCCCAACACAGCCTCGAGACACCAGGATGAGTTCTGGCAGCTGATACACAGATACCCGCTTTCCGATGCGGACACGATCCGTATGAAGACAACTGGCCCTACCGATCGAGCAAGCCGACCAGGACTGGCAGTCCAGCTCGAGAGACGCACCCGCCCCGAACCAACCCCACCAACAAAAGCGAGCTCTAGTGATGCGAGTCGCACTCATCGACAAGGCCATGCACACCCGAGAAACGCAGTGTCGATCCCCCCAAGAGCTACTTCAACCCTCCCAGATCGAGCATCGGCGCCAACTGGCCATGTTGGCAGCTCCCCGCTCATAGGAGAAACGCAGTGCCAAATTCGAGTCGATAGCACGAGAATCAGCAAGTGAGAGTTGGCGAGGATACTGTTTGCGATCTGCTAAAATCGGAGAATCGGAAAACCCCGCCGTCAACGCGAGACCGAAAGCATATGAAGGGAAACAAACGACAAAATTAGGAGAGTCGCGGCGACCAACCTAGGATGAAATCGTCAGTACGACCAGGTCACTATCCATTTGCCCGGAGTCAACAGTACGACTTGGACCGTCGGACTAGTCCCATTTACTCACAAGGCACGCATGGCCCTCACCACCGCTGACCGAAATCGATCCATCTACCCGGACCCAGCCAACATCCACATAGCACCACTGGACCTCGCTCAGCAGTAGAACAGCCGCCAGCGACCCTCGCATTGAAATCAGAACTGCACCCCCGGCACCGCGAAAACACCCAGTCTTCCGCCTCCAGGCGCCCGCTTACGCCGGAGCGAGGCGTGCGTGACGGTGCCACAGAGTGCTCCATCCTTGGCCACCCCTCCCATGGCCACAGACCCTGGTGCCCAGAGGTCCTTACCAATACAATCGTGGCGTGCCACCCGACAAAAAGGACGGCCACCCCCACACACAGACAACCACGCGCCATCCTTGCACCCCACGCTGCAGCCGAGCTGGGCGCTAGATCATCCGTTCGACTATTCAGGCTCTCACAACCGCATGCTCCAGTCCAGGGCCTGCCTACGACCAAACCACCACCAAATCATCCAATCTTTCCTCACCCCTCGCTCCCTAGATCACGAAGTACTCAATAGGTACACGTTCCCAGCCTCCGCACCGTGCTGCTGCTTTGTCGCATGCTTTCTCCAGCTGGTACCTAACCGCGTACACGTGCTAGGCCTCGACATCATCCAAAGCACCCAGTCCCCTGCTACCCCAATCTAGCTGCCCTCCAACGTCTAAAAAATACGCAGTTCCACTAGACTTCCAAGTGATATACATCGTCGTCGAATCGCTCAACTTAGTGTACTAGACACGTTCCCCTCGGCATCCCGATCCTGATCCCAATAAGATGGCTGAGTTACACCACAACACGAAAAGTGCCCCCGCCTGAACTAGTCATTTACATGCCCAGCCACCACCAATGAACCGACAACAATCCCGCCCACATGCAACCCGTTCCCACCCGAATTACCTGTATCTCATAACATAACACAAATCGGGCGCATACTTAACAGGCAGGACCTCACGACTTACGGACAGGTGCAGAGCTCTCCCCGCCAAAGGAATCTCCCCACCACGGATCCAGCCAATGATATGCATCAATACCTGCAAAAAACGACCCTCCAGACGATGCAGGTTACGACCAAAGGCCCACCACCCCAGTCCTACCAAGAACCCACTGCGTGCAAACTAGAAGAACCCACCAGTATCCACACCCACAAGCATACCCGATACCCGAGCCCACCAAAGCAAGCACTATACAACCATAATGAGTACATTCACTTAGAATATCTGAGTCAACAACAATGACAACACCCAATCGAGCCACCGACCGAGTGCCAGAAAACGAAATGCATTCGGATATCATTCAACGTCGCTAAACCTTGCATTCGAAGTTCGTGAAGCCAATCCGCCGGCTCGTTAAGTGCCGCCCACATGCAAAGCCGAATCGCAACTTTGAACAGTAATAACTGAAGATGAAAATACCAGAACATGCCACCAAATTGATAAAATCGTTGACGATAGACAAGGGCTTTATATATTAGACAAGCTAAAATTAACGCTAGCTTTGATAAGGTCCAATTTACAGTTTCCGTCTATCAATAGAAGAAAAACCTTCTTCAAATGAGCTTCACTATGTAATCATAAGAAAAGTAACCTTCTCTTTCTATCACATGGAAAACCATTATTAACTCCACTGTAGTCACGTTAAAAATATATCCACTATACACTGATAACACTATAAATGATAATAAAAAACATAAATCAGCATACATAACAGTCAATCACCAATACATTATCTAAACTACCTCTATACTACAATACATAATGTAACTAATGGTACCAGGAATCATTCATCGAGACTGGTTGTGTTGGTGTGAGCATTACCTCATAACAAGACAGCACAGTAAAGATCAGTGCGCCCAACTTGCAGTATACCGAGGTGAACGACCGAAGGTGGATGTGGCTACACGAAGAAAAATATGCATGGAAAGCAATATAATAACAGGACCACCCTCTTGCGCACAACCCATAATTCAAAGTGCCGAAGCCCCCAAGTCCAAAGTCAACATACACCATAAAGCCCATTATGGTTTTTCATCTTGGTCTTTCATGTTTTCATGAAATCGATTCATTCGTAATATTAATTATGAATCTGACTCGACAGGCCTATTCCCTGAAGGTCAACTAGGCGAGTCAGTCTATATTTCCCCAGTGCCATGTCGGTCGCCTTGTCGCACCCTAGAAACGCGTCCCGCCACCCTAGCAAGTCGCCCTGGCTAGAGCAAGGGTGTAGGAAGGACAACCCAATCAGAAAGACAAAACCTCAAGCAGAGCTCCTGGACCAACCATCGGCAGACAGCCACCGGTCTGTACACCCTGCCTGGGTACCATAAGAGAGGTTGTGCACGATAACTCCATCACCGTAAACGCCGTCCACCGCAAACACAAAGCAGATACACTACAAAATTATATAAAAAACTCACGCCCGAAGCTTGGGACGTACCTTCGGCAGCTCCATACTTAGATGCACTCCACCGGATGAAACGGGCCTGGGGCAAAGCGCTTAGGACCCCAACTTGACGATAGAGCGAACTCCACCACTCGGGGGAAAAAAAAACATCCGGCTCAGAATGCACGGGAATGTGTCTCGGAACGGTGGGCTCGAAGCGTGCTGCAATTCACTTTTTCCCTGTTTTATATCATCTTATTTATCATCTGTACCAAGCTGGTTCCCCAGACCTTGCAGTTTACCGACCGGGGAGTCCGGGTTTTCGGATTTCTGCGTGCTGGTTGCTGAACCGGTGGTTGCATGAGACTTCGAGTGGATTCCGGATTCGACCTCGTCCTCACTTATCATCTGAGTCTCACGAGGCACATTGGACCGGTACTGCAAGCAACCTCTGACCGTCCGGAGAACCGGATGCGGGGAATCATGGCGGGTGTCTTACACCAACAAGTACTCTGTCCGAAATTCTGAGTCAGCTTTCCTACGTCACCCGGTTAACGTGAGCGCCAATCTAACATTGAATACTCAGTTCCACATATGTGAATCATGGAGTGCCCGTCAGCTGATGCTGACGTCTCAAAAGAGCGAGGTGTCTTAAGATATCACCGAAACATAGATACATGAGCTGTAGCCTGATGGACCACACATAATAGGTACGCAGGTCCATCCTACTAAGTAACGGCGAACTCGACATGGCAAGAGATACTCAGCGTCAAATCCGAGTCAATAATGATGAAAAATATGTATGAAACTCCACGGAGCTTATCAGTTTCCACTGCCGGGTTGCATCAGTGATCACCTCTGGTTCCCTCTGTTAAGTGCTCGACGAGCAAGTGCTCACCCAGCTCGTACAGCAGCACGTACGTCCGCCAATTCTAGGCCACGCTCCATCTTTGATGTCTCTGTGTCTTGACTCATCTGCCCCAATGGCCTATGATCGATAATTGCTATCTACGTCTGGCGGGATTCCCAAGTCGCAGCGACGTACTGACAGGGAGTATGAGACGGTCGGAACGCCTCTGGACCACCTGCCCTGGTTGAGAAGTCGTCCACGCTCATCAGCGAAATGCAACCCACTATTGAATGACGCTCCCTCTGACTGACGTTGCCCAATGAAGTCGGACCTACCGGGATGGCTCCTTCATCCAGCA
>CM068959.1:44289739-44303895 GCA_035128595.1 Eptatretus atami | reverse complement strand
CACCACCAGCATTGGAATAACAAGTCCAGCGATGAGTTTGTGGGTGCTGAAACCATGAACGAGCCACCCGAAGTCTATGACATCTTGCAAAGTCAAGTCAAGGAACTTTGTGCTATTCTGGTTCACAGTTCCAGACCCATGGGGAACAACACACGTCTCATAACCATCCCTGTCAGTTCCAGTCGATGCATTGAAATCCCCCAAGACTAGAAAAAGATCTAGCTTGGGGCAATGATCAACCACAGACTCGAGCGTGGCATAGAAGGCGTCCTTCACGGTGAGATCACTTGCCTCAGTCGGAGCATAAACAGAAACCAGGGAAATGACACCCAAGGAGTGATGAATCCTTAGTCTCATAATATACTCGTTGCGCAGTTATCATTGGAATCAGGAATCAGCTTATTGAATCAGCTAACCTCAATTATCATTGGAATCAGCTTATTTGATGCAGCTGCAGCAACTCCTTGGGTATGGTAACCATCAGAGCGACCAGACTAATTGTTGGTGTAACCACCCGCCATGATCTCGCCGCAATCCGGTCTCCGGACGTCAGAGAGTGCTGCAATACCGATGTCCAAACCCTTGAGCTCAGATGATAAGTGAGACAGGTGATCATCCTCTCTTCGGTTCAGCACATTCCAGGCACCCACCCGAAGGGACCACCTCAGGTTAACCCAAGGAGACCGCTGTCTGATGGATGACACCTCAGCACCACCCCGACACATTCTCCTGCAATCTGACCCGGGAATGTTATCCCGTAGTTTCCCTCCTATCGTCAAAGATTTGGGGTCCTGAAGGCTTTGCCCCAATCCCGTCATCCGGTGAGCTGCTCTATGAAGGGGAGCTGCCCAGGAGGTACTCCCACGGAGTGAGTTTTTATATTTTTTTCATGCTTTTGGAATGTTTTGCGGAATGACGGGTTTTACGGTGACTGGACTTCAAATCCTGCCACCAACCTCCTAATATGAAGTAACCCAACTGCAGGAGGATGTCCACAGACACAGTTGGCCACTAGATATGGATGGCCGTTGGCTCACAAGGAGCTCCTCCGCCCTTTGACAGGTTTTGTTCTTCATCCTGCTGGGTGTCCATATCCTACACCCTCCTCACCAGGGAAACTTGGTGGGGCGGACGGTTTAGTCGCCGACAACCCGACCATGGAACAGGTTAGTGCAGATTTGCATGGTACCTGTAGAAAGTCACAGATCTAATCTGACCTGACCTGACAACCTGACTAATTTATGACCTGAGTTCAACATTAATTATTTTCAAAAGGGGTGTTTAAATTTACCCAAACATCCAATTTTCATTCCTGCACTCCCTTGGAGTTCCCCTAGTATACATGCAAAGTTTTGGGCCGCTAGGTTTCATGATATTGGAGTTATGAAGGAGAAACACACACACACACACACAATCACTGACTGACAAACACTGACCATTTGTTACTATAGATTGTGGAAGAGGGGATTTAAGATAAATGTATTGGTTTTGCTGTTTAATTCTGCATTTGAATATTATGGTTTTTAACTTATCTTTGCCATTCACTGTGAGATATTTACTGCCTATGTGGAGTTAATGTGATGTTTCATTGGCTTGAGGTATCTGTAAATCTACTGTGGTTTTGAAAGCTCTCTAAAAACGACAGAATGATAGGACATAACAAGTATAATTTATTTATGTCACAATCTGCCCATACATCGACAAAAACGTTTATATTTCAGACTGTTATTTTAATCCTCAAGTTATATTACTGTACTTAAACAGATTGCATTCGGCTTTGCGATGTGGTGATAGAAAACTTCTAAATGCAAAATGGTTGAATGAAATGACATATTCCTCTGTCGGAAATGGTTTGCATTAGTTGATAAATTAAATAATGAAGTTTAATTAATGGTAGCTGTATCGCTTGTTCTGTGTCGGTTGTACTGCTCTGGGCATTAGAAATGGTATAAACTGATGTAATTACCACACATTTGGCCACAGTAGAGGTCTCTTGGTAAAGACACTGGACGAGGATCCTGGTAGCCTATTGGTGAGAACATCTCATGGACTGGGATCCTGATGCACTATTGATGAATACATTGGCCTGGAATCCTGTGGGTTCTATTGGGGAGGACACCTAGATGGGGATCCTGCTGTTTCTACTGGCGATTAGTGAGGTCACTGGACTGGGAACCTGGTGCTATGTTGGTGAATCCATTGGATTGGAATCCTGATGGTCTATTGCTGAGGATACCTGGATGGGAATGCTGGTGTTATATTGGTGAGGACACCTAGTGGACTGGGATTTTGGTGGCCAATTGGGAGGGACCCTGGTATGTGTCCTGGTGGTCCATTGGTGAGGACACTGGACTGGGAACCTGATATTCTATTGGTGAATAAATTGGACTGGAATTATGGTGGTCTTTGGGTGAGGACACCAAATTGACTGCGTTGCTGGTGGGGTATTGGTAAGGGCACCTAGACTGGGATCATGTTGACCAATTGAGAGGACACTGGACCACATGGGATATGCCTGGTGGTTCATTGGTGAGGATACTAGACTGGAAACCTAGTGGTCTATTTGTGAGGACACCTGATGGAGTGGGAGATGACAACCTTCCCGTGGTCCACCTTGTGATTAACTAATGTCCTCAAAATGGCAAATGCAGTACACGATCTTACAAATGGCCTTTTACAAGGTCAATCATCTCGCAGTATACAGAAAACTTTTCGCATCTTTCTCATCCAATACACCACTCTTTTCATTAACATCCATATAATTGGAGTCATACCATCAACCTGGAGAGAGGTTAAAGTCATTGCCATCCTTAAGCCAGGGAAAGCTGCTGCTGACCCATCTAGCTATCGGCCCATATCTCTGCAGTTGTTTGAGCGTGTCCTTCTGGTCAGGCTCTCTCCACTGGTAAAGCCCAACCTTCCCAAGGAACAAGCTGGCTTCAGACCTGGTCGGAGCTGTGTTGATCAAGTACTCACACTTACCACCAACATTGAGGCTAGCTACCAATGCACACTCAAGACAGGTGTTACACTGATTGACTTTTCATCAGCGTATGATATGGTATGATCTTCTGTTGAAAGCTGTAAAACTTTTCCAGTGCCAAGCCACAATGTGTGTCTTTTCTTCTATGCTAAGCAATCAAAGATATATGATTTCACTTGGAAAGCAAACACGCTCCGTAAGAACTCTGAATGATGGTCTTTCCCAAGGGTCTGTCTTAGCTCCAATCCTCTTCAACATATATGTGAGTGACATGCCTTGTACCATCTCCAGAAAGGAGATTCAAGCATGTGAATGTGGTCACCCAGATCAAACTATTCATCACATTGTGAATGAGTGACACCTACAGAAACTTGATTAAGGATTTAGGGCAATCCACTTAACAACATAAAGTGTTGTGACTTGGCTGTCCAACTTAGACTTAGATCAGTGATTTGTCATATGAAGATTAGATTGGTGAGGGCACCTGGACTAGGATCCAGGTGGTCTATTGGTGACAACGCTTGGATTGGGATCGCCAATTGGTAAGGACCCTGGACTGGGATCCTGTTGGTCAATTGGTGACGATAGGAGACTGGGATCCTGATGGTCTATTGCCTATTAGCGAAGACACTGGACTAGGAACCAAGTGCTCTATTGATGAATAAGAGTACATTGGACTGGAATCCTGGTGGTATATTGGTGAGGACACCTTCACTGGGATCCTGGTAGTGTATTGGCGATGGCACCTAATGGATTGGGAGTTGGTGGTCTATTGGTGAGGTCACCTCGACAGGGATATGGTGCCCAATTAGTGAGGACACTGGATTGGAATCTGGCTGGTCTATTGTGAGAATACTGGACTGAGATCGTAACTGTTGCAAGTTGAAATCTCGCTGAAGGTAGCAACATTAGGGATTTGGATTCTTATCTTCAGGGAATCAAACATGTCTCAGGAAAATTGCCAAAGCCACCAATATTGGATTGGTTGTGGAAACTCAGCTGGCTCATAGACAATATTAAGAAATAGTTTGATCTTCATGTATTGCAAATCCTTTCCTTAGAGTTGACTCATTACTTTTCCTTGTCACTGGAAGTCATTTTGAATGACTATGGGTCCTTCCCTCCTCCTGTACTTTCCACTAAAAAGCAACTAACAACCCCATACCGCACGTATAAATTTCTCCTTTAAGTCCCATCAATGTTAGTCTCGGTGTCTACTGTTTGATCGTCCTTCCATTTAAAATTGTTAATCCAAGAAGGTGTCAAT
This sequence comes from Eptatretus atami, assembly GCA_035128595.1. Classification (NCBI taxonomy): domain Eukaryota; kingdom Metazoa; phylum Chordata; class Myxini; order Myxiniformes; family Myxinidae; genus Eptatretus; species Eptatretus atami. The sequence goes on along the minus strand of CM068959.1, from coordinate 44,299,645 downwards.
GGATGTACAAGGAAAATTGAATCCGCAAAGGAAAATCAATTGCTGGAAACCCTCCACCGATCCCCACGGAAATCTGTACGACAAATTGGCTCGTGAGACAGGAATCCCAAAATCAAGCGCCATCGCATTTTGAAGCGAATTAATTGGAAAAGTTACATTCAAAAATTAATCCACGCTCTAAATGAAGACGATCCTGACCGGAGAGCTGAATTTTGTGAGTGGTACCTGGGCAAATGCGAAGAAGATGCAGCATTTCAATCCAATATTGTTTGGAGCGATGAGGCCAGCTTCAAGTTAAATGGCTCAATTAACCGACACAATTGCACGTACTGGGCTCCTGAAAATCCGCATGTTACTATGGAACACTATTTAAACTTACCAGGAGTTACTGTGTGTGTGGGATATCAGCATTGGGCATCCTAGGGCCATTCTTTTTTGACCAAACTGTCATGGGATGTTTACTTAAACTTGCTGCAGGAATCCGTCGGTCCACGTGTCGAAAGATATTTGGTGACGAGAGATTTACTTTCAGCAAGATGGAGCACCTCCCCACTACCACCGTGATGTAGGGCCTATCTCAAGCAACTTTCCGAACAGATGGATTGGGCGAAGAGGTAGTGTTGAATTCCCTGCGCGTTCCCCAGACCTCAATCCAATGGACTTCTTTTTATGGGGATATCTAAAAGATAAGGTTTACGGCTCAAAACGCAACAGTCGATGAGCTGAAAGAGGAAATTGAAGACAATGTCTTGCAGTTCCAAATGAAATCATTCGTAACGCTGTTGAATCCATTGGTCCGCGTTATCGGCTGTGTTTGGAACGTGATGGTCGTCACTTTGAACATTTGTAAACATGATTTATCCATTTATATATTTAACCATTAATCTTGTTTCTAAGTCAATAAACAACGCATTTATTATCATTTAAAGAGTGAGTACATTTTTTGGGACACCCTGTATATAATATATATATATATATATATATATATATATATATATATATATATATAATATATATACAGGGGCTGCAAAAGTAGGTATACAGTAATGAATTAAAGTACAGTCCTCACTGTATACCTACTTTTGCAACCCTATATATATATCTCAAACAGGAATAGATTCCTGCTTGGGGCTAGTGTGAAAAATTCTGACTCAAACCAGGACACAAATCCAAAGACCTCATCACTTACACATTGACAGTCACTGAGCTATTGAGTATTTGGATATCGTCAGAAATTTCTCACACTAACCTACAACCTTTATAATGGCTGACGTGCTACATGCCTGCTCGGCAGACCGTGTTGTGTGTGTGTGTGTGTGTGTGTGTGTGTGTGTGTGTGTTGTGTGTCCTGGTGTGTGTGTGTGTGTGTGTAGGTAGGTGTTTTTCATAGATATAGTACAGTGTGTTCCAAAAAGACCTGGACAACTTTTTTTGTTAATATATTTAGTAGCACAAATGATACAACGATACCCTCTGTTTTATACGATACAGAAACTCATAAAGTTGATCACACTGATCAACAAGCTTCAACATAATTGATTCTAAAACGGCTGCCAAAGATGGTTGGCGATGCAAACATTTACCAATCCGTGTGACCCAATAAGTGCATGTCCCCTTCGAGTGTTCGTCTCACATGTAGAAGTTTCATTCTGTTTTTCATCGAAACATTAGACGAGTTTACACCAACATGTCTATGGCTCGACCATTATATAGGTTTAACAAAGCAGGAGCATAACACCGACCGGATAATAAGCCTGCACCAGTAACAACACACGTTGTTTGGACACATTAGACCAAGTGTAGTGAAAGGTCGTGCTTGGTTTTTGTGCTCAGTATGTTTTGCTCCAGGGGCTGCTCATGGTCCGTGGAAATCTTCATGCACAGCGAAAGGTTGTACTGCCGATAGCTGGCTCAGCTCCTGGCTGTGATTTGGGATGTGTGCTGAGGAGTAATGTGGATTTAAATAAAGCAATAAGTCATTTCATTTGTGGGTCGTGCTCCCGTGTGAGGGCGTGCCAAGGATATTCGATTGGCGTTTGGCCCAGAAAGCTGTGCATTAACCGATTGTTTTCAGCACAGATTGAGCGTGCACCAGCGTTGGCTTGATTCTTTTTCACACTTACGTACGGGGAAGAATATCCTTTCAAATTACGAGCATCTTTAACCAGCAATATGAACCGTTCCCATTTATACCACATTAAGCAAATGTGGATTCTCGTTCATTCGTTGTGCAGATGCCATATGGCTGCGATCTGTCACTCCACGCAAATGTGTTTTAAATTTGAAAAATCATCAACGGAGCAAGGCAGTTAAAAGGTACTTTCGTTTGGGATGTGTAAGGCTCTGCTTTCGTGAATGTACATTGTCTGCATAAGAGATGGATTGACGAAGTAGCACAAGCAAGCGCGGCTTGGATTCGTAATCCCAAGTTTTTGTATGTACTTGAGTAATTCATGTAGTGATGATTGTTGAGAGTAAAACAACAAAGATTTGGGTGTTTCTTCTCTGACACATAATATATATGTGTGTAATATATATGAAGACACACAAGGGGAAAACCAGAGATGTCAGGATAAGTCAATTTTGAAGAAACTGAAAAACAAAGTTTCAAGATTTTGGTGGACTGTTTAATAACTGTCATATAGATTTCTTTTCCAGTAAAAGGAAGAGTGATCATTGGCCGATCAAATTAAGCATGTAGCATTTGCCAAGCTTCTGTGTATTTTAATTAAAGAGCAAAGAACGAATCAATGTTGCAAACTGACATCACTGGTTATTCCCTTGTTTAATAATTGCCATGCAATTTTAACACAGGATGTGTAGCAAATTCATGCTTGTTGGTTATTAGCATACATTACATGACTTTGATGATCACAGATTATTTTTTTCAACATTAAACGGTCATTGTTTTTTTGTTTGATTGGTTTCAACGCCATACTCAAGGGTATTTCGCTTATGACGACGGATTTTCCATTTCTTACTCCGTACTACTTAATATGATGGAAAACCGGGAGGAAACCAAGGATAAACCACCCCGCGATAGCCGAAGTCACCTCATGTGACTCCCTCATATACCTAAGCAGGTTGATTGGGCGGTGGGTACATCGAATGAGGATGGGTACTCAGACGCGCTAACCATTAAGCCACGGCGTGGGTCCCATAAAAGTCACAATAAAGGTTTGACCAGGCTTGAACCACGATATGCACCAACTACGGAGCCCATGATATAACCAAATAGGCTATTGTAGTGCTCAGAGTTTATGCTGTGAAAGTTTTACAACCTTTCATTTTTTAGTTTCTCAACTCTGAATATTATGGTGGAACAGTTAACATGAATGAAAGGGAGATAACCAGGAGTAAAGTACTGACAACTCTGGGTTTCTACTTGTTCAGCTTTGACAACACTTGTTTTTTCATTGACGGCTAAACTTTATACCATATAAATTATGTGACACCCCTGGTTATTTGTTAAAGTAATATTGTGAGAGGAAACCTTATGTTGCCAACTATTGGCAGGTGCAATAACCCTGAAATTTATAAAAAGTGACATCTCTGGTTTTCCCCTTGTGGTCTTCATATATATATATATATATATATATATATATATATATATATATATATATATATATATATATATATATATATATATATATTTACACACACGATTTGACCAAAGTATGCGGACACCCCTTCTAATTATAAGATTATGCTATTTCAGCCACACCCATTGCTGACAGGTGTATAAAATCAAGCACACAGCCATGCAATCTCCATAGACAAACATTGGCAGTAGAATGGGCCGTACTGATTAGCTCAGTGACTTTCAATGTGGCACCGTCATAGGATGCCACCTTTCCAACAAATAGTTCATCAAATTTCTGCCCTGCTAGAGTGTCCCGGTCAACTGTAAGTGTTGTTATGCAAAGTGGAAACGTCGAGGAGCAACAATAACTCAGCCGTGAAGTGGTAGGCCACACAAGCTCACAGAACGGGACCACCGAGTGCTGAAGCACGTAGCATGGTAAAATCGTCTCTCGGCGGTTGCAACATTCACTGCCAAGTTCCAAAATGACTCTGGAAGCAATGTCAGCACAAGCACTGTTCGGCGAGAGCTTCATGAAATGGGTTTCCATGGCCGAGTAGCCGCACACAAGCCTAAGATCACCATGTGCAATGCCAAGTGTCAGCTGGAGTGGTGTAAAGTTCACCGCCATTGGACTGTGGAGCAGTGGAAATGTGTTCTCTGGAGTGATGAATCATGCTTCACCATCTGGCCGTCTGACGGACGAATCTGGGTTTTGGGGATGCCAGGAGAACGCTACCTGCCTGAATGCATCGTGCGAACTGTACAGTTTGGTGAAGGAGGAATAATGGTCTGTGGCCATTTTTCATGCTTCGGGCTGGGCTCCTTAGTTCCATTGAAGGGAAATCTTGACACTACAGCTTACAATGACATTCTAGACCATTCTATGCTTCCAACTTTGCGACAACAGTTTGGGGAAGGCCCTTTCCTGTTTCAGCATGACAATGCCTCCGTGCACAATGTGAGGTCCACACAGAAATGGTTTGTTGATATCGGTGTGGAAGAACTTGACTGGCCTGCACAGAGCCCTGACCTCAACCCCATTGAACACCTTTGGGATGAATTGAAATGCTGACTGCGAGCCAGACCTAATCACCCAAAATCAGTGCCCGACCTCAATAATGCTCTTGTGGCTGAATGAAAGCAAATCCCTGCAGCACTGTTCCAACATCTAGTGGAAAGCCTTCCCAGAAGAGTGGAGGCTGTTTTAGCAGCAAAGGGGGGACCAACTCCATATTAATGCCCATGATTTTGGAATGAGCTGATGTCCACATACTTTTGGACATGTAGTGTATATTGTGGCAGACCTAGGATCGGGGGCAAAGACCACGAGGGGTGAACTACCTTGGGTTCCAACCAGACTCTCCGGAATTGCAGGCTGTCACACATGAATAACTGTGATGCGGCGAGTCGCTAATTGACCATTAACCCCAATAACTCGACCATGTGACTTCGGGTCCTCCATCTAATACCGTTTACCTCAAGGTCACGTGATCTAATTACCGGGGGACACGCCCTCAGTACGCACTTGCTCAAATCGGATCACCTTACCAGATCAGATGCAGCCAAGCGGAACTGCCAATCACGTACCGGCTAGGAAACAGATCATTGGGGAATAACATGCTGGCACAACTCGGGTGCAGGCCATGCTGGACCAATGAGAGAAAACACGAAAATGAGCTAGGAACGTTTCTCTACAAAGCATTTATTTACAATCAAGCGAGGAAAAGTATGTGGCACATTGAATGGGATTTTATTTTATGTATAGCAGAGGATAGCAAGGAATTTGTGGGGTGTGGCAAAAGACAAACAATCTTACAAAAGCAGACGATGTCTAGAGAGCAGAGTTATCCCGTTATACCTTCTCCAATCTCAATTTATGCTAGGACAGGTGCCATCACACACACACACACACACACACACACACACACACACAACACACACACACACACACACCTGAAGAAGATTTGATATAGCCCAGAGAGAAAGAAAGCAGGTGAGGGTAAACGACCTCAATATCTGGTGCGTTCGGCAGACCAACTCAACCCAGAGCGCTTGGGAGAGGTAGTTTGGAAGAATACTGGTTGTGTCTAAGATGTGGGAGTGGAGCTGCGGTGTAGTGCAATGTGGGGGTGTGGTGTCGTGTCAGGAAAATGGGATTGCGAGCCAGTAACATTCTTCTTTGTGCGTCCACAGAAGGTGGGATTGAGGGGTGGATAGAGAGAGGAGAATAGTTGTGTGAGGAGAAAGATCCCTAACCTAGCTGTGTAAAGGTCTGCATGTGTAGCATGTACCTCCGTGGGACGCTCCGCCTGAACATTCCCACTTCGTGATATGGCGCATTATCTCCTGCTTAATTATTTGCCGGGGCTCTTGGCAACGTGCGCTTCACACTGGTCCATCTGGCTGTGCGGAGGTGGTGGGTTATCGACAGCGCAGCAGGGGGTTTCGAATGACGGCAGTCACCCGGGATCCGGTACTCGAAGAAGAAGAAGAAGAAGCGTGTTCTGGCAATCGCACACCAATTGTGTTCGGAAGAAGAGCGAGACAGAGAACGAAGCAGAGACTCTAATGGCTCCACGCTACCCTGGGCGAAGGGTGGGTGATGACCAGAAAGTGATGCACTGTGGCCCGAATCCTGCTCCTCTATTGGGCCACAGTGGCCCTAGCCACGCCCTGCCAGGCTCTGGGACCAGAAACCGGCTCAGTTGCCTCGCAGCTTCGGCAAGGCTCAGAGCTCCTGACTTAACATAGGGCATGCTCCCTGAGCTGGCACCCCAGCCCTGAATGTGCTCCGAGTGCAGTCTGAATGTCAAATAGCAGCGTACTTTCTCCGCCACCCACTGGCTCCTTCACAGGCCAAAATGCACACCCAGGACCCGAAATAACGGATTGTCCTTCTTGCGACCCCTCCTCATTGCCCCCAGTCTTGCCGTGGTCTGACGACTGGATGAGGGCTGTATCAATTCCGGATGCTCAACCGGGAAGTCTCTGGTGAGATGCAGTTGAGCTATTAACGTTTGTTGCGTGGTCGAGCATCGCGTGGTGCCGAGGACAATCCGATGCCATGCGGTGCTCCTCAAAATAGAGTGGCAAATTGAAGTGATGCAGAGGTACCAGGGCGTGTGGGAATATTTGTCCTGTGTGTGGGAGGTGTTTGTGGTCAAAGTGGTGAGGTTTGTTGAGCGAGGTGCGAAGTAAGGTGAGGTGACAGTTGGGAATTGGCACACAGATTTGAACAAAATAATGGCGCTTGATTCCCGTGCACATGTTGTGTCGTGTGCAACGAAGATGTGGATCAGAGCCACGGGAGGCATCATGGTGTGCTTATTATTAATTGCCTATTGAATGGCATGTGTGCTTGCATGCTTGTTATGTACTATGGCTAAAAGGAAAGGGTTAGAGTAGGAATCAGAGACATTTATTAGACATAACTACGAGACCCACGCAATGCACTTCGTCCTGGTAACCCACTAGACATGAGGGGAGGACTAACTGCACGAAGGCTATTGAATAACAGCCTGGAGATCACTGTATGTGGGTGCCATTGCCTTCAAGGCATGTGGTTTTGTGTAACTGCAACAATATATATATATATATATATATATATATATATATATCTTTACATACATATATACATACATATATTAGGTGAATGCATCCGGGTTTCCCGGGTTCTTTTTGAATGAATTTAATCTTATGTACATAGGTCTGACATGAGCCCAGTATCAGTTCCCTATTGGCCACTGCAGTCATAGCCTGAGGGGGTTGGTGAGGGGGAAACACCCCCCCTTGCCCCCCTGCCGAGGGGCAGGAAAATTGACGAAGATCCTCAGCCATCTTTGAGAAAAATAGCGACACACACGCACGCACGACGCACGCACGCACACACACACACACCACAGCCCAATCAATATACCTAGTTAGATTGTGTCAGACGTCATCTCAGATAACTCCAAAAGGCTGACACCTCCATACAAAAACATATTCGTGGACACCATCTCCAGAAAACACTCACCTTTGGTCGGATCCTCAAACCCAGTGTCGGTTTACCGTACCTGTAAGATGATTGAAGCAGATGGGGAACTGCCGGCAGCCACGTAATGGATGACAATTGGCTGAGCGAACCAACGTTACGTACCGCAACCTGTCGTCTTTCAGAGGCCAACCAATCGCTTGGGCTAAGTACCCCCAGGAGCGTGATCTCCGACCAAACCCGAACAGGACAAGTCAAGACATGATTCTTTATACCACGTGGCGTTTAATCAGCAAGCAAGGTGAGACATGCCCAGAAAACACAAGCAATTATAATTCAAACAAGAAAAAGTGGGAAAACACAGCGATGGCAATCATACAAGACATGGAGGGAAAGCGAGTATAGGCAATACAACAATTATATGCAAATATTACACCACGTATACATTTCCCCTTGTCCCTTACGCGTCATCCGTGCTATTGGATACCTTAATCAACCACTTAGCACTGTATCTAATTGGCGCCAAGACGTACACCCGAAGAAGTGAGAGATTGGGCAGGATTGAAGAAGAAGAGTTGAGAAAGAATTAGTGAGGGGTCGTTTACATGCCCTGACACACCTTGCCACAACCCGGATGGATTGTGGCCACCCAATGATCTGGCCTGATGGTCCGTATCTCTTTCCCCTCACGGTCCCTTCCAGATTCTCCTGTCCGCTCCCTTCGCTCTCCTGATCTCCTGGGGCACAATGGTAACCAGCTGGCATGATGGATTGCGCAGCCTTGGCGGGAACGCTGCCGGTGAGGGGAGGTGAGGTGGACAGCTCTGATGTGACTGGGTGGCGAGGTTGGTAACTGGGTTGATAGGGGGGTCATCTACCATCAACTGTGGGTGCAATTTATCACTGGTAGGATCCTTGTACCATCCATTGTCAATGGAGGAAGGGTGATCAGGCAAAGGATTCTATGCCAAATACCAAATCTGTCTCTGGTAGTGGGCACGTTTGGTGTGCTGGGTAAGACATCCCTGGGTTGGAGGAAGCTTTTCTCGATCTTTGGTGTTTTTCTGAAACAGCATGTAATGCATGTCATTGATTGCAGGACCATTCGTATGTGGCAAGTAGACTCGGCAAATGAACTCCTCCATATGTTTCTCTGTGACCTCGGAAAGAGCTCCACATCCAAGATTGTTCAATCGAGCTGCATGTTTCTGGAATGTCTTCCATGTGGACCTTTTGCCATTTCCACTCAGTTGACCGACCGCATCCTGTTAAGGCATGATATGCTGAGACATTCCTTTCGAGAGTTTGAGTTCACTGGACAGCAATAAGGCATCACTGTTGTGCAGTGTCTGCTCTCATCCATATCTCTTGACTCAGTTGTGCTGCAAAGTGAGCCAAGAGCACCAACACATCTGTGTCTCTACATGAGATGATGAGACGTTCGAACCCTGCTTGACAATCTGCCTCAGCATGTCATATATTCCGTGTATCAGCCTCTCCTCTGAGTTGATTAAAGAAGGTGGACATGATTCTGCAGTATTTTCATAAGCAAGGCCTCCAGATGTGATTAACTCACAATTTTGCAAAGTATCTTTTGCTTTGATCAGAATTTGCGGACTCAGAAATTCACTCAGATTCGATTTGTTGTCTGGGAAGTCGATGAATTGTTTCCAGGTGACAGGTAAAGGAATGTCTCTGTCATCAATCTTACAGCATATAGATCTGCTTGGACCTGCTCGTTTTGCTCGGGTACCAGATTTGATTGACTCTTTCCTGTATGTATCAAAGACAACATCTACCCTTGAGCATCCTTAATGGAAATGACTGAATACGCATGACTGAATGCATCAGAAAGACCCCCAAAATGTCTTTGACCCTGTTGGATTTCCGATTGCTTCTTCCAAGGCTTGACCATCAATAATGGTGCAAGTTTTAAGTTCTGTAGTTGTAAGGGTCTCTATGCTCACATCTTCCTCTGGGATCTTTCCATGTGCAGCTTTGTTGGTGGATAGTAGATTTCCAGCTGTGTCTGCTATGGGGAGTGGGACCGGTGATAGTTCAAGATATAATAGCTTTTTGAGATCTATCTCACGTCCAGGATCTTTGGACACCAGAAGTCACTGAAAGAGCACTTTGTCCACTTTTTCTGTTTTTCCCCTTCGTGTCGGATCTTTTTTGTTCTCAACAGTGAACAATGTTTTGAGACTAACACTTTGTGATTAGTCGATGTGTGATTAGGTGGACAAGGAGGCCGAGGAGCGAGGAATCTGTGAGGGGGTGGAGCATCACATGTAGGCAAGTGATTCTCGTGCTGCTTACAGGGGAATTTGTGCATTGCATTCCTCCA
>CM068959.1:44283308-44289729 GCA_035128595.1 Eptatretus atami | reverse complement strand
GTTAGAGCGGAGGGTGGTGGGCTCTTGACAGAGGAGTCCGAAGGGAAGGCCCTCTGGGCCGGTTACTTTGAGCAGCTGTACCAGTCTGATCCACCAGCTGTCGAGTTGGATGTCAGGAGTGTTACCATCCCTATTGCTGACCCTCCAATCAACTGTGGTCCACCTTCGTTTGTGGAAACACAGCCTGCGGTGAACTGGTTAAAATGGGGTAAAGCTCCTGGGATCTGTGGCATCCATGCTGAACTTCTCAATGCTGGTGGAAATGCTGTACTCAATGTCATTGCATGCAGTTCTGTGCTCTGTCTGGAACACAGGCATCATCCCAACTGACTGGAAGAGGGGCCTTGTTGTCCCTCTCTGGAAAGGGAAAGGTGATCGCCAAGACTGCAACAACTACCGAGGGGTGACGCTGCTCTCAGTGCCGGGCAGGACTTTAGTCGATAATTCTTGAAAGGGTTCACCACCACCATCTGCTTATGCACAGCATCCTGAGCAGTCAAGCTTTACACCAAAGAGGTCAACGATTGACCGTATCCTTGCTCTTCGGGTCCTCATTCAACATAGACGAGAGTTTCGGCAGGGGCTGCTTGCAGCCTATGTTGATCTCTGCAAAGCGTTTGACTCAGTGAATCAGGATGCCCTCTGGAGGATTCTTGGTCTTCGTGGGGTGCCACCAAAACTGATTAAACTGCTTTCTGCCCTATACTCTGGTACTGAGAGTGCTGTGAGATGTGGTGATACCATCTGACTTATTTCCAGTTGTTACTGGAGTTTATCAGGGGTGTGTACTGGCCCCCACACTTTTCAGCGATTGTTTGGACTGGATTATAGGGAGGATGTCTGAGAGATCAAGCTGCGGTGCATCATTTGGGAATGTCAAGATCTCTGACCTTGATGTCTCAGATGATGCAGTCACCTTTGCGGAGACTCTGGATATCCTTTTGGGGGCCCTCTAGGTGCTGAATGAGGAGTCGGAGCCGCAGGGATTACAGGTTTCCTGGGTAAAAACTAAGATCCAGGCTTTCAATGACATCTTGGATGCTGCTGTCCTGTCTGTGCCTGTTTGTGGTGAGGATGTTGGGAACACGGAGAGACTCACTTTCCTTGGCAGTGATATTCATGTCTCTGCTGGCTGTGAGCCAGAGGTCAATGGATGTCTGGGTTGGGCCTGTGGAGTCATGGATTCACTGGATCATGGGGTGTGGTGCTGTCGGTACCTGTGCAGGATGATGAAAGTCTGAGTCTTAAGGTCCTTGGTGCTTCCAGTCTTACTCTACAGATGTGAGGCTTGGACTCTGATCAGGAATCTGAGACAGAGACTTAATTCCTTTGGTCCCAGGTCTCTTCAGAGAATCGTTGGCTGTCGCTGGTTGGACTTTGTGTCCAACGAGCGGTTGCTGAGAGAGACTCAAATGAGATTTGTTACCTGCATAGTCCGTGAGCATCAGCTGCGGCTGTATGGACATCTGGGTCATTTTTCTGACACTGATCCTACTCACCAGATTCTCTCAGTGAGGGAGCCTCATGAGTGGAGGAGGCCAATGGGCTTTCCACATGCCTCGTGGTTGCAGCAGGTTGATCAGCATCTCAAGGAGATGGGGATGGGCCAGGCATCTGCCTGTGGGATGTCCAGATGTAGGCCCCTGGAGTTCCGATGGAAAGTGGACGCAGTGATGCGCTGCTACGGCGCATGCTCCCATACCTGACCTGACCTGATCCTGCTCACCAGATTCTCTCATTGAGAGAGCCTCGTGAGTGGAGGAGGCCAATGGGCCGACCACGTGCCTCGTGGTTGCAGCAGGTTGATCAGTATCTCACAGACATAGGGATGGGCCAGGCATCGGCCTGGAGGATGACCAGACAGAGGCCTCTGGAGTACCGGCGGAAAGTGGATGCAGCCATGCGCTGCCCCGGCGCATGCCCCACACCTGACCTGACCTGATGTGCTGTATGTATGTATGTATGTATGTATGTATTGTTACGGCCTGAGGTTTGAAGTTTGCCATGAGGGGAAGCACTCGAGTTCCTCCCGAACACCTGGTCCTGACGCCACCAGCAGCGGATAAATCCCCAGCTTGTTGGGTTGCTAATCAACCATGAATGCCGATTGATACTCCCCCCCAATCCTGGCAGGGTGTCAATACTTCGTGTGTTACCATTTCCGGTAGTTTGGTAGTTTCAAGGGGGGCCCGTGCCCTCAATGCGTACTTGCTTTATCTTACCTGATCAGGTGCAGCCGAGTGGAGCTGCCAAGTACGCTTCGGCTAACGTGTCGAGCCAATCAGTGGGGTATAACTTCCTGCCTCACGCCATGTACGGACTATGCTGTGCCAATGGAGGAAAAGACCCCACAAACTGGGTACATTTACAATGCAAGCAATTTATTATTAAAAGGGCAAGGAAATGTATGTGTACAATAAGCAAAGGATTAATTCCAAAGAAAATATGTACAGCAGGGGAAAGCATGGTTTGGTGAGGTGTAGCAAAATAAATGCATTCATATACAAAAGAGAAGATACAGGGCAGAGCTAAACCATTATAAAACTTACACAATCTTATTTACGTTAACATGACAGGCACCATCAGAAACACTCCTGAGGAAAATTAGAAAGCAAGAAAGATAAGTGAAGTTTGAGCTGGTTTTGAGCTTTTGGTTACCAGGCGAGGTCAACGGATCCATGCAGCCCAATCGCTGAGGAGGGGGGAGGAGGAAGAACAATGGGGGTGTCTAACGTACGTGGTTGGCGGGAGGTGCAAATGGGGGGGGTGCGACAATGATCAAGTGAGGACAAATGAGATGAAGAGAGGAAACTGTAAAAGGTGCACATCAGTGGGGCTGCCTGAAGGGGAGGACTGTTCAGGACTTGCCCGGGTGATCGCTGATGCTCCTTTTATGAGTATGCATCCACAGTAGATGAGGCGGAAAAGAAAGAAGAAGTACATGTGAGAAGATAGCCCAGTAATGTGGAAGCAAGTCTGTAAGTGTTTGGTGCTATTGGCTCGAATGACTGCGCTTGGCTTAGCGCCTGAATCTCCTGCTCGCCCAGCACTCCACTCTGTGAGCTGTGCTCCACTCCACCTCTAACGGCCAAGCCAAGGTTTCGCAGTGTGTATATCTCTCGCCGTTCAACCATGACTGATCTCCTTTCTGTGCCGAATGCACCGCGTTTATAGTTCCCTGGTGAGGAAGAAGTTTAACATCAGATCAAACGGGATGATAGGCATTTCTCAGTCCAACCATTGGCATATGGACAATTACCATTGTGCTGGCCCCACCCTCAGGAGGGTACGGCCGGGAAAATGGCCCCATTAGCTCCGAGCCATCCCACGCGCTTGAGCTCCGAGATTAACATGGCACCGGGGTATTCAGTGGCGCTCTCCAGCCACGGACATGCAGTGGACACCCAATGAGGGCCATAATTGAGCAGAGTGCTAAGGCCATCCATACGATGTGGAATGAAATTCAGTGTGCACTCGCGCTCTGAGTTGGATGCCTGAACGTTCCGAGTCCAAGTGCCGGGAATGGTATGATGCGCTCCCCCATTCCCTGTTGGTCCAAAAAGGAGTGGTGGTTGTCGTTGGTGACTGTGGTTGAGGCATTTGTAGCAGCAGCGTAGCGATGAGTTATGGCATTGTGGTTCATGGTGGTTGAGGCATTGTGGTTGTTTGTTGTGGTTGAGGTGGAAATGGTGAATGTAAAAGAGCTTGGATTATGGTTCAAAGGTGTGGTGATGATAGCAAAGGAATCTTGATGGTGTATGAAATGTTGTAACGTTGGGGTTTGAGTATGGTTAAGGTTGAGGTGAAGTGTCCGTTGGGTGATGGCGCGTGATTAAAATGGGGAACGGCACGCATTCCTATGGTCTTTGGTGTGCATGCATGTGTGAAGGAAGGAGAGGTTTGAGGGTGCAGCAAAGCAAGATAGGTAAAGAAGAGGTAGAAAAACCTATCTAAAGCCCATGCAACGCATATTGACCCATAAACCCATTACACATAAGGAAAGGGCTATCTACAACAAATAATAATGAAATAATCATTGGGAACCACTATATGTTTTGTGCCATTACCTTGGGGAGTGACGGTTTCGCAGAACCATAACAGCATGTTAAACAGAAGGTGTATAAGGCATAAAATTGGTGAGGTTAGGATAATACAATTTCAAAAGAAGCAGAAGAAGGCACGTCCAACCAAAATTAAACAAGAAAAAGAGCAATCAAAGATTGTAGACCTCGCTAGGACTTGTTTTGTGTAGTTTTGTGTGGTGTAACTTGTGTGGCATTTGTGTACTGGTGTGTTACATAATTAATAAGAGACATAATTAGAACTGCCACTTTATAACTGATGACAGCGATGACCGGATACCAAGACATCCCGCTTTGATGCAACCCCACTTTGATCAGACACCTGACCCTGACCCGTGACGGTTTTTTTATTATTATTCATTTGAATTTAGAATGGGATTAAAATAAATTCAATTCAAATCAAATGGAAGACCAAATAGGTATAGTACTGCATTGGAGTCATCAGAAGGAACCCAAACAAGCAAAAAGCAAAGATGGAGTCATCAGGACGAACTTGGATAGGATTCGGGTTTCAAATGCTACTCCTCTACCCTCAAACCCATCCAGGTACAGCCAAGTGAGACTTATTCAAAAAAAAAATAATAACAAAAAAGAACCCAAGAACAAAAAATTAAATAATTATGGCTGCCAGACAATATGTCCAATGAAGTTGAAATTTAAGACATGTATTCCCAATCAGTATTAGATCATAATTTTGAAGTTTCATGTCAATTGATTCAGTGGTTCCAGAGAAAACATTATTTAATATTTTCTTAAATCCAATATGGCTGCCAAACCATATGACCTATCAATTATTTCTGAACAAATTGCACACCCATGCCTTGGGGAACATTTGTGTGAAATTTCCCCTCGATCTGTCCAGCCGTTCTGTGGAATATTTTTTATTAGTTTTAGGGAAATTCAAATATGGCTGCCAAACTATGTGACCGATGATGTCATATGTGTGAGCCTTTTGTTCCTCATGGATAGGCAGTCATACGTGTAAAGTTTCGCCTCGATCTGTTCAGTCACTTCAGAGCAGATTTTTGAAAGTTTTATAAAAAGCAAAAAGCAATATGGCTGCCGAATCACGTGACCAATGATGTCATAAATTTCTTTGGGTGGACCATTTTATCACGGGATCATCCTCAAAAAGTTTCATACTGATTGGATGTAGCGTTATACATATGCATTTATGATGTCATAACAAAGGTACCTATGATGTCATAATATCACACTCATTCCCCATCAGGAGTACTTGCTATGTACCAAGTTTCAAATTTTTTTGTTAGTGTGGTTTCAGAGATACAGAGGTTCAAAGTTTTTTCATTTTTCCAACATGGCTGCCACACTACATGACATATTGTTGCGAATATGGAAGCCATGAACAATCAACATTCAGGTCCCTATAGAACAGTTATATCGGTAAGTGTGTGTTTCTAGTTAGGGTCCCGTCCCTTGTTTAATTGGTAATTAAATGTTCATGCGCTGCAGAGTTATTTTGATAGTTAGGATTTTTACATCACTCAACAACTACAGCTACTACTACTACATCCACTACAACAACGCCACCTTCCCCCACTCAACCGGTCGCCATAACGCTCGCGGCATTCGTCGCGCGCTCGCCAGAAAGCGCGTGCGTGGACGGAGCCTAACATAGGCATGGCGTCCCTCTAAGCCAATCGGCAAGGAGCGGGCGTCTCACCCGCCCCGTTTCCGACTCAGCACCAGTGCCATTAGGCACGTGGCCAGAGCTGAGGACGTGGGCGGAGCCTCCGTCACTTTGGCTCGAAGCTCCAGCCAATGAGCGGAGGGCGAGCACTACACGCGCGCCCTCGTCCAATCGGGAGGCTGCCACGAGTCGCGTGAGGACCCCTCGTCCAATCTGGAGGCGGGTAGTCAGGAAGAGAAGCCCGGCCCTCGATCGACAAGAGAGAGAGGGGACGGCGCGGGGTCCGGAGGGTCTGGTCTGCTGGAGCGCAGAACGCATCTCGCTGGCACCTGGTTCATCTGCCCGCATCTTGCTGGCACCTGGTTCGTCTGCTCTGATCTCGTCCTGTCGCCGGTGTCTGCTCTCATTTCGTCCTGTTGCTGGAGTCTGGTTCTCCGTCAGCTCGAGCGCGTGGTTTGCTGGCGCTGGGCTGGTCGCATCTCGAGGCTGGCCTGGTTCGCTTGTCTCGTCGAAGACCGCAGGAGGCGGGAAGGTCCCTTTCGTTTCTTTTGGGTGTGCGTCTGTCTGTGGGCCAGTCTTTAAGTAGGAACTGTTAAGTGCTTGTGCTGTACATACTTGCATTTCTTATAGTCAGATAACTCTGCTCCTTGCGTGCTCCCCCCTTCCCCCCATTATAAATAAATAAATC
>CM068959.1:44252778-44274680 GCA_035128595.1 Eptatretus atami | reverse complement strand
AAGTCGAGAGATAGGAGTATTGCTTTCCAGTTTTCGAAATTGTTTTGTAGGTGGTTTCAGAGATACAGAGTTTCAAAGTTTTTTTTCATTCCATACATGCCTGCCACTACTACATGACATATGTGTTGCGAATATGGAAGCCATGAACATCAACATTTCATGGTCCTCTATATGAACAGTTATATCTGGTAAGTGTGTGTTCTATTAGTGGTCCCGTCCTTGTTTAATTGGTAATTAAATGTTCATGCGCTGCAGAGTTATTTGATAGTTGGATTTTACATCACTCAACAACTACAGCTACTACTACTACATCCACTACAACAACTGCCACCTTTCTTCCCCACCTCAACCCGGTTCGCTCATACACGTCTCGCTGGCATTCGTCGCTGCGTCAGCCAGCAAGCGCGTGCGTGGGCAGAGCCTTAACATGGCTTGGCGTCTCTTAAGCCATCGGCAAGGAGCGGTGCGTCTCACCCCGCCTCGTTCCGCATCACCTTTACCCTATCCATTAGGCATGGCAGAGTCTGAGGACGTGGGCGGAGCCTCCGTCACTTTGGCTCGAAGCTTCCAGCCAATGAGTGGAGGGTGAGCACATTACAACCCGCGCGCACCCTCGGGTCTCCATATTTGGTTGATGGACGCCCTCGTCGTCCATATCGTGAGGAGGCGGGTAGTCAGGAAGAGAATCCCGGCCTCTATCGATCGAGTCAAGAGAGAGACGGGACGGCGCGGGGTCTCGGAGGGTTCTGGTCTGCTGGAGGCAGAACGCATCTCGCTGGCACCTGGTTCATCCGCCGCATCTTGCTGGCACCTGGTTCGTCTGCTCTGATCTCGTCCTGTCGCGCGGTGTCTGCTCTCATTTCGTCTGTTGCTGGAGTCTGGTTCTCCGTCAGCTCGAGCGCGTGGTTTGCTGGCGCTGGGCTGGTCGCATCTCGAGGCTGGCCTGGTTCGCTTGTCTCGTCGAAGACCGCAGGAGGCGGGAAGGTCCTTTCGTTCTTTTGGGTGTGCGTCTGTCTGTGGGCCAGTCTTTAAGTAGGAACTGTTAAGTGCTTGTGCTGTACATACTTGCATTTCTTATAGTCAGATAACTCTGCTCCTTGCGTGCTCCCCCTTCCCCCATTATAAATAAATAATCCCCTGTTGAAAGTTTCAGCTCGTTTTTGTGTTTCTCTCATTGGTTTAACACGGTGCGTGTTGGTGAATTAAAGAAGGCCGTTGTTAGCCATATGTGTGTACATTTGGGACCGACGGGACTTCGTAATCATCCGCTTGGGTTACGCATGGTCGAGCACGATACGGCTCGTCCGTACGAGTGCTGTCGAGGGTGTGAATCCTCGGTAGATCGCCACGTGGGCCTCTAGGTATTTTGAAGTTTGCAAATACCCTGTCCCACGTGGTTGATTTCTTGACGATTCGCGGTCCTGTAAGGACCCGTACCTTTCGGGATTTCCCGAAAGGTAGATCTAGATTCCGGGTGTTCGGCAGGGTCGACCCTACTGCTCCACCTAGCGTCGTGCTCGTTGCCGATACCGGCCACAACAATATGACGTCATAATTATCATTAAAACATTCTGCATGAGTAGTCACTCCAATGGTGAAAATTTCGTCTCAATCTAATAAGCAGTTGTGGAAAAAAACACTAAAGTTCTGTACAGACACACAAACAAACAAACAAACGGATCCAAATGCAATTCCCTCTCCTTCGGTGAGGGTTACTCGATCTACTCTGCTAATTTGAGTAACTAGTACGTACCCGTAAAAAAAAAAAACACAATAAAAAAAATAATAATAATAAATAAATAAACCACACAGGCCGTTTCTTCGCTCTCACGTCCCGTACGTGCGTGACCCGGAAGTTCGATATTATTCGCAGTTACGATTATTCGCAATTTATTTTTAATACCCAATTATTCAATTAGCGCAAGGTATTTTACCTTTTGCAAGTCTGGCAAGGAAAAACAAAAGAGAAGAGAAGAGAGAGAAAAATTTACTTCCTGGTTCGGAGCATACCAGCACTCTGATGTTCCGAAATTTATACACCGTCTAATATGAAAACGATCATAACTTGGGCCATTGTGTTATTCTATAAATGCGCTAGAAAATCGAGAAATTATTAGAATACACGAAGTCATCACTCTCGGAAGCCCGTACGTTGTAACCCATAATGGGAACGCGGCTGAGGTTCCCTTCCCCATCGGCCACGCCCACGCAACACGTGTCTTGCATTGGTTTGGTAAATAAATGGCCATAACTTGGGAAGCACTTGTCCGATTAATATCAAACCTTGAAAAGGCACATCCTCAGGTCCCCAGCAATATACCTGGCAAGTTTCAATTAGATCGGACCAGAGGTTTCGAGAAACAGCGGTCACACACACACACACACACACACACACACACACACACACACACACACACACACACAGATTGCTGGAATTATAGATAGATAAGCAAGAGCAGACCTGGTCTCGGGCATCATTTCACCCACTTCACAGCAGATTCCTCAGGCCAATAGACCCCGAGCCTCAGTACGTGGCCGCTTTTATTTCCGATGCGACCGCTCGTAAGCAAATAAACGTCAAATCGCATCATTGATGGGCTGCTCTGCTCTTTTATTGCTTACACGTGATCTGGTGTTCTATGCGTGGGGGTGAGGGTGTGTGCGCTTGCTGTTCTTTTTTTGTTTCTGGGGCACGAACATGGCTGGCTTCATGTCCAGGTTGGACGTGATGAGGTGTTGGTTGTGTGACTGAGTTCTTGTTGGGTGTTGTGTATGTGTGGGTGTGGTGTTGTGTACTGAGGATTGTTTCTTGTTCACGTTATTCAGTTGCTTGCACCATGCAGTTTTCGCCATTTGTATCACAGGTGTTATTGTGTGGGTATGCCCACAGTCTCCCCAGTTAGACCACCCTCTCGCTCTTCATCATGCTCTTCCAGTTCATACTGTGTCAGTCAGATCGTTGTCTGGTGCACACAGGCGTTCAGACACAATAGATAGACACGCTTGGCACTGTGTACTGGCGTACTACCCGAGCCTTTCCGAAAGGATTGGCAAGATAGTACATGGCGCACATGTTGGTGTAGCCTACAAGCCTCAAGCACCATCCGTAATGTCATTTCAAAACAAAGGACCCAATACCAACTGGTCATAAATCTGGAGTAGTTTGCCATTCGTCATGCCAAGACTGTGACCAATTCTACATTGGTGAAACTGGAAGAAATTTAAAACAAAGCGAGATGAATATCATAGAGCAGTTAGGTCAGGAAAGGTGAGACAGTCAGCCATAGTGTTGCGAATCTGGAAGCCATGAGCACACAACAGCCAGGTCCTATAGATCATTATATCGTAAATATGTGTTTCTAGTTAGGGTCCTTCCCTGTGTCTAACGGGAATTTTGTACTGCCTGTGGGTTATTTTATAGATAGGATTTTTTCATTTTACATCAACAACGACAATGACAACCCTCTGCTCGCGCATTGTCAGCGCTCTTCGCGCGTCGCCGGCATGCGGGCGTGTCTGGAATTCCATGCCCAGGTGGTGTGCGTTTCAGTGTGGATTTGCACGTATATGGTCACAAAGCATTTCGCTTTGGCTGCGCGCCAAATAAGGGTATGCGTCGTTTTCCGCCCAATGGGCGACGAGCAGACCAGAGTCGGTGGGTCCTTGGCAAGAAGGCGAAGCCGCGACACGCCATCCACCCAATGGGAGCAGGCCACGGGAGCGGACGGCCCAAAAGAAAAGCGACAAGGGGGATTGAATTGCGTCCAGTATGATCGAGTGCGCGTCTCTGTCTGGGTCTGCGGCTGATGCATCGCGCGGATCCGAGGCATCTCGTCTGGCGCATTGCTGTGGGCGGTCGACCATCTCAACTCGGGAGATCATCTCGTGTCGCCTGCCTGCGAGCCGGAGGAGCATGCCAACGCCCGACGCTACCCTCCGTACTGGTGCTTGGAGCGGCCTCGTGTTGCGGTTCGAGTCCCGTTACCCAAGATCGTCGAGAACCACACGAGGTGGACAGGTCCAAGCTGGCTTCTCTTCCTCAGCCCGTCTTCCCTCAGAGCTGACAGGGCAATAAAGACCTCGAGATCCATCTCTTTCTGGCATTTGTGTGTGCGTGTGGTGTCCTTGGCCCCGTCTATAAGTAACAACTGTGTAAGTGCTTTCTTTGCTCATTGTACATTGCATTTCTTATAGTCGTGATAACTCTGCTCTTTGTGTGCTTCCCTCCCCGATTATTGTAAAATAAATTCCCTTTTGTTGAATGTCCCAGCTCGTCTTGTCCTTTCTGCCATTGTTTGCCACAGTGCGTATTGGGATTAGGAAGGCCGTTGCGGCGTAATTGTGCATTTGGACGACGGACCTCGTAACATCCGCTCGGGTTACGCACGGTTCGAGCACGGTAACGGCTCGTTCCGCTCGAGACCTGCCGAGGTTGTGGTTCCCGGTAGTTGGACTGCATGGGTATTTAGGTATATTGAAGTTGGCAATTAACCCTACCCACGCCATCGAAGTATTGGCGACCACGGTCCTTTAAGTGACCCGTCGGCTCCGGAGTTATCGGGGTGATGACCTATAAATTCCGGGTGTTCGGTGGAGCCGACCCTACTGCTCCATCTAGCGGTCGTGCTCGCCACCGAGACCCGGCCCCACAACAATAGCATGTCATTGCCTGCAATCTGGCCACAAATTTGACTTGAGTGGGACCAGTGTCATCCTTCATCCTTCCCTTCCTTTACAACACTCCCCCAACCTGACAACCTCCTTTAATTTCTTTCTCCATTCACTACCCTCCTTTCCCTTCTTACCACCTCCCTTTACAACACTCTTCCCACCAACCTTTTTAGTTCTCTCCACACTCCCCTACCCTCCTTTCCCTTTCCTATCATCCTAGGTTCTCTTCTTTTTCTCATTTTTTTGGTTAGTGGGTGCCAGCAGTGACCACTATTTTCGTTGTCTCTGTGTGTCTGTCTGTCTGTTTGTGACTCTCTCCAGAGCATAGCTCCGTGACGTTTGATGCGATCTTGATGAAACTTGGACACAAGCTCGATATCATGGTCTAGTTGTGTCTTTTTGTATGAGGGGCGTCCCACGCCCTTCTGGGCGGAGTCACGCCCACTTGAACTTTTTATTTCTTTATTTATATTTTTCTCGATTTTTTCTCGCAATTTGATTTCCTAGAAGCTGTGCGTAATGTCCATACGTACAACATATAAAAAAATCCGATTTGATTTGGTCAATTTTGACGGAAGAGATCGGTTTTTACGGTAGGGCTTCCTCAAAAGCTTCCACTAACTCAATTGTACCTATCGTGGCATTGTTCAATAATGCCCGCGAACCATCGTCGCCTCCTGGCCTGTATTTCTTATTTGCATCCATGAGCAACGACGTTCTATGTTTGATGTTCTTTTGTGTGCTTCTCAGAAACTCTCTTCAGTGTCTGACTTTATTTCCCAAGAGTCACTTAGTTCATTAAATTTGTATTCATTTTGATAAATATATAAAGCTGATTTGGACAGTCCAGGTTGCACAAGGGGCCATTAATAAAGGATATTTTTGCAGTTTTGAGTGGGGAAGGGTGAGAAAATAGGTGCTCGTCTTGCAGCACACTCTGCCAATGTAGTCGACAGGGTAAGCAAGGGGTGTCAGTCCGCCAGAACTCCACAGATGGCTTTATGCCCTTTCTACAAATTTGGTCAAAGATTATTTGGGGAATCAACATCCCCTTCCTCGCCGCTCATCCACTGGTCACCATTCTGAAATGCCAGATTTTCTCCTATTTATATCACTTGAGAGTCAGAGGTAAAAACAATCATTATGTTATGTTTTCACCCCTGTCTGTTGGGTGGTCGCTAGAGTACCCTTATTGTCGGGTTTTCCGTCTGTGTGTGTGTGTGTGTGTGTGTGTGTGTGTGTGGTGTGTGTGTGTGTGTGTGTGTGTGTCTGCAACGCGAGGCTCCACAGCACAAACCGCAAACCGTTTCGATGAAACTTGGTGAACAGGTGCCATATGGGCTGGGAGTGTGCGCGTTTGAGTTTCGTTGCTAAGCACCACCCGTTGCTATGCAGCGGCCGAAAAACCGCGTACGGTATTTCAATACTTGTACTACAGTTTTGAATGTGGAGAAACGAGACTTCGGAATTAAACACTTCGAGATATTTAGAATTTTACTCGAGCCGATTTTTGATTTAGGTTTTATTTTCAAATGGTGGTCCTTCAGAAATAGGGCGTTTATTTACCGTCATTTTTTTTTTGTTGGATTCGCTATATATGCTAGATATCCCTTATTGTCGGGTTTTCCGTCTGTGTGGTGTGTGTGTTGTGTGTGGTGTGTGTGTGTGTGTGTGTGTGTGTCTGCAACGCGAGGCTCCACAGCACGAACCAGTGAACGATTTCGATGAACTTTGCAACATATGGAATAATACTGGGAATGTGCGCATTTGAATTTCATTGCCTAGCAACCAACCGTTGCTGTGCAGCAGCCGAAAAACCGCGTACAGTATTTTCAATACTGTCCTTCAGTTTTGAATGTAGAGAAACGAGACTTCGGAATTAAACACCGAGATATTTAGAAAATTTTACTCGAGCCGATTTTTGATTGAGGTTTTATTTTTCAAATGGTAGTCCTTCAAAAATCGGGTGTCTATTTACCGTCATTTTTTATGAGGGCTTAGGAAAGTGGGCGGAGCTTAGGGAAAGTGGACGTGTGTTGATGAAAAGTGGAGAGGTGGCGTAGGAAAGTGGGCGTGGCTTATGGAAAGTGGGCGTGGCTTATGAAAAATATTGTGTGACTCAGGAGGTGTGGTCAAGCAAGAGCATTGAGAGAAGTTTATCGGGTTTTCCGTGTGTGTGTGTGTGTGTGTGTGTGTGTGTGTGTGTGTGTGTGTGTGTGTGTGTGTGCAATGCGAGGCTCCACAGCACAAACCAGCAAACCGATTATTTTCAAATGGTAGTCCTTCAAAAATATGGTGTCTATTTACTGTCATTTTTTATGAGGAGTGCCAGTTGGCAAAATACGCAATAGGAAAAATCTTGCCAGGCAGAGGAACAATTGTATGTGAACCAATACGTGTTGGCAATGAATCTTCGTCGGTGGATCGGTCAGAATGAAAGCATCGTATCCAGCGCTTCGATCCTAGGAATCCTCATCGCCTACCGCTTGTTTGTTTGTTTGTATGTAATGGACAGCTCTGGAGCCAGAGGAGTCAACCGATATTGATGAAACTTGACAGGTAGGTTCATACCAGATCTAGTTCTATGCTTTTGAGCAACGTTGCTATGGACACACCGTTGCCTAGCAACGGGACTTTGAAATTTTAGAAAAATCCTAAAAAAAAAATTTTCGAAAATAAAAATGGGCTTCCAGGCTTTTATGCGCACTATAATCAACCTCTTTGTCAAAAAATTTCAGCCGATCCGTCAAAAACTATGACTAGTTAGCAATTATGTCGCGACCACCCATGTCGCCTACGCGTTGTTTATCTGTCTGTCTGTCTGTGAGCAGGATATCTCAAAATATTATCGACGGATTCGGACAAAACTTGGAAGACACGTTGAGTGTGTGACAAGGGGACGAATTTAGTCGATTTTGGTGAAGATCCAGCTACTAGAATTTTAATGTGATTCTTCACCAATTAGAGTTCGGGCTAAAAATGATCCACATCAGAATATCTCAAATAGTTGTGGACGGATTCGGACCAAACTTGGTGGACATGTTGGGTGTATGACAAGGACAAATTGATTACATTTTGGTGAAGGTCTGGCTACGGATCCAGATCTCAGAATATTCTCAGTGATTCTCCACCATTGAGAGATGGGGCCAAAAATGATATATAGCATGATATTTCTTTAAGTTGTGGACCGGGCGTAGTGGCGTGCGCCTGTAATCCGGCTACTCGGAGGCTTGGGTTGGAGGATCGCTTGAGGACGGGAGCTCTGCGCTGGGCCACGCTATGAGAGGGTGTAGGGCAGCCCGGAATCATGGCGAAACCCAATCCTTATCCCTGTGTCGTAAGAGGTGACCAGGGTTGCGTCAGGAAGGGCATCCGGCGTAAAACCTATGCCAAATCAGTATGCGGATCATAACGGATGATTCGCTGTGGCAACCCCTAACGGGAGCAGCCGAAAGACGAACAACAACATTTCTTTAAGTTGTGGACGGATTATGAAAAACATGGTGGATGAGTTGCGAAGGTGACAATAACAAGTTGTTTAGAATTTGGTTAAGGTACAGTTGCAGATTCGGCCCATCAGTGGGCTACAAAACGTAAACTGTTCAGCCTGGTGGAGATATGCACTCTGCAGTGCTGTTCTAGTTTAAAGAAAGCACTCGGGTGGAGTTAAGTAAAGTACTTATACCCTGAATTGTGCTTCACTTAAGAATACTCAAGTAAGTTGGAATAATAATATCATCACTTGACTGGGGGATCCTCACAGCCCACAAGAAGGCGATGCCACGAACACTAAGGTGGCCTCGATTTTTCAACTCTGTGGTCTATGCCGATCCCCAAAATGGACCTCTGTGGAGATACCACACTCCCTGAGAGCTCTACCACTTTCTCCTTCCCTCCCCCTCTCCCCAAAAAACAAAAAACGAACAGATGGAACACAAACCATGTTGCAGTCTGAATGACAAAAATGTCTTTACTTGTATTTTTAAAATCATAAATTATAACTACAATTGAGGATCAGTATTATTATGGAAAACAATTATTTTTGACATAGAATCAGTATTTTTGATATCAAGTCCTTCCTTTTTTTTCCAAAGATCTCATCTCAGATCATCAATTCCGATTCAGACCATGTCACTCTCCTCTGAACATGCTGCTTCTACTCTCCAAACAATGGATAGAGGTCCTCAATTTCAGACATGAGATCAGGGCCATCTCTCAGGACACATCTCGAGCTGTTGATACAGTCTGCCTTATGTTCCAAACTCTCTGCCTATAGCATCCAAGGCCAACTCCACTCTTGGGTTACTGACTTCCTCTACTCTCATAGCCAATGTGCGGCACTCAACGGAATCCTTTCATCTCCTCTCCCTGTTAAGGCTGGAGTGCCCCCATTGTAGTGTTCTGGGCCCAGTCCTATTCCGAATCTTCATCAACAAACTCTCTAACTCTTTGGAAACCCCTCTTTATCTATTTGCCGATGACTCCGCCCTCTGCCGTGACATCCCTCATCTCTCAGCGAGGCAGGCTGCAGCCTCTTCCCTCTCTTCAGACCTTGACAAAATCACAAGCTGATTAAACACTTGGAATACGCCTTTCAATCCTGATAAATCTCACACTCTCACTATCTCTCTCAAAGGAACGTCGAGCAAACCATCCCACCTACTTTCTTAGCAATTCTCTTGAAGAAGTTCCATCACTCAAACTCCTGGATTTCACGATCTGCCATGATCTTTCTTGGGCAAACCACATTTCAAAGCTCGCCTCCGGCCGTCCTGCAAAGTCCTTCCTTTACACATCTGATCTCTTATCCACCTACAAGGCCTTCATATGCAGCTTGATGGAGGACTGCTGTCCCCTCTGGACCAGTTCCCCTGCCTCACACCTTGCTCAGCTTGACGCCATGGAAGCAAAGGTATTCAAGATCATTCAAATCTCCTGTGATGAAGCTGAGTCTATGGGCCAATCACTTTGCCATTGCAGACAGATCGGTGGGCTCTCTGTCTTCTCCTGCCTCCTTTCGGGTCTTGCACCATCTGCCCCTTCTGTGCTTTGTCCCCCCCCCCCCCCCCCCCCCCCAAGTTTCTGCAGAGTGCATACGGACGACCATCAAACCCCTTCCGGTGAAGCTCCCAAAATCAAGAATTACTGCTCACTTCCACTGATTTATTCCTCTTTTTCCCCCACCTTTGGAACCAACGTTCACATTCTCTTCAATCTAATTCATCCCTCCAGCTCTTCAAGTTCAGTCAGGGACTTCCTGTGGGAGGAAGGATTCTGTTAAACAGATGATGTCTGGTTTATCGGCAGCAGCTTGGATTGAGAGATAACTCTTCTTGGAGAAACTGATGATTTTGGAACAATTTTTGAGAAAACGATGCACTAAACAAACAGATCTTTTGGAAGAAGTTTGATCTGTCACTGAATCGCTAGGCACCACCATTTTGTTTGGATCTCACTCCGCTCTCAGAGCACATGGCAATTTGATTGGTCAAGACAGCATAAAATGTTGCTGAAGTACTGTGAAACTGAGGATTTTTAAAATTGTAAACAAGGTGGTTTGGCCTGTGCAGCGTTCAAATATATAATTCAATTGAAATAAAATCAGTTTTAAAGGCTAGAAAAAAAAAAGTATTGAATCGGAAGTTTACTGCTGTTGATGCACGGTCTTTTACACCACCTTGTTTAACAGGTTATTCAGTTCTTTGTCCCTGTTGTTTGCGTCCTTTATGACGTCGCTGAAAACAGTAAGTTTCCTGTTTGGAATGATTTTCAATTTTGTTTAACTGCCGGACAGACAGACAGACAGACAGACTGAAGCAAGTGATTTAGTCCTCTGTGCGCATGTGTGCTTCCATAATAATCAATGTGTGCTTCCTCTGTGCGCATAATCAACTTCCATATCATCTTCAGTCTCATTCCTCCCCCCAGGTCTTCAGATCGTCCCCAATCCTCGGTTGTTAACCCCACCCAAATCCCTCCTCCTTACAATTTTCAGTTTTCCCTCCTTTGTGTTTCCTTCTGTGTCCAACTTGTCCACTCCATGTGTTGCGTGCTTTGCGTCCTGTTTTTGTCTGTTTAGTCCTGATCCGTTCACTGAACCAGCTCTTCCACGAGCCTCGAGTAGAAAAAAAAAACTTGACAGAAGGTTCAGTGATGGACTGTTTAGTATGACCCATGGGCTTCCTATGGTTGCCATGGTGCCTTTTATTCAAAGTTCACAAACAAAGCTAATATTGCGTATACGTCGTCCTGGGAAACACAAAGCAACAGTTGAAAAGACCCTTCTCATGGCCCTTTTCTCAAGACCGCGTGAGGTGACTGAAAGGTGTTCCATGAACTCTAGTTTTGATATGTGTCGTGCACGTGTATCACACCTGAGCGGCTTAGCAGATTACCTGTCTATTGTCGCACAGTCACGCTCGAAGATTGCTCAAAACTCATGCGAGCCGGCATTGTACTCAATTACATTTGACTTTGCATTTGCGAATGCGATGATGTTGATATTTCAAGGGGTGCCTGTCCAGCATGCCGGTGATAGCTCAGCAACTCTTTGCGAAACACACCGCGGGATCTTTAACGTCCATTAACTATCGCTAGCAGGCTGGACACTTGGCTTAAGGTCGATCTGAGGGTCGGGGAACTTTGTGATGTAACGTCCTGCCTGTGAAGCACCAATTTGACAGTTCGGTTGCACGTACGGATTCAAACCCGACTTGGAAGCTCGCAGCAGAGAGCAAAAACGAATGAATAATAATGATCGAGATGTGAGTGTCGCAGGGAATGACACGTCGCGCCCTGTCGGCGCCTCCAAGGCGCAGCCGCCGGTCCGTCGAGCTGACGGAGGTTCAAATGGAAGTCTCTCCGCGCGAATTTGCCGATAAAAATCGATCAGAGTGCCTGGAGGAGGCCGGGCAGCCACCGCCAGGTGACGCAGCTCGATCGGCAATCTTGCGAGTCTCGTGTTGCGTGTTGCGTCGCAGGAAGGTATCCGATGAGCTGCTGGTGGGACCTGCACTTCGAACAGGGTGATCGTTGTCGTTGCACGTCTGAAGACGACGATGGTTCACGAGCGGTATTTGACGATGTCGATTGTTTCAGAAGTCAAGGATGAGGCAATGTGAGAATTTTTGACCAGGTTATAATTAATTATCGTGGCCTTCAATCAACAGCAGCAAAATGTCGAAAACCCGGTTTCGTTCAACAACTTTCAAAATTTGACCTTTGCATAACCTTTAAAGTCACAAAACAATGTTGTGGACATTAAAATAAGGAAACAGGATACGTGCTATAGCTTATTGGAGTTAGTTCGTCGAAGACGTCGAAAACCCGGTCGATTCCCACAACTTTGAAATTTGACCTTTGTGGCCTTTAAAGGTCAAAGGTCAAGGATTTGACCTTTGGTGCAAACTTCCTCCGGAACATTCTAGGAACAATACCGTCATAAGGCTATATGGCATTTCGCACTCTCGGATTATAATCCATACTTTGATGAAATCAGCGTAAAAACAAACTTGAAGGGGCGCCACGGCAAGGTGTTCGAGATAGAGCAAAATGGTTTCAAGACTTTAGGTGGGGAATGACCTCAAGATTATGCATAAAAAATATTGTCATCCGAGCTCTCAAAGTTTGGCGGTCGTATGATTTTTACGTCAAAATTCGCAATTTTCTAAGTTTTTGACCTTGTGACCTTGACCTTGGGAACGAAAATGAAAAATCGGCGACGACAAGTTTTAGATAATTCATTTTGCTATTCAAATACCGAAGAACCCATTCCATTCAGTCAATTCCCTAGGAGAAGGTAGATTTTTTAATCGACTACCCCTAAAAATGGCTAATTTTTGGACATGGCTCCGCCACAATGGCGTAGCCACGCCTCATCCAGGAAAACACAAACTAGACATTGATATCGAACACATAACCAAGTTTCATCGAGATCGGATCAAAGTCCACGGAGTTATGCTCTGGACAGACAACACACAGAAGACAGACAGACAGACAGACACAGACAACACACACACAGACAAGACAGACACACACACAGACAGACAGACATAACGAATAGTGGTCACTCTGGCTGGCGCTTGTGAACCAATAAAATGCACAGTGCGAGTTTGCTGCCATCAGGGTGCCAGGATGGCCTGGAGGTATACACACTCGCCTCCAAGCTTTGTCCACCCGGTCCGAATTCCTGACTCCAGCTTTAAACTGTCATGTTGGTGTTTCATGGGTGGAGTGATTCATCAATGTGTGCCGTCCCTCGGATGGACGCTAAACTGTCATCCCGTCTGTCTGCATGAGTTGATGGATGTTAAACACCCAACGGTGTCTTTTTCTTTGTGAAGAGTAGCTGAACTATCGCTGGCAGTCCAGGCACCATAAACAAATTCCAAATTGCTGCCCCCCAACGACTTAGCCGAACGTCAGGCCTGACCATCCGGTTCGTGAAAGACTCGGGCCGGTTTTTCCCCGGCCGATCCCACACATCGTGGCTGTTGAAGAAGAACAGCCAACTGCTTTTATCCACAAAATAATCTCATCGATGTTTTTGAAAGATTTTCATGGTGTGACAAGGTTTGTGTCGGCCATCAGGAGGCTTCCCTCGACGCTGCGTGAAAAATCTAAACCGTGACGTCATTGCATTTGATTGGCGGCTGTTAGTATTCAAAGTCGGCGGCAACAAATGACAAATGCTCTCCCATTTACCAGCATCACGATCTAGAAAGAGAGATGACAAGCAGCCAAAACTAAAAAATGTCGCAAGAACAACCCGGTTTGTCCGTTTCAACATAACAGATTTAATATGCAACAAAACAAACTCGATCTGATCACACACCACTTTTGCATAAATCATCCATTGTTAAAGAGACAAACCTTCCAAACACAAACTAGGCAATAGAGTGTAGACAAATCATTGATAAAAAATAAAAAAAGCAAGAGAGGAAAACCACCTCTAGAGAAAACAAATGATGTACACCAAACGAGTGACACTAACATGCCAAGAAACGAGTTAACATTAGCCTTTCAAGGCTATGCAAAGGAATGTCCTAAGTAATTCAAAAGTGACTCTTATCGAGGAAGGAAAACGATACAAAACTACATAATGAAAAAAAAGCCGACACGAGGAAATAACGAATCTCACCACTTACAAAAGAAACTAATTATGAAAAAACCAAATATGAAATGAAACACCTAATTTTTGCTAAGAGAAACCCCAAAGAAGATAAGATAAATAATTACAAAAGAAAGAGATTCTTCAAAAGTTAAAGAGGAACATAAATAACATCACACAAAGATATAAGCTAGCAAAGAAAACTCCTCTCCGAGCCCATAACACAATTCCAAACGAACCCTGCTATTCGCAGAAAAACCTATTAATACAACTGAGCTGTCTGCTACTAAAACCAAATGGGAAATCACAAAGGAAGCTATATAATGGTCGAGTAAAGGACTCATAAATCACCAAACAATCGATGAAAACAATTAATTAAAAACTTTCATTAACCACACACTCGAACAGTTTCTTCTAACCTATATAACAGTACAGGATATATATAAAAATCCCACAAACAAAGGACTATAAACAATAAAATTCTATAGATGTAAAATCGAAAAAGAAAATAATTCAGGAGAGTAACAAAATTCTATCAAAACTGCGAAGAAACCAATAGGGAGAACGCAGTTTACGAACTCGCAAAAAAAAATTCGAAAGAGGTAAAATTCAACAGAGCAACAAATAGAATCGGATAACAGAAACAAAAAGCATTAAAGCACTTGTCAAACATTCCAGACATGCTGCAATCGACTAAACTACAATCAAATCGCCTTCGTAGGGACCGCTAACGTCTGGGTCTCAGACAGACCTACCAGAAGGCGAAACTTCTGATTGAATCTCGACGTGCAACTCGCTATCACTAACAATAAATTAAGATTAGACACAATAAGTGACTAAATAATCTTGAAATTAATCTCATCGCTTTAAAAAAGGGAAAATTTACCTATTCCCAAATACTACTTCTAACCAAACACTCGACATCCTCTGGCCTCAAAAAGCCTCACAAAAAAAACAGTCTTCTACCAGCAGCGCGGAGATCCGAATCCTTTGAATCTATCATCTTTCCTCCCTTTCATTCTCAATAGCAAAGAATCCAAAAAATAATTCTTCTCCAGCAACCTAAAGATAGTAAATATTATTCCTCACAGTTGGCAGAGGAGACATGGTCCGTGATTCTCTGTTCAAGCAGAATTGTTTTTTCCTCGCAGACCTTGACCTTCCGGCTATCGAAGCGGAAAAAAATTCCACAGAGAAGCAAACAGATCAGAAATAGATGAAATAAGACGTAACACGAACGCAAGTGCTTCTCCAATTTGAAAAAACAGTAATAACTGACTCTGATAATCCCCACAAACAGTAAGCAAAAAAAGACTCTAGCACATCAGAGAAAGCCTCAAAACCCGAGTATAAGCTCGCAAATAATCATGAATCACATCATACAAATATGACCCAACACTACATATGGGAAGAGAACAAATCTGACAAAACAGTTAGAAGGTACAGGTATAAAAGTCACAAAAAAAGGTATTGATTGTCATGGTCATGTTACGTAATGCCGAACTACCACCATACCATGTTAGACAAAAATACGTTCAAACAAACTCCCGCAAGGTAATAACGAATAACTTATCAGAGAACGGGCTTACCATTGGAGAACCAAAACCGCTTACACAATGACCGCTCCATAAGGACCATAATGCAGCATGAGTACCAAAAACCATAGAAAGCACCCGCTCACGATGGCCGACACATCCGCACCTTAACATACAAATTCCCCACAAAGCTGATACGCAAATAAAATAAGCACAAGCAATATAACCCTATTGTACACTAAAACAAATGAAGAGAAACCATCTCTGAAACCTTAATTCAAAATGAGAAAGTCACAAACAACACTTATAAACAATAAAATATCAGCTAACGACCATGTTATCATCAAATAAATTGAAAAGGAGTCGGGATTATCTGAATAAGCCACATTGGATAAGAGAGAATTACACTGAAAACAATCCATCCGTCCAGCACTGCAGAACTTAACGCTTGCTTTGCTGCACAGGACAGGGATCCAATATGTGACAAGCAGACGGTACCATGTCTATTGAGAAGAATATTTCATCATCGAAAACAATTCAAAAAGAAGAAAACACAGGACACCAGGACAGATCACAAAACAGAAACAAGACGATGGTTCACAGCCAAGACGCCACCCACAGGCCACAATCTAAAGGGCGAGCATGAATCAGAACCCATATCAAAATCCACACAACAGAAACCCAAACACCAACAGAAAAGAACAAGCACAATAACGAATATAGTGCAAATACACCAAACAACAAATAAAGTCTGTAAGGTCGCAACGATCCTCCATTTGAAATTAGAAACTAGTTCAAGAAATAAACATTAACTACCATAAACTCGCCCTTCACAAGATAGTCAACCCAAGCTAGATATGCATGCAAAATGGACTATTGGCCATCCACACAAGACCCCCAGGTCATCAGCGCAGCTATGGAAACGGAACACATAGTGCTGTGAACACTTCAGAAAATTTGGAAAACCACCACAAAATCAGCGGAAAGTCAGACAAGGCGACTGCAATACGCACACCCTATGCATCTTCAGTCATTTCTGCTGCGATCTATACTCGGCCAGGAAAAGGAAGGAACTTAAATGAAAGCAAATGTAGTGTTATTTCCAGCCACCGGTAACCAGTTGACGGTATGACCTCTAAACGACTTCAAAGAAAAAAAAAAGAGATGGCATAAAACAGCAGCAGATCACAGACAACGTATACGAGCCATTAACAAATAAACAACCTAAAACTAAGCCATTTAAGGTCAGAAAGATGGATACATATTGAACACTCTACCATTTCAAGTGACCAGAACGAAACGCATCCACGCCAAGTAAAGGATTCACTTGGATCCAAGCATTCAAGCGAAAAAAAGGAAACCTAAATAAACCAAATAGTTTCTATGCAAAAACACACTAGAGAGACTCATACCTTTTAATCAATCTATAATAAACGAGAGTTAAGTTCATCTAGGTCGTAACCATACGAGCAGTAAATCGAAAGAAAACAGGATGCTAGTCCCTACAAAAAAACAGGATGGAAGGTAACGTGACCCCAACGCCTTCGAAACCGCACCTGGTCCATAGAACTGGCAAAACTAGACCTAAAAAAGCACTTGGAGTCAAACACTCCACCTGAAAAACACCAAAAACCCGCATAAGTCCACGACACCACACCCATAGAGTCACTCCTGCACATCGCGGACTAAACGATACCAGTGCATGAGAATACTCGGACCGGACATTATCAGCTACCATAAACAATAGCACTCCACACTACAACTGTACAAGTCTACCTGACAATATACTAACTTATGCTAATTTAATAGCAAATGCAAGCAAAGAGACATAAGCATGTTGAAAAATACCAGACTAACAGATAAACAAGACTTCGGGTAAGCCCCAGCAATAGTGCAACAGCACCATTACACACTCATCCAAAAATACCCGCTTAATCTAAAAAAATACACACACTCCCAAAGTCTCGGGCTGGCTCGCCGTCACCCGCTCGTCCCGCACGATCTGACCGTGATAATCCTTACCGCCTCCGCACTTACGGTCTCTCGTCCCGAGCCACTCACCGCCTCAGGCGCCCCATCCCCTTCTGCCCCTGTCACACTCTCTTCTCTCCGGCCCGCTTCCCCCTATTATGCTACGCAATCCTGCTCACCTCAAGACTCGTGAGACCATGGCCCCAGCCAATTTGCTTATTACGGAAACTCTCAAAGAACTGGATATCATCCCACCGGCCCAAAGAAATTATCAACCGACAACAACTGGCGTATGTCGAGACATATAAAGCGCTTTCGACTGGGAAAAAGAAGAGACTCAAAGATAATGAAACAAGAAACAAACCCTTCTACGACCTTTTCATTTAATAAATCTTTAAGGATACAGGTTCACAGCATCCAGAGCAGCACAAATAAAAAGAAACTACTGGCAAAGAATACTAACTCACACACACCTACGACCTGGGGGATATTTTAAAAATAGCTCGGTTAGATCTGAAAACCTAGTAAGATGTCCTTATATTCTCATCAAGTGTATTGATGATTGCAACAAGCCAGTTTGCGGAATAAACTTAATCCCCTAATCGAGGCCCTTCCATGTGACAACAATAGAATGCGTAATATGCACTTCACCTCACCACCTGTCAGACAAAGGGCAGATCAATTGCACTCTTCGAGCCCCGCTCCAGAAACTCAAGGTTGATAGTACCAGAAACACTAATCAAATTGAAATGCTATATATTAACAGAAAAAAGAACACTAAATGAAAATAAACCTAAACAGACGTAGATCTCTACGCATCCCGAATCGCACAAGTAGGACTAAAAAATAACTCTGTCGCCCCGCATGAAACAAAGAGAAAATCACACAGAACAGAGAACATAGGTTTTAAGAGATTTATAAGAAGGGACACCAGAACAACTAGGCAGTAATGATTAAGAGCACAATAAGTATTAAAAAATACTTGGTTCATCAAACGGTAAAACCACAAATTGGTGTTCTACTCCGGAGCCTAACAGCCTGAAGTTATTGCGGCCATTATAAACACCACCTCAAACGTATGAAATCGACAACACAATAACATTCTAAGCTACCATCCAGACAAACAAATGCTGCGTCAACGACATAGAGTCAACTACAAAGAACCTAAAATTTGACACAACCTGCCCACCACCATTCTTGGCCCTTGCACACTAAAAACTGCAATCTAGAACGCTGTCTCCACTAACGGAACGGAAACTGCCCAATCAAACCTACCACCACAAGCCAAACGGAACGAAGCGCTCGAACGTCAATACTGAAAATGGAGGGATAGTTCGTCATCACCAATGGAATTACATATTTAGAGCTTTCATGAATCATGTAGGTCTAACAATGAGAATTGATACATATCAAATATGAGGGGATGGGATACCAAAACTTAACCGATAAAGAGCCTAGATCGAGTGCCACAATAAAATTAATCCTGAACTTTTGAAATTTTAGGGCAAACACCGTAGAATAAGTTGTATTAACGCAAAATATCGCCCTACAACACAAAATAGGTGAATACTCTGTCAGACGCCCGGTGCAACCCCCATAACAACCCTGGAAATACACCTCCCGCCCAACTCGGAGCCCGTTTTACAGCGGACACACACCAATTCTGCGTCCCCCAGCCTCTACGCTCCCTCCTTCGCTGTCTCCCTGGCCCGTCCTCCCTCGTCCTGCAAATCTGTCCCCCGGCCCTCACCTTCGCTCCCTGCTCACTATTGACACACCTCATCAAACAAACTCTTACACAATAACACCTGCAGCCTCACCTCACCCGTAATTCTTCCACACTAAGCCCCGAACACTAGGGCACTTCCGCTCACGAGAGAGACGACTCATTTCAGGCACCAATGACCATCACACAATTATAAATCCCAACAGCCGCGAAACGTCCTTCCACTTCTCCCCACACAAAAATGAAATTGGCAAACTACAAGGTTAAAGTCGCCGGACACACTGTAACACCCACGAGGAGGTACTTTCTCGCCCATAGCCATGTTGTTCAGTCTACAATACTGGTCAATTCTATCAATTGGGCAGTCACCCAACCCAATAATACATCCACCAAAAACAACTAAAGCCAAAGAACATATCTTTAGAGCAACAACACCACGCTTGAGAGAAATTGAAGTGAGAAGCCCACAAATATTTAGAAACCATATGGGCCGTGATCACAGGTCCAAACCATCACAATCGCATAAAACAATCTAATCCTGAGACCACTTAAATATGAACCCCGGTATAAACAACCGTATACGTTCATTAATATACAGTAATGGAAGGGGACAAACTGTCCCGACATGTCGAGAGCAACATGTGTTAAATTCATAAAATGTGAAAGAAGATAAGAGAGTATAACCCCATACGGATATAGCATTGAGCCAAAAAGACAAACGTAGCTTCAGCGTCTACCAACGAAGAACGGTATGTGCCACTCGATAGCAACCATAACTCTGACCAGAGAATAAGTGCTCACCCATACCAGGAAGCTACGGAATGTGCCTGCCCCAAAGGAAGAATCCATCCGGGGAGCGAGAGCAGCTAAGATAAAGACCGTCAGAGGAGTCAGGCGTAAGCACCCTACAGAATAAAATATGATAAGTATAACACAGTCTAGTCATCGTCTGCAAAAGATATCCTATAACGAGCCGGTACATTATTTTTCGGTTAAAAATTTTCTCAGATATAAGGCACTCGGAAACCCCGAAGGCTGGAGCTAGCCATCACCAAGAAGCTTACTATCATGGAACCGAAGCCACCATCATTCACATTCAATTGGAGATTACAGAGCTTAAACCACAGCACAGCACACAAAACTGATGAAAGGGAACACACACCTCACACGACAAGCCTGGGAACACCCTAGTACTACGGTTAATCCCGCACACTCTCAATTAGCCCCAGACTCCCAACAGACCCTAAAGGGCCCAAAATAGTACGTAGCACATAACGCACCATGGCCTCGAATGTTTTCACAAGAGAGATTTTGATAAGGGTCATAAATGATTTAAGTAGAGTCCGACCCCATATAACAAATCCACACCAATCTCAGAGGACGCGAGAGTTCTTCCCACATCTGTCACCTGACCCAGTCCCCATTAAGGACAGCGAGACCAATCCTCTAATAGGCCCTAGCGCCCGTGGCCCAAATCTTCGTCCTCATGCCTCTCTGTCAAAGCGAACTCGCAGTATCAACTCCCTGGCAACTAGTACCATAGCTGTCCCCCAAACCACTAAACAGCCCCCCGCACATAAGCGGACGTACCACGACCCATCCTCATCCCACAAAATAGCCGATGTCTCCCATCCAAAACACAAATCACGGCTCGTACACATTTAAAATCGATGGCCTGAGCCACGAGTGCGAAAAAAGATGAGTCCAACGACCATTCCAACTCTGCGAGCAACAAAGGAACCAGACTCGAAAACTCATCAGTGAAACACAAAAGCTATGGACTAGCATGCACATTTCCTCTTGCGTCCAAAAAAGCACGAATATCAAATGCTTAAGCACCACATCAGCCCATCTGGTAAACAGTATAAGGGTGTAACGAGACAGTCCGCAATTATTAAAACAACTACAAACTCTTACCATTTCATCACACTTCTCATTCAGATAATGGTCAGGATTAAAAAAGGATGGTTGAGCGAGTACATGGGTCACATCCTATCAATCGAAATACTACTGCCACTAACCGAATCACACTTTCCTTTCAAACATGCGAACAATTACCACGCAAACTCCCCTAACAACCCCCCTCGGCGGCTCAACCCCACTCTTCACACTAAATCCTTATAATACAAACGGACCCATCCAAGCTAGAATCCTACGCCTAAATATCTTGTTATCAAAAATATCTATTAACATTAAAAAAATGTGTAGCCTTTAAAAACACTAATTCACAACTAACTCACTGTTAATAACCCATAGCAATTACACTATACCTCCACATCGAATATACACTATAATACACAAATCCCAATCCTCGAATCTTTCTCAACCCATCCCAAAAGCCTCTGAGAATACATTCGGGTAATAATACGAATAACCAGATACTAATCCATTTCACAACAACAACCATCACCCGATCTCTATACATCAAGTATTGAAACCATCAAATACATCACCCACCATTCACTCTTAAATAAACCATCACCATACCATCACCATCACCATCACCCCTCTATTACACCAATCCACTAATTATCCTATCCCACATCACCTTTGAATCAAATCTTCAAACACCTCCTTATCACCATTGCTATCACAGCCCTTCCATGAGAAAAAGCCAATAAGCGTCTGGTGAATGCCTAACACCTACAATCCACCTGTAAGCAAGAGATCTGCCTTGGTTAGGGTTCATTTAACTCCGACAGAGTCATCGACTCACTTCCGCTCGTAACAAGATAATACTATGGCACGAGTTTGCAGAATGAAGTTTAAGAGCTCAATTTTGTTTATTTCCACTTAGCAAGGGTCGCCGTCCCGAGTAATAAGAGCTCGCTAATCTCTTCAAAAAAAGGACACTCCGTGGGAATGTTTTCGTGTCTCATTTCGTTGTTTG
>CM068959.1:44238898-44252753 GCA_035128595.1 Eptatretus atami | reverse complement strand
GACGATCTCGCGAAACGAATTGTTTAGGAATGATGTTATCTCCTTGTTCACTGACATGATGTAACTCATGAGCAAAACATTGCACCAATGAGAAGCCCACACCGCACCCCCCCCCCAACATACCCCATCTCCCCCAACTACCCCCACTCCCTTCCCCCAACCCCATCCCTCCCTCTGGCCACTTTGGCTCCTCGCACCGCAAGTTATCTCTTTACATCTATTCCACTTTTCTCATGTTGGCCAAACTATGTAGCTACAACGTATGTTATGATGCCACGATCATCCTATTAGATGTTCAAACAACATTGAATTTTGTATGATCGAGAATTCCAGACCATCCAATGACCACGGCCAACTTCATGTTGTATCAATGGTTTTTTTTTGTTATTGTCCACGTGAAACATGGACATTTTCCTTCCCACGAGCAATTCAATGACATTTAGGAGGAAGGACGCACACGGTGACGCCTCGCTCGCCCTGTCTGCGAAACACGAGGATGACAGGATATAAAATCTGGGACAAGATTCGAACCCAGGCGAGAAAGCTCAGAGGTTCCTTCCACAAAGGGACTCCATTTTTATCTGCTGCTTTTGTTTTGACTCAGTGAGATGAAATTATGTCACAATCAATGGCATTCCGATACCTCGTATGATACAGCTCGCTGATCTGGCAAAACTGCAGTGAAACAGTTAAAAAACAAAACAAAAAAAACTCGCAATTTGTTGAGTGTGTTCGTATTTATTGGGCGTGGCCTATACTTCACACCAGCCAATGCCTGCCTCGCGCGCACGTCTTGCCCCGCCTTGTGGGCGGTTCCAGATCGGCTTAGCCAATGGCGATGAGGCTGGTGGTTCCACTGAGTAGCGAGAGAGCGCCTGAGCGCGGGATTCCAGTCCCGAGCACCTTTGAGCTCAGCACGTGCAGAGCACGGATGGATCGGGAGGGCTTGGGGTGGTCGAACGAAAGAGTGAGCGCAGAGGCATCGTAAAACCCACCATGAGCACAATGGAGTCGAGATTGGACGGGCGCATGGCCGATTCTGCTATTAAACCAACAAAGTGAAGGCACGTGAGAAAACAACCGACTACTCGGAACAGCGACGTCCCGTCCTCGAGAACTTGGAGCGTCTGAACACCATGTGCGTGCTTCTCAATCACCGTGCATCGGAGCACGCTGCTCTGTGTCCCCAGTAGCCGGGTGGTGTTTCGGGTGCTAGTGTTTGTGGTGGTTCCGGTAGTAGTAGTAGTAGTAGTAGTTGTGGTGGAGGAAGCAATACTCAAGTAGTTGTGGTGCACGCCGGTGAGCTGCGTCGCACGACGATGCGCGGTCCGGGCGCAGCATCTTGGCGGCAATTTTAAGACGACCGAAGCAATCGCCGGTCTTCTTAATGCAGAAGCGTCCGCTGTTGGCTATGTTTTCGGCCGTCTTCCTCTCCACCTACTTTTTCCTTTATTCACTGTCCGGTTGCTGCGAGAAAGCGGGCCAAATTCAGCCAGACCCGTCGCCATCGCGACGCCGAGACGAACAGGTGCACCTCGAGGTCTACCTGGAAGCGCGGAGCGGCTCCGCAGCGGGAGACAAGGGGCGCATTGAGAGAACCTCGGATGCTGAGGATGAAGGAGAATTGTATGGAGACGGCGTGCTGCTTCATGAGGACGAAGCGGCTGAAAATGGAAGCCAGAGCCTGCCCCAGGCGATCATCATCGGGGTGAAAAAGGCGGGAACCCGCGCCTTGCTGGAGGCCTTGAGGCAGCACCCGCTGGTGCGCGCCCTCGGAGCCGAGGCTCATTTTTTCGATCGGCACTACGGGCGTGGCTTGCACTGGTACAGGTAAATATCGTGCACTCTTCGTATACCTCTGTCAATATGTCCCCTCAGTGTCTTCTATATCGATCTCAATTTCTCCCCTCAGTTTGAACTGCCCTACCCTGATCTATGTGCTTCAATAACTAGCTATCCTCCATTGGTACCGACCTGTCGTCCACGTGTCCCAATACCGATGCACCGTCAGAAACGCACTACCCTTGTCCCAATATTAAAATGTGACTTAATATCTATGCTCAGTTGGTATTCCACTGACCTCTACAAGTGTCTCACTAACTAGTCTCTGTAAGACCAACACCACCCTCAACATGTCTCAATATCTATCCTCGCCTGGGACCACACAAGTGTCGACATGTCTTCAAAACTACCCTCCATTGGTATCACACTAGCCTCTACACCTGTCTTTAAAACTACCCTCCATTGGTATCACACCAGCCTCTACACCTGTCTTCAAAACTACCCTCCATTGGTACCATACTAGCCTATACAGTATACACCTGTCTTCAAAACTACCTTCCATTGGTACCACATTAGCCTTCACACCTGTCTCCAAAACCACCCTCCATTGGTATCACACTAGCCTCTAGACCTATCTTCAAAACTACCCTCCATTGGTACCACACTAGCCTATACACCTGTCTTTAAAACTACCTTCCATTGGTATCACAGTAGTCTCTACAGGTGTCTCCAAAACTACCCTCCATTGGTACCACATTAGCCTTCACACCTGTCTCCAAAACCACCCTCCATTGGTATCACACTAGCTCTAGACCTATCTTCAAAAACTACCATCCATATGTATCACAACTAGCCTCTACACGCTGTCTTCAACTACCTCATTGGTACACACTAGCTCTAGAACTCCAAACTACCTCCATTGGTATCACAATACCTCACACTGTCTCAAAAACCTCATTTATCACCTAGCCTCTACACTGCTCTCCAAAACTACCCTCCATGGTGAATACACTAGCTCTCTACGACCTGTCTCCAAAATACCCCTCCATTGATATAACACTAGCCTCTACGACCTGTCTTCAAAATTACCTCCATTGTATAACACTAGCTCTACACCTGTCTCAAAACTCTACACCTGTCTCAAAATACCTCCATTGATAACACTAGCCTCTACACCTGCTCTCAAACTACCCTCCATTGATATAACACTTAGCCTCTACACCTGTCTCCAAAACTACCTCCATTGGTATCACACTAGCCTCTAACCTGCTCTCAAAACTACCCTCCATTGGTATAACACTAGCCTCTACACCCTGTCTCCAAAACCCATCCATCTGGTATCACACTAGCCTCTACACCTGCCTTCAAAACTACCTCCATTGATTAACACTAGCCTCTAACCTGTCTCCAAAACTTACCCTCCATTGATATAACACCTAGCCTCTACACCTGTCTTCAAAACTACCTTCCATTGGTATCACAGTAGTCTCAACAGGTGTCTCCAAAACGCCCTCCATTGGTATCACACTAGCCTCTAGACTGTCTCCAAAACTACCATCCATTGTATCACACTAGCCTCTAGACCTGTCTCCAAAACTACCATCCATTGGTATCACACTAGCCTCTACACCTGTCTCCAAAACTACCATCCATTGGTATCACACTAGCCTCTACACCTGTCTCCAAAACTACCCTCCACTGGCACCACACTAGCCTCTAGACCTGTCTCCAAAACTACCCTCCATTGGTATCACACTAGCCTCTACACATGTCTCCAAAACTACCATTGCTCTGTGGGTTCGATTTTTATGATTAAATGGCTTTTATGGTTGGAAAATACCGAAGGTGTGTCCAGGTACACTCGATTAAAGTCGTACGGTTCAAGATGCACTTTCACTGGTATCCATAAAGTACGTCCTTTTTGTCCCACATGTACAGATTGTACATCATATATGAACCGCCATGCATGTTTAGGAACTTGCCGAAGGAAGTTTCTGGAATCCGAGTTTGTTTCTGCTCATTTTTTCTCGTTTACCCGTAACTTTGTTGTGTTTTCGGTGTGATTGCACAAGTTGCCCTTTAAACTTTGTTCTCTCTTCCAAACATCGAATGTTGACTATATTAAACCAAAGGATCATGGGAAATATTGTACATGTAATTTATTGATCTACCTGCGGTGACAGCATCACAAGGTAATTATAAAGTCACAGGTAAAGGTCCTGTGCCCGTCATGACTTTTACCGAGCTGGGAATTTGGTTAGAGCACCGACACACGATGACCTACTGTTTTTGAAACGTAACAGAGGATATTTTCCCCGTCCAATAAGCGGAATGCAGACGGGACGGCCGGCTTTACGTCCCCCCCCCCTTATAGACTGCGTACTTCAAGATGCAGCACTTCCTGCTTGCACCGCGACAATTCGATTGGACCCGTCGCTGATCGAACCAGGAACCAGGTCGATAACGAGCGAGAAAAGCACCTGCTGAACGATCTTGCCCCTAAATTCTCAGAAGGCAACACCCACCGGGCAGAGGCAAAACTTCTTACTCGACTTGACTTCTTGAACCAGTTCACTGTGAAGTGAATGGAGGATTCCTGATGGCGTTTGTCGTTCGGGATTTGGTTTTTCCGCAACGAAGAACAAAAGCCGGACTTGGTGACCCACATTGCAGGTTGTCCTTGAACCTTGCACCAGTTTGCGATGAATGCTGTGATGGAATTTCCCAAAGTTTGATTACTCGACCCCGTTTTTATTTATTTATTTTCGAAGAGGGAGATAATGTCTGTAAATGAATACTTTAACGGCCTCAATTTTTCCCCCCACCTTCTCCTGGGGTCCTACGGGAACATTTTTGGCCCAAGGCTTTCACGAACTGGCTGACTAAATCTGACGTAGTACCGAAGGTCATTTGGGCAGCAATTAGTCATTTGTTCAGGCTGCCAGTGATGACTCTTCGACTCTACGCTAAAGACACTGTGGCATCTTTAACGTCCAACAGATAATGATAGAAGATGGGGCACCCGGCATTATGTCCACCCAAGGGCCGACAGACTGTGATGCAACACCTTGCATGCGAAGCACCAATCTAATAGTCAATAGTGTATGAATCGGGTCGGCAATCGAACGCAGACAACTGCATACTATTCAAAGGCAAGAGCGCTACATCTGCACCACCCTATTGGGCAGGGTGGGGATGCATTCCCGATTCATAAATGTGTTGGTATCGAATCAAAACATTATGTAAAGTGAGACAAGAGGACAAAAACCCCTCCCCCTACCCCACTCATGTGTGACCTCCTCTGTCCTGGTTAGATGTTCAGGATTCTGAACATCGGCACCAGATTGCAGTCCAGCTGATGGTATAACAGGCAATTTCAAAAAATAAACATATATATATATATATACACACACATATGCATGCATGGCAGGTGAGGAGCGAGAGAAGGGATTTTGCCCCCATCATGCTCTTCCACATTAGTATGCAAGCCTGTCTTTATTATCCTACCCTATCGATGTGTCTATGACACACAATCGTGTCTTAATTGTTATAACAACTGCTGTAAGAAATATATACAATCAACACTGACTTGTACCCATAAAACCTCCTTTTCGTAGCTATCATGTGCAGCCTGTGGCTGCTGGTTGCATCATTTTCTGGGGGCTCAACTGTGCCGCTGATGCAGTGCCCTCTATTACCAGGACACTGGTAATTAATCATTTCGCCAACCTCGGAAGGATGATGGGCTGAGTCAACCCCAACTGGTGTTGATTCAACGGTGGCATGACAAGGGCTCAAACTCAAGACCCTAAGATGTTAAGCCAGCCACCCTAACAGTTAGGGGCCAACGCCAGGCTTCTCCTTTGAGTGAGCACACCAATAGACAACCTTTGTGGGTTTTTTTGTTTTGTTTGTTGTTTTTTCAATTTTAAAAAACATTTATTTCCATAGTTGCCAATGTAAGTACAGTAAAATTAAAATATATGAAAGTAATACTTCCAGAAGTTGGTGAACTCAGACTACAATCAAATAACAGTTACAGAAGCAAATATGGAGGAATATTCACAAGCCGAGGCTTGTATTGATATGCCGACGGACTAACAATGTAAATGACGAACAATAAATTGGACCAAAACTACCGGATAGCAAAGAATTAAGGAAAAATGGTCAACAATACTGTGAATAGCAAATACAAGAATAAACAGATAAAAAAAGTGAAATAACAACAAAGCAAAGAGTTGCAAAAGTGAATAACAAATCAATGTGTAAGAAAGGAAACTTTCAACAATACAAAATCAAATTTGGTTTATAAGCAGACTTAAACTGACCCACAGACAACTGTGCCTTTACTGCTCTATCAATACTATTCCAAAGGCGTGGTCCATGTTAGCGTAGTGTATTAATCGAGTAAAATGTAGAAACAGGTAATCTTGTGATCTCGTGAAATGAGTGCGGATATCATGGACTGCTGTAAAGTAAGATGAAAAGACTTGTGGAAGAAGATTGTTGATGTCATGTCAGGTGAGGTGTGGGAGCATGTGCCAGAGCAGCGCGTTGCTGCGTCCACTTTCTGCCAGTACTCCAGGGGCCTCCGTCTGGCTATCCCCCAGGCAGATGCCTGGCCCATCCCCATTTCTTTGAGATGCTGATCAACCTGCTG
Organism: Eptatretus atami; assembly: GCA_035128595.1. Taxonomy (NCBI): domain Eukaryota; kingdom Metazoa; phylum Chordata; class Myxini; order Myxiniformes; family Myxinidae; genus Eptatretus; species Eptatretus atami. Next base: position 44,246,311 of record CM068959.1, on the reverse strand, counting down.
CATCCACGAGGAATGTGGTCAGCCCATTGGCCTCCTCCACTCACGAGGGTCTCTCGCTGAGAATCTGGTGAGCGGGATCAGTGTCAGGAAAACAAGCCACATGTCCATACAGCCACAGCTAACGCTCACAGACGATGCAGGTAAGAAATCTCATTTGAGTCTCTCTCAGCACCGCTCGTTGGACATAAGTCCGACCAGCAATAGCCAAGTATTCTCTGAAGAGACCTGGTACCAAAGGAGTTGAGTCTCCATCTCAGATCCCTGGTCAGTGTCCAAGTCTCACACCCGAAGAGCAAGACTGGAAGCACCATGTCCTGAAGACTCGACTTCTTGTCCTCCTGCACAGGTACCGACAGTGCCACACCCCATAATACAGTGAATCCATGACTCCCCAGACATTTAATGACCTCTGGCTCGCAGCCAGCAAAGACATGAATATCACTGCCAAGGAAAGTGAATCTCTCTGTGACCTCAACATCCTCACCACAATCAGGTACAGACAAGATAGCAGCATCCAGATGTCTTGAAAGACGATCTTAGTTTGGACCTAGGAAACCCGTAATCCCAGCGGCTCTCGACTCCTCATTCAGCACTCAGAGGCCCCCAAAAGGATTTCCAGAGTCTCGCAAAGATGACTGCATCATCTGCGAAATCAAGGTCAGAGACTTGACATTCTCAAATGATGCACCGCAGCTTGATCTCCACACCTCCCCAGAATCCAGTCCATACAAGTGCTGAAAAGTGTGGGGCCAAACACACCCCTGAAAACACCAGTAAACACGGAGAGATAAGTCGGAGATGGTATCACCACATCTCACAGCACTCTCAGTACCAGGTATGGTTCAGATATCAGATTGATCAGTTTTGGTGGCACCCCACGAAGACCAAGTATCCTCCAGAGGGCATCCAATTCACTGAATCAAACACTTTGCAGAGATCAACATAAGCTGCAAGCAGCCCCTGCGAAACTCCGACTGCATTCGGTGAGGAACCGAAGAGCAAGGATAGGTCAGTCTTGACCTCTTTGGTATAAAGCCTGACTGCTCGGGTGCTGGTGCTCAGCAGATGGTGGCGAACCCATCATAATTATCCGAGCAAAGACCTTGCCGGGCACTGAGAGCAGCGTCACCCCTCGGGAGTTGCAGTCTGCGATCACCCTCCCTTTCCAGAGAGGGACAACAAGGCCCTCCTTCCAGTCAGTTGGGATGATGCCGTGTTCCAGGAAGAGCACAGAACTGCATGCAACTACATGAGTGCAGGATTTACATTGTCTTAAGAAATTCAGCATGGATGCCACAGATCACAGGAGCTTTACCCCATTTCCAGTGTTCACTGCAGCCTGTGATTTTACAAACGAAAATGGATCCCAGTTGATTGGAGGTCAGCAATAGGGATAGTAAACCCCTGACATCCAAGTCAATAGCTAGTGGATCAGCCTGGTACAGCGCTCAAGTAACCGGCCCAGCGGGCCTTCACTTCGGACTCCTCTGTTAAGAGCCCACCTCCTCTCGCTCAACTGCAGTACACCGAGGGATGGGCTTGGAGGAACACAATGCCAGAATTCCCTGTAAGACGAGGACACACTTACCACAGTTGATCTCTCAACCCCTCACATATTCTTCGCACAGAGGCTCTTGTCCACTCCTCAGGCATGTTCATTTTTATGCCTCAACTCTCTGAACAGCTCAGCTCTGCATTCAGCCTGGCCCTACGACCTGGTCAATGGTATCCAGTGTTCCTTGAGAGACAAATTTCTTCTTTGACCTCCAGTGAGTTCAAGACTTCCACCAGCAATATCAAGGATGGTGGTCTTGAAGGCACTCCACAACTCTTCAGGATTCCCCAAAGCACCCAGACCCCCCAATCCCCACTCAGCCTGTTCACAAACTCCTCAGCTACCTCTCATCCATGAGCTTACCAACATCCAGTAGCTGGATTACCATTCTCCGGATTTAGGCTGCAACTTCAGAGTTGCTAACAAGCCGGTGGTCAGTATGAGGAACTGAGCACTCCGGTAGACCCTGCAGTTCTGGATTATCCTCCAGTGACCATCAATGAGCACATGGTCAATCTCCTTTGGCACACCACCAGTGTTGGAATGCCAATTCAGCAATGAGCCTGTGGGTGCTGAAACCATGAAGCAGCCACCCTATGTCCATGACTTCTTGCAAAGTCAAGGAACTTTGTGCTTTTCTGATTCACAGTTCCAGAGCATGGCCAACACATGTCTCTAACCATCCCTATTAGTTCCAGTCGATGCATTGAAATCCCCCAAGACTAGAAGAGGATCTTGCCTGGGACACTGATCAACCATAGACTCGAGCATGGCACAGATAACCTTCATGGTGAGATCACTCGCCTAGCAGCAGACATACACAGAGACCAGGGAAATGACACCAAGGAGTGATGAATCCTTCGGCTCATAATATGCTCATTAACCAGTGTTTCCTCAATTATCATTGGAGTCAGCTTATTGGACACAGCTACAGCAACTCCTTGAGCATGGTAACCATCAGAGCGACCAGACCAATAGTCGTTACCACCCGCCCTGATCTCGCCACTATCTGGTCTCCGAACCTAGAGAGTGCTGCAATACCAATGTTGAAACGCTTTAGCTCAGATGATAACAGAGACAGGTGATCATCCTCTCTTAAGGATAGGGCATTCCAGGCACCCACCCAAAGGGACCCCCTCAGGTTACCACAAGGTGACGGCAGTGTGGTGGACGACACCTCAGCACCACCTCGACACACACTACCGCAATCTGTCCCGGGAAGGTTACCCCGTGGTTTTCCTCCTGTCATCAAAGAGTGGGGGTCCCGACGGCTTTGCCCCAATCCCGTAATCCAGTTCGCTGTCCTGCGAAGGGCACCTGCACAGGAGGTACTCCCACGCAGTGGGTTTTCAGATTTCTTTGCATTTTTCTTGTGTTTTGCGAAGTGAAGTGTTTTACGGTGGCTGGAGTGCAAATCCTGCCCCCAACCTCCGAATAAAAACTAACGCAACTGCAGGAGGACATCCACAGACACAGTTGGGCACTAGATATAGATGGCCGTTGGCTCACAAGGAGCTCCTCTACCCTTTGACAGGTTTTGTTTGTAATCCCGCTGGGTGTCCATATCCATACACCCTCCTTACCAGGAAACCTGGTGGGGGAGACGGTTTAGTCGCTGACAACCTGACCATGAAACAGTTTAGTGCAGGTTTACATGGTACTGCGTGCAAGTCACAGATCGAATCTGGCCTGGCCTGATGAATAAATTTTGTTGATATGCTTGTGCATAAATATCCCTGTATGTAATTTGTTAATGTCAAAGCGTGTCGATGTGTTGAGTTTTGTGAAAAGAGGTGCATTGTGGTCCTGTGAATGAGAAAGGGTACAGATCCTTATTGAACGCCTTTGAATAACTGAGAGTGAGTGTAGCTGATTGTTACGAGAGCGTGCCCAGACAACCTTCTCACCAACAGGTCTATTTTTGTTTTGAAATGAAAATAGTTGTCGATTTTATTAAATCATTTGTCTTTATTATAAATTGTTCATCGAAGAATTGGCAGAAGAAGTTCGCCGAAAACAGGAGCGACCGTTTTTTGAGATGTCAATTTGAGGGTCGTGCCAAGGTACGAGTTGCAAATGCCAGTGCTGTAACATCCCACCAACCAAGACACTTTGATGAGGGCGGTGGTGTGACCAGTTGCTATTTCATATCGCTGTTCACATAAAAATGAAGCCGCTTTGAAGATGTGCTGAATGAATTAATAATGTATAAATATAATAATGTGGAATTGCATATTGAATCTCCAGATTCCTGGCTCATCAAACAGTCGCACTGCAGACCATCTTGACCTAATGAAGTACAACGGTACAACCAACCAGCTCGAACCTTAGACTCCAGTTCATGTTGCATATTCATTAAAACCATTATCCAATATCGGGGTTCATGTATTAATCGTAATGCATCGGTACACGTGTATTATATAAATTTGGCGAACCCCGTTCATTCTCTACATTCTCGTTCATTTATTTAAATACTCTACCGAGTAAGCACAAGTATGCTACTACCAACGTAGATCATGTACATTTCCTGGTCAAGAACGTTATTTGATTTTTGCCTTTAAAATCCTTTTGGTCTTGCTGAACCAAGAGATGCAGTAGTTTTGGCGATAATGACCTCACCCTCTGGTGGAGCATTAAAAAGGGGATAGGTTTGTTTTTTTTTCCTATTACTTTTTCCTATTTTCATATTTTTTTATTGTTTGTTCGATAAAAGGGGTTGTGTTGGGAAAGGGGTGTGCTTTCAACCTCCTTAGATTCACCCCTCAAGACAATAAGTAATTCTTTCCACCATAAGTAGAGATAAACGTGATGTTTTAAACAAAACTGGCTTATTAGATTATCCCCATACAGTATTGTAGTTACCACCCTGCAGCCACTATTCTCGGCATGGCCGAGCTTGCTCTGATAATGTCCAAATTTTGTTAACTGTATGAACTGTAGCAATCGTGTCATGAGTGATTATAATCCCATGATATTGTTCAAAAGGAAGTATTTCCCATTGTGAATATGGATACAAAGTATGTATTGGTAAAATATTAAGCAATTCAGGCACAAAGAGGTCACCGACTTGCAGCCAAAAATGCCCCAATTGGTATCCAAAACAGCATGCTTGCGACCAAACAATAGCCCGCTTTGATCAAAAGGAAAATCACCCATTGGTGACCAAATATTGGCATGCCTGTGACCCAAAACATCGCTTGACAAAACTGGGGCCCACTTGCAACTTAAGAAGGGCCTGCGTGTCATAGAAAAGGAATTGCTTGTGATCAAGCGACAGTCTGCTTCTCATCCAAAAATTGTGAAAAAATTTTTTTTCTTGTTTTTCTTTGTTATTCGAGCAATGTCCATATTCACGTGGTGAAATAACTGTCTTGAGGAACAGGTTACATTGTCACCTTCCATCATGTCTCTTCTGAAACCGATGGATTGCTTTTATTTTACTCCTAAAATAACTAGCAAAGAAATGATGTATGTTTGTGATGTGATATCACATGTCTGATGGGATGGGGTGTGCACAGGTAGTGTACTTACCTTTTGAGTGTAGTGTACTTGGTGTACTTAGCCTGGGTTTGATTCCCAACTTGACCATGTAAACTGTCCGATGGACTATCGCAAGCAGCGCGTTGCATCACAAAGCTGTGTTTTCCATCTGCCGGCATTACATGGTGGACGTTAAAAAACAAGCTCGAATGAGCTAAGATCCTCGTCCTCTTAATGATGACGTCATAAAAACGAATATGACGTCATTGTGATGTATTCAGGTTTGCGATAAATTATCTGTGCTAATGCCCGGCTTGATTCCCGCAAACAAACTTCAAACTGCTTGCCTAGTTTTGGAGATAATGGTATAGGCGATTTCCATTAGCGGCGATATTATGACGTCAACTTTTTTTCTAGGAAGATTTCCAAAATCGGAGATGGTTACTGCCTGCGTGTGGGCTTTCTGCATATACATGGCAAGTTTCACGAAGATCCGATGAAGACTCTGGGTTCTGAAACAAAAAATGTCAAAAAAATAGGAATGACGTCATAGTGATGTATCAATGTGCAGTAATTCATCTCTGCTAATGCCCTGTTCGATCCCGCAAACAGAATTCAAAAAGCTTGCCTAGTTTCGGAGATAATTTTTTAGGCGATTTCCATTAGCGGAGATATTTTGACATCATAACTTTTTTTCTAGAAGGATTTTCAAAATCGGAGATGGTTACTGTCTGCGCAGGGTATTTTTACATATATATGCCAAGTTTCAAGAAGTTTCGATGAAAACTGTAGGCTTTGAAACAAACTAGTTTCGGAGATAATGGTATAGGCGATTTCCATTAGCGGCGATATTATGACGTTAACTTTTTTCTAGAAAGAATTTCCAAAATCCGAGATGGTTACTGCCTGCGCGTGGGCTTTCTGCATATACATGGCAAGTTTCACGAAGATCCGATGAAAACTCTGGGTGTGAAACAAAAAAGTCAAAAAATAGGAATGACGTCATAAAAATTGATATGACGTCAGCGTGATGTATCATGTGTGCGGTAATTCATCTCTGCTAATGCCCTGTTCGATTCCCGCAAACAGAATACAAAAAGCATGCCTAGTTTGAGATAATTTTTTAGGCGATTTCCATTAGTGGAGATATTTTGATGTGATAACTTTTTTTCTAGGAGGAATTTTCAAAATCAGAGATGGTTACTGTCTGCGCAGGGTATTTTTACATATGTATGCCAAGTTTCAGGAAGTTTCGATGAAAACTGTAGGCTGTGAAACAAAAAAGTCCACAAGAAGAAGATGAAGAACAACAACGTGAGTAAGACTTAGAGATCCTCCACGAGGATCTAAAAATCCCACAATGTCTTTCGCAACGCGTAGGTGTGTTATTGCCAATACTCTGTTCAAATTACAAATTCCTGGCACCTTCATTTGAATGTGAGGCCTGTCCAACACGTTCATGAAAGACTTTGGCAGAAAACTTTCCCTGCCTGACCCCACAATGAGGTGGGATTAAAGAAGTATTTTATTCTGTTTGATCGCATCGCATGATCAAACATGGAGCAATCGTTTGCAGAATTATTTTATGAATAGGACTGAGATTGTACAATGCATGAAAGATAAGTCTCCATTGGCAATTCCAGGTAACTATACATATGATTCACAGACACTATTCAGCCAATTACCAGTCACTATCCAGACAATTCCCAGACACTATCCAGACAATTTCCAGACAGTGTCCAGCCAATTCCCAGTCATTATCCAGACTTCCCAGACACTATCCAGACAATAATGGATCTGTTTCTAAAATAGTTGCACGTTTATGACCTATTGTTCCGATATTATGCCACTTTCTTTTGTTCCCGTTGGTCTTTTAATTGACTCTCTCTAGCTCAAGCGATTATCCTCCTCGTTTGTAAACTCCACTCGTGAGCATCCAGATCATGATGGGTTTGTCGTGAGCAATTGGAGGAGTGAAGGAGCATTTCATGCACAAGGTTTTGCATGCGTCACGGCCATGAACGCCCTTCGCTTCGGAAATCAATTGTCAGTGCTTTGACAATGGTTGGATTCTCGAGAGAGACTGTAATGTTTCCTGGCTCTGCGGGTTAATCCTGCCCATAGCCCTCATGCCAGCCGTGCCTCATTCGCCATCAATAGTGGACCCCTTCTGCCTCCCCCTAAAGCTTACTCAGGACACTTACCCCTCATTCTCACTGAGGCAGATGCACCCACATTGGAAAGCTATAAGAGTGTGAAATCGAGGCACGTATTGATCTGTCAAGTGAAGTAAATGACTTGCAATTGATTGGTTCGCTCTAAAAGTAAGAACCATGTAATACTGTAGACTCCGTGCACCTGTGCAAGCCTCTCTCTCA
>CM068959.1:44220368-44231488 GCA_035128595.1 Eptatretus atami | reverse complement strand
ACTTTGATATTCTAACTTTATAAATAATTTAAATTATTTTTTTATTGTTTCTGATTAGTTTTATTTCCTCATGGTTAAGACAGTGACGTCATATTTATGAGTGTTCCACACCATGACCACAACCATGTCGGAACCTATTCTTTGCAACCCCAGCAACGCCACGTTATGGTGAATGGTTCACATTGATCAGAATGGTCATTGCCCGATTTGGAGTTCTGGTAATATATTGATGTCACTAACCACGGTAGATTTTATACATGGCATTCATTTCACAATTCCTTCGCACTGTAAGGCACAGCTTGCATCAAGATTGGTATTTAATTCCAGCTTCAGAGCCATGTTTCATGCATGATCAGATTCGAGGCCACAGGATTGGAGGAAGGCATCCGGTGTTGTTAAATCCATTCATTGTTTGCTACTTATGTGTTGAGTCATCGTTTTAGGAGGTGAATCATTTATGAAAACAAAGTGATCAACATACAAAACCAGGAAGATATCTTTTCACATTTTCAAAAGGCCGAAACATTGTCTCTAAGTTATAATTGTCCCATTGCAGTTTTTTTTTTGCTGCTTCTCGCTTCCTACGCTTTCATTGAATGCGTCCGTTATGTGCAAAGCCATGTTCAATGAACTACCGAGTGGTTAAATGTACAGTTTGTGAAGTATATTTTCAATAAAGTTATGCATTTTTAATCAACCTTCACAAGCGTTGTGGATAAAGAGCCCACTCTGTTCAAAGCAGGCACCCCATTTCCAAGGGTGCTTCGAGAGTATGTTTTCATTACAACCAGAAGTTGACATCAGCGCATTGGCAAAGGATGGTACGACACTGATAATTTAATTCCACCCCTCTTTTTATTTGCCCCCATGCCTTTATCATTTCAATATAATTCCCAATATCAACGATATAACATTCCAGCTTCATATTACATTGTGTCGTCAAACAGCATCACCTTTAAGCTTGAGTATGACATTATTACTGTGTGTGTGTGTGTGTGTGTGTGTGTGTGTGTGTGTGATTCTGTTTAGAAAATGTATCTGTGATGCAGTAAGAGGCTAGCAGGATGGCTTAGAGGTCAACACACTTGCCTCTGAACTGTCTAGCCTGGGTTTGAATCCTGACCCAGCTGTAAACTTCCATGCTGGTGTTTCGCAGGGTGATTCATCAGTGTGTGGTTTTTCCCTTGGATGGATGTTAAACTGGGTGTCCTCTCTGCCAGAATTAGTAGGTGGATGTTAAAAATCTCATGCTGTCTTTCGTGAAGGAGGTGAGCTATTGCCAGCACCATGGCCAAATTCCAAATTCCTGCCCTGACTTCCTGAGTTGGTTCTGCCCTGACTTCCTGCCCAGCTTCGAGGAAAGTGTGCATACCTCAAGGCCATCCTGAATCATGATAATGATTGATTATGCAGTAAGCCTGCCTACCCCTGAGATACTGAACTTCTCGTAGTATTTGAAAACATAACAATGTAATAGTGCTCAGTTGATCGCACACTCAACCATTGTGGGACAATGACTGACTTAGAATCTGAAAGTCCAAATCCATGGTGTCCTGGCAGCCAAATGTTGGTGAATGACTGCATGGTGAATTGGGAAACCTGGTGAACACCGTTCCTGTGTAATAAATTTCGAAATCAGAACGATATTGCCACGGCGACTTCCCTAAACCAAATTCAATAAATTCTTAAGTCACTGCAATGAGCTCATCGTGTCACTTGTAAATTACGTGTGAAACGCGCAGTGCGCCTTTTTCGATAGATTCAAAATACATTCAAAACGCTCCATGTGCATATTGTGAATCAGAACTTCCAAAGCTGAAGTGTCTGTGAGATTTTTTAGTTGAATATGTCCCTTTGTCTTGTAAAATTGAAAACCAGAATATCATACCTTGAGTGGCGATGGTCTTCATTTCAATGACTTTCAAAAGCCCCTCTTCAGCTGGAACTCTATTGCAGTCAACAGTCATTGAATAGCATCAGTAAAAGAGTAAAGTATCAAACCTCTTTTTTTTTTTTAAATGGAAATTGAAAGCGCAGCTACATGTTTGATACGCAGGCTGATATTGAATGTGGAGGGTGTGCATTGCATACTGTCAACATGTGGAGGTGTGAAAAAGAATGCTCAAAGGAAAAGAATTTTAAAAAACCAACTTGAGTGCACAGAGGCATGTTTTGGAGGATAGTAGGGGATGGGGAGAGGATGTTTGCAGATATAGGAAAGTGAAGATAAAAGAAAAATCAGAGGGAAATTGTTCAATGACCCACCAAACGATCTTCTCGCTCTGCTGAGCTGCCAGCAGGAGGGATGGAGAATCATGGCGGAAGTGCTTAATAGGGACGCTTGGCAGTGTTAGCATGATCTGTGTCTTCTATCTCTCAGAGGAGCGCCTCTGCTCTCTCTCTCTCTCTCTCTCTGAAAGTACAATCCAAGGTTTTTCTCCATTTTGCCATCAATGAGTTTCCATGCACTCGATTGTTGTCTCCATTTAACTTGCTCTTTCTATATTTCCTTCTTCCTCCTGTCATCCTATTGTTGAGTATTCTGGAAATCACGTAGAGGACCAGCATGAGTGTATATGAAAAGGATGAGATTTATTCCAACAAATCTTCCAACATTGCAGTTCATAGTTAGCACACCTGGTACATTTACAGGTGTAACTGGAGCACAAAATAATCTTTCCAGTCTTCCTAAACCTCAGTATAGATTCCATCTTGTTAACTCTGTGGAGAGGCATCTAGAATGCTAAAAGGAAAGTCTCACCCAGGAAGCCCCACCGATTGGGTAACCCTGTAAAGCAATTATTCCTTTTGCTACAAGCTCAAATAATCACAATGAGCAGAGTCTCGCCGGTGTATACTCAGTGCCAGATTTACCTTCTCTGCTGTCCTCAGCTAATTTTCAAAACCACCCCACCCATACCCACACTCTACCTTACTAACTACAAACTTGATCAGATCTAGACTTTTGGGTGCTGATGCTGCAGGGGGGTTTTTTTGTTTTTGTTTTTTTGCATCCGTTTTTGCACTGACATCGGCAGTTGGTTATGTTAGAAGGACAATAATAAGGGCTTTATCCACCATGTCTTGGAAATGCTTTTCTAAGAAGAACAATTTTGTGTGAACACAGGCAATTTTCACAAGTTATGAAATCACAGATATGACCAATTCTTTGCTGCCCATACTTCAGTTGCCGCCATAGGTTGGGGCGCCGTGGCCTATGCGGAAATCCGGCCCAGGGTATACTGATTACAATCGTTCAGAGAACGAATGATCATTGTGAAATTAGATCTACGTGTGGACTCGAACACTCACTGACGTACGGACCGATTACAATATCGCCTCTCCCTTCGGGAACTGGCGAGGCTGAAAAGCTATCTTTCCCAACTTTGTGACCATTTTTACCCTGTGTATGTGAAATGAAATGCAGAGTTAAGCAATTGGTTCACTTCTGTTTGTCTGTCTGTCTGTCTGTCTGTCTGTCTGTCTACAGATGTCAATTTAGGATCGAGGAACAACTTGATTTCAATTGAATATTGTATTTTGAACACTAATCGGAAAACAAACCTGCAGTTTAGCAGTATTTTGGCTCTGAATTTGTCCCAATCGTACATAAGCAGAGAGGCGTGAGATTTTTATTATTATTATTATTCTGTCTACCTGTCTGGCAGTCAAACAAAATTGAAAAATCATTCCAAACAGGAAAGTTGCTGTTATTGGCGACGTCATAAAGGACACAAACAGCAGGTATGAAGAACTCATGAAACATGTTAAATAAGGTGGTGTGAAAGGAAACTTCATCACTGATGGTAAACCTCTGAAATAAATTTTCTACGGCCTTCAAAATCTTTATTTTATTTCAAATCAATTATATAGTTGAACACTGAAGAACACAAATCGTCTTTATGGTCTTTTTCAAAGGCCTTCCGTTTAGCAGCACTTGGACAAAATATAATGGCATTTAACATCATCTCGACCAATCAAATTTGCCACTCGTACACTCCGCCCATGTCCTTGTTTCTCAAAATAGCATGGGGGAAGGTGTTCTATGAACTCTCTAGTTATATCTATTTTCACTTTGATTTTACGATTAATCCACGGACAAAATACGATTTTTTTTTTGTTTGTTTTATTTTCGCGATATTCTACGCATGTCTTATTTTTATTATTAATTTCTCATCATTCATCCCCCTATGAGAAGTCAGATTGTATGTTGTGGTGGGTAAGCTGTTATTCACCCTCAATATTCTATGGTTTATTGGTTTTGAACCCCAGGAATGGAGTATCTTGTTGGTTTTCGGCTTGGGATTTTAACATTACCAGAGCTCTAAACCACCATTTGCCCAAGTATTTTTGTTGACATTTGTCTTTTCTGGCCTTCCATGCTTCGCCATTTTTCAATTCGCCTGTTTCTAACTTTCTTTTCTTTCGCTACCTCTGCTTCTTTCAACCATTGCCAGTCTGGCCCCTTGTGCTTGGATGATTCACAGCATCATACAGTTTTAACAGGTTATTTTACAAGTTTCATATCACCTTTTGTGCCCTGCTGATGAACTCATTAAGGCAGTAACAGCTTTGTGCAAGGCTGGTGTTAATGTGGATTTGTGAAAATAAGTGTAACCATTGCACAATTCCCCTTTTGGGTGGTGTTGCATAATAATGCCCCATTGAGATCTCACCTGCATTTAGCATACAGTTTTCATCCTAGTTGCTCTCAATTGATTGTTTACATGTTCTCGAAGCAGGACTTTAATGTGTGCCTCCATTATTATTTTACTTTTTTAAGGTAACTCTTTCATTAAACACATTAAGGTACAAACTTACAATCTCCAAAGCATAGACCATCTCCATCTATACTAATAAATGTCATGTGCGTCGGTCCGTTCGTCCGTCTGTCTCCTCGATAACTCCAAAACCATGAAACGTAGCGGCCCCAAATTTGCATGCATACTCGGTGAACTCCAAGGTGGTGCATGAATGAAAATTGTGTGTTTCGTTTGATTTAAACACCCCTTTTGAATATAATTAACGGCCTTATTTAATTATCGTTTGTCAAGGCTCATCCTTGGTCACCTTGCTGTCCCTCGGTCGGGTCTTGATTCGCCATGTTTTTTTGGGGGCCTGCTAGACGATGCCTTGACTTGGAACGGGCTGCTACGGTTTCTTAATATAATGATAATTTTGTTTTTCATTTTCCTCACTCAAATCATCGAATGCCTGATCATTGTACTTACAAATTGCTGGATACAGTGCAATGCTTATAAATGCCAGGACATGCCAGCATTCATGGCTTTATTTCATTTCCACACATGCCATAACATCAAGAATCTCTTGATCCGAGCCGAATTTCAAAATGTAAACTTCATTATTGACTTCAGAAGTAGTTCCAACTGCTAAAAAAAAAAAGTGTCCATTTGTCCAATTCGGACATTGCCTGACATTCCGAGCATCTCCAGATGCATGGTGTTTATATGACCGATAGGCGATAGCTAATTGCTTGCCAAGCCAGCCGTTCCTTATCAACCATTTTCTTGGAGTCCTTACTTGAGTGCTTAAGCCATTTGACCAAGCTTCGATAGCCATACTGCAATGCGGTTCATCTCCGGAGGTGGGAAGGCAAAAATGAATTGGATGATTACAATGAGTGAAAAATGTTTTCAGTTGTTCAAACACAACGAATCGCCACATCACGGCAGGATAGTCATGAGGTACACACGCTCACTCTCAGCTGTCCAGCCTGGGTTTGAATACCCAGCTATAAACTATCAGCACGGTGCTTTACAGGCAGGGTGATTCATCAATGTGTGCGCCGTCTCTCAGAGGAACGTTAAACTGGAATGTTACATCTGCCGGAATCGCACCCCCTCTCCTCCCCTTCCTCACTCTCTCCCCCCATCCTCTCTCCCTCCTCTCTCCCTCTCACCCATATCCCTCCCTCTCCGATCCCTCTCCTCTCACCCTCTCCCACTTCTCTCTCTCTCTGACTCTCTCTCTCTCTCCTCTGACCCCTCTCTCTCTGACCCCTCTCTCTCTGACCTCTCCTCTCTCTGACCTCTCTCTCTCTCTCTCTGACCTCTCTCTCTGACCCTCTCTCTCTCTGACCCTCTCTCTCTGACCCCCCCCTCTCTCTCTCTTCTCTCTCATTCTCTCATTCTCTCTCTCCAACCCCACCCCTCCCTCTCTCTATTCCACAGTGCCCTCTCCCCGTGACCCCTCCCCCTCTGCGAAAGACTGACGGTTTAGTTTTGAATTTAAAACAGCTTCCCGATAGTACAACATGTATGAATCCGATTCAGAGTAAGCCGACAGCCTTCCGGTGGTGCAAAGGACACTGCATGTGAGCACACATGCATGCAGGCCTTTCCCAGGTAGATAGCATGGGTTTTAAATGTTCTGGCCTCATTTTATATAGAACCCTCCCCTCCTCATGCTGCCTTCCATCTCTGCCCCTCACACTGCCTTCCCTTTCTCTCACGTCGCCTTCCCTTCCCCTCTGCTGCCTTCCCTTCCCTTATGCTGCCTTCCGTCCCTCCCTCCCAGCGCTCACCTCCTCCCAAACCCATTCCCTCTGCACTCCCCATGGACATCTTTGGCCAGTCTCTGCGTGCGGTACTAACGTGCTGTTTTAACATACCCAATTTCGTTCAACCCTGTGATACCCTCCCCTTATCCACAAGTCCCACTAAAGGCCCAGTCACACCTTGACGTTTTAGCCAACGTATGCCGATTTTTTAAAAATTGTCTAAAACGCTGGTACACGTCGAATACGTTATGGGTAAGTTTTGATAACATTGAGAGCACGCTGAAAAACACTGCCATACGTCGTTGCACGCTGGCTTTAAACGTTGTACTTTTCGGTTGTCCTCAAGCTTTCCATGCTTGAAATTTTACGACTTATGCCAGCGTATGACTCACACGTTCCACATAACGCTCGCCATAAGTTGTAGGCACGTCACGCGATCGTTGACACACGTTACTTGTAAGTTACTCATAAGTCGAAACACGTCGAGGTAATGTTTAGCGTACCCGAAACTTATTTCTAAGCTATGAGTTACGTGTTGTACTAACGTTACGCGATCGTTGACACACATCGACACACGTTACTTGAAAGTGCTCATAAGTCGAAACACGTCAAGGTAATGGTTAGCGTCAGTGTTCCAGACTCCCTGGTTTTATTTTTTTTTAATTTTTTTTTCTTCCTTCCTTCGGTATGATGGTGATGTTGACACTTCGATTTCTAGTGCGGTTATAATATAATATAATTAATAGACTGCCGCTCAACGATTTAAATCATAACCGCACTGTAACCTGAACACCGTCATACCGAAGAAAAAAAAAAACCGGGAGTCTGGAACACTGACGCGAACCATTACCTTGACGTGTTTCGACTTATGAGCACCTTACAAGTAACGTGTGTCGATGTGTGTCAACGATCGCATATCGTGCGTACAACTTATTCCCATCACATACGGAACGTGTGTCATACGGCAAGTACGTCGTAAAATTTTCAACATGCTTAAAATTACAAGACGTACTCCACTTACTACGACGTATGATAGCGTACTTTAGCGTTTTATTCACGCATACCAAACTTACCCATACCGTATTCGACGTGCGCCAGCTTTTAGACGCATTTTTCAGAGGTCGCATACGCTGGCAAGATCGCCAAGGTGTGACTGCGATGTTGACACTTCCATTTCTGCGGCGGTTATGATTTGAATCGTTGTGCGGCAGCCTTTCCATAACCTACGCCACGTCATCGTCGCGATGCGTGCAGCGTGCTATGCATGAGTTAGACTTTCGTTGGGCATAGGTTGTGAACGCCGACAACAGGTTCAGCATTCGTTGGTATAAGTTATCTATAACACAACGAAACGTTCTGTGTCCATTACTAATACGTTATGCATAAGACCAAGTCGTTATGAATACGTCCGAATCTTTAAAAAAAACATCAAAAGTTCAACGTAAGCCAGCGTTTTACATACATTCTAATACGTTGCCATCGCTGGCTAAAACGTCAAAGTGTGACTGGGCCTTAACAAATGCAAGTCCACAACCCCTCCCTCACACTTACCTCCTCCCAAACCCCTCCACCTTCCCACTTCCACCTTCTCTTTTTCCCCACATCTCCCTCGCTCCCCCCCCCTCATAGTTCCCCTCTTCCTCACCCCTCCTCGTTCCCCCTCATTTCCCCCTCCCCTCTCTCTCCATCCCCTCTGTACTCTCTCCTTCCCTCTCTCCTTCTTCTCCCTTTCTCTACCCCCTACCCTCTTCTCTGTGCCCCCTTCCTCCTCCCTCTCTCTCTCCCTCCATCCATCCTCTCTCCTTTCCCTCTCTAAAACCTTCCTCCCCCTTTCTCCCCCACCCATTCATATTCTCGTCAGTGAAGCAATGGGTTATATTTGCTGGTTAAAAATGGAGAAGGGGGTACAGTGATTGAGAAATATATTTAAGGAAAGGAAGAGAAGATGATGTATAAAATCGGGGAGAGGATGGGAGAATTGGGAAAAGGGGGTGTAAAATGGAAGAAGGTTTGGCTTAAGTGAGCCGAGGGACGGTGGGGAGAGAGAAAGGTATTGAGCACGTAGAAGAGGAGAGTCAAAAATTCTGCCAACTCACACGAGTAAAATTTAAATGGCTGCCAAACAGCAGATGGGAGCTCAAGCACAAGTTAATCGCAGGCTTAATATATTCCCATCATACTCCTTATGGGTCCAACAGATGTGGCGTACTTGCCTTGAGCTGTCTATTCTTGGTTCGATTCCGAACCTGACTATCTGTTGAATTGGTGCATCACAGGCAGGGCGTTCTATCGCAAAATGGGCCGTCACTCGGATGGAGATTGTAAGCCTGGTGTCCCATTTGTAAACATTAGTCGGTGGATGTTAAAGATACCACAGTGTCTCTTGTGAGCAGTAGGTGGCTTGTTGTCACACTGAGATCAAATTACAATGTCCTGCCCAAATCGCCTTCAGTCCACCATCAGGTATGGCTAAAATATTGCTCGTGAAATATGGGGACCAAAAACTTTCTCCAGCCAATCCCACCGAAAGGTGGGCATACTTGTGATGGTTAAAGTATTTGTAGGAATTGTAGGAGTGGTAGTCGTGTCGTGGGAATAGTTCATTTGCATACAGGGCATTGATTATGATGTTTCACTCCTGTCTGTTTGTTTGTGTCTGTGAGCAGGATATCTCAAAGAGTTGCGGACGGATTTGGACGAAACTTGGTGGACAGGTTGGGTGTATGACAAGTAAGAATTTGTTCGATATTGGTGAAGATCCGAATCTCGATCCAGATACGAGAATTTTTTTTTATTACCTCTGCCACCGAAGGTGAAGGAGGTTATGATGTCATCCCTCTCTGTTTGTTTGTTACTTGCAAAATCGAATATTTTTCAAGTATATTGGTCAATCGATTTTGTTATTCTGTTGGGTAGTCGATCCAGTGGAAAAAAATTTTTTTTTTTTTTTTTTTTAAATTGTTGAAATTGTTCTACCCTTATTATCAGTTTTTCCGTCGATATGTTTGTCTGTCTGTCTGTCTGTTCGTCCAGTGCTCCGTTAATACAATGGCGATTTCGATGAAACTGATTGGTAGGTTCATACATGACCTAGTTGTGTGCAAATGAGAACCGTTGCTATGGACACCAACGTTGCCTAGCAACGGGACTTTGAAATTTTTTGAAATTTTTCGATTTCGATGAAACTTGGTTGGTAGGTTCATACCATGACCTAGTTGTGTGCAAATGAGAACCGTTGCTATGGACCCATCCGTTGCTAGCAACGGGACTTTGAAATTTTTGAAAATACATAAAAAATTAATTTTTCGAAATCAAAAATCGGGCCACGAGCGACTGTGGGCAGTACATTCAGCCATATTGTCAAAAATTTCCAGCCGAACCTATGAAAACTGTCGGGAAGATAGACTTTGAATGAACCCTGGTCGAAAACAATAAAAAAACGAAGTTCGTATATCTCAGAGACTATGAGTCAGATATACATGAAACTGGTATGGTAGGTTCAGGGTATGTCCTAGTTATGTGTGAGAAGAACCGTTGCCATGGACCCTCCGTTGCCTAGCAACGGCCGAAAAACTCTAAATGTGGGGGTATTTTAACGAAAAAAAATCTGCAGCATTAACCTTGAAGCTAGAATCATGTTTTCTTGTGCTTAATCCTCAGGTCATTCCCATCGAAGCGGCCCATCGCGACTACCCATGTCGCGCCTACCGGCTTGTTGGGTAGTCGATCTTGTCGGAAAAAAATTTTTCAAAAATTTTTTTTTTTTGAAATTTGTTCTTCCCTTATTATCACTTTTTCCGTCGATTGTTTTGTCTCTCTGTTCGGTCCAGTGCTCCATTAATGACAATGGATTTTCGATGAAACTTGGTTGGTAGGTTCATACCATGACTAGTTGGTGCAAATGAGAACCGTTGCTATGGACCATCCGTTCCTAGCAATGGGACTTTGAAATTTTTTTTAATTTTTGAAAAATCATTAAAAAAAAAAATTTCGAAAATCAAAAATCGGGCCACGAGTGACTGTGGGCAGTACATTCAGCCATATTGTCAAAAATTTCCAGCCGATCCTATGAAAACTGTCGGAGAAGATAGACTTTGAACCCTGGTCGAAAACATATAAAAAACGAAGTTCGTTATATCCCAGAGACTATGAGTCAGATATACATGAAACTGGTATGGTAGGTTCAGGTAATGTCCTAGTTATGTGTGAGAAAAGAACCGTTGCTATGGACCCCTCCGTTGCCTAGCACGGCCGAAAACCCTCTAAATGTGGGGTATTTTAACGAAAAAACAATCTGCAGCATTAACCCTTGAAGCTAGAATCATGATTTTTCTTGTGCTTAATCTCAGGTCATTCCCATCGAACGGTGTTTTGCGGATACCCATGTCCGCCTACCGGCTTGTTCTGTCTGTCTGTCTGTTTGTCACCTACAGGTCACAATTTTAAACCGATATTCACGAAAGTTCACCGCAGGGTAGAGTTTGTCATAAGGAAGAAGCCTATTATTGTTGAGGTTGAAAGGTCAAAAGATCAACATAGGCCAAAGGTCAACAACTCAGGAGGTATTTCAAAAATCCTCAATTTTCATCCGATTGACTTG
>CM068959.1:44204121-44220358 GCA_035128595.1 Eptatretus atami | reverse complement strand
AGGATTTATATTTCAGGTCACTGAATTCAACCAACCAATCATTTTTGAGGTCAATGTTGACCAAATGATCAACATAGGCCCAAGGTCAACAACTAAGGTGGTATTTCTAAAATTGACAATTTTCAACCCATTGACTTGAAATTTGAAGAGTATTTGCATATCCGGTCACTGAATTCAACTACCAATTATTTTTGAGGTCAACATAGGCCAAAACATCAACATAGGCCAAATTTCTAAATTAATCAATTTTCATCCGATTCACTTCAAATTTGAAGAGGAGTTGCATATATGGTCATTGATTCAACCATCATTTATTTTAGAGGTCAAATTTGTTTTATGGATTTTGCAAGTATCATGCTCTGCACGACACCTTCTTCTTGTTTGTCTGTCTGTCAATTGCCTGCAGGTCACAATTCAAAACTGATAGTCATGAAAATTTACAAAGTTGTAGAGGTAGTCTCAACTGAGAAGCCTATGGATTTTGAGGTCAAAGATCAAAGTTTATCTTGAGGTCAAATTTCTAAAATCATCATTTTTCATCCAATTGACTTGAAATTTGAACAAGATTTGCATAGTGCATCAGTGAATTGGGAAACCAACTATTTTTGAGATCAAAAGGTCAAAGGTCAACTCAAGGTCAAACTCATAAAATCAATTTAAATCTGAAAAATAATCAACTTTAATCCGATTGACCTGAACTTTGATTAAGATTGTCAATATTAATCTCAATGAAATGGACAACTTGATGTATTCCTGGCAACCTTTGGAGGGAGGGGGTGGATTTTGCAAGTATCATGCTCTGCACGACGTCTTTTTCTTGTTTCTTTGTTTGTCTGTGTGAAGGATATCTCAAAAAGTTGTTGACAGTTCCGGATGAAATTTGATGGGCAGGTTGGGTGTGTGACAAGGACGAACTGATTAGATTGTGGTGAAGATCTGAATCCGAATCTGGATCCGATAATTTTTAACTGATTCTTCACCATTGAGAGATAGGGCTAAACTAATATATAGCATGATATCTCAAAAAGTTGTGGACGGATTCTAATAAAACTTGATGGAAATGTTGGGTGTGTGACCTGACGAATTGCTTTGATTTTGGTGAAGATCCGAATCTGGATCCATATCCGATAATTTGAAAAGTGATTCTTCACCATTGAGAGATAGGGCCAAACACGATATAGTCCTGTATAGCATGATATTTAAAAAATGTATTGTGCCCGATATGTTCTCGTGGATCAGGCATTACGTGGCGGAGGTATGCGCTCTGCCGAGTTCCCTTGTCGTTTTTAAAGTGTTTCTTCACAATTGACAGAATATATATATATTGAAGATTACTGTTTTGATGTGACATGCGAACAACCTCAGAAGATGAATTTGTTTATCATATAGAGATGTTTATAGGATACAGTAGGAGCTGCTCTAGAATAGGAACAACCACGCTCGACATAACAAGCACTGTTACCTGGTGTCAAGTGTCCAAGAAGTTCAGACCACTTAATACCTCCAGTTTAGGCAAGAATTGGTAATTTGTTCAGGATGCCGCCGATAACTTGCCCACTCTCCACGTGTCTCCGCGAAAGACAGTCGGATCTTAACATCCACCAACAGTACAGTAGTTGCAGGTATGTGTTCCAGCGGCCTTTCTGATAGACGGAGCACACAATGATGCATCATCCTGCATATGAAACACAAGTGACAGTTTAAAGCTGGGTCGAGATTCAAACCCATGCTAGACAGCGCAATGGCAATGGCACATACTGTACCTTTAAGCTATCCTTATATAACCCTTTGGAAAAGTCCCACAAAGGAACCCCTTGATTGGGCAGGCAGCCACCTAAATACCACATAAATACTTCATTGTGACTGCATCATATTGGGGAAATACAAGGTCAATCATAAAGTTGGTGACACTTCTACGGGGTATTATCACCTTGGACCACCACCAAAGTAGGCCTGTGCATTGATCACTTAGATTTTTCCAAGTTCGCATCAATAAGAGTCCTGAACAGCACTGTTTCTTCCTTAATAAACACATCTGAATAATCTCTGAGCAATTCCATTAACACAAAATACATTTAAACACAAGTAATTTGAACTTCTTACAATTTCCACAGCATATTGAACTTCATTTGCTTCTTCATAAGTTAGGTTATTAAAAGGACCAGTGGCCTAATTCTTCAACCATTTCATCTACATCATGGAATGGTGCTAAAGCTCTCTCTAATAGATCTCAATGATTGCTTATGGGAGGTTTTTAATAATAGTTTGTAAATCCATGAAAGATTTGAAGACAACATGGAGAAGATTGACAGAAGATATCAAGGAAGCTTGCACATGATCTCTTTTTATGGAGGAGGTAGAATTTCCTAAGACCCTCACTAACTGATTTGAAATCCAATGCCCTTCTTGTGCTTCACCAGACTGGCAGTTGTTACACAGTGAGCTCCTGATAAAACCAAAACTGACAACCAAGCAATGAGCTTGTTGTTGAGAGAGTTGTACTGTCTCACACCAGAAGGAAGATGATTGAGGAAGAACAAACAAACAGGAAAGGAATGAGGAGTAGTCTATCATGTCATTCACGGTTCATACTGCTCAGGCTCGTATATTCCACAAACTCTCTCCGTAGCATTGGGGATGGTTAGAATTCTGGAAAAGTGAAAACTGCGGGTTGTGGTGTCAGATATCTCTCGTCTTGGTTTGTGTTTAGGAAGAGAGAGCTGATTAACAAAAGTAAACTCTTGGTATAGTAAGAAGTCATTTTTTTTTTTAACATTGATCAAAGACTCATGGAAGAATTTAAACGGGTATCTCATCCAGGAGAGAGGCAATAGGAGACCTCCATGTTCTTTTTACTTGCACAAGCAGAGTACCAGCCCAAGGGCCATCTTGTACTTTCCAAGCATGCAAACCATTCTTCTGATGCATACCTTTATTTGGGCGGTGTATAGGCAACCAAAATTTTAAAAAGCTAAACCTGGTTCCATGCATGAAGCAAAAACATACCTACTCCTTGTAATTCAAAACACCTCACAGCACTGGGAAACGTGGAGACGGGAATACGGGACTGTAAATGGTGGGGACTTGTAATGCCCTCCTCCACCTGGAGGTGGCGCTACACAATACACATTTACATCGAGAATCCCCCCCCCCTTGCCTTCTCAGATGACTGGCAAAGATAAAACACCCCCATACACTAATTTGACTCATGCTGATCCGATGGAGCAAGTCTGGACGTAATCAGCCCAGAAGTGCAGGAGTAGCGCGACAAACAAACAGTCACACACCCACAAACACCAGTCTATGAATTACTGTAAGGATAACAAACACGTAAAGGAGACATCAGTGAACTTTTACATTAATTACAAGGACATTCCTCGATAATGGGCAAACGCATAGTATACAGGATTGAACATGTTTTCGCTTCATCCATGAGACAAACACACCAACACATGTAATTATTTATTGTACCTTATGTGTAATTGTGAGCCCCCGTTGGACTTAGTCCAAAACGGGGGCTTATGGATTTGGTCTCAATTTTCATGAGTGTGTGTGTGTGTGTGTGTGTGTGTGTGTGTCTACAACCATATCTCAGAATGCATGGACCGATTTTATTTGGACTTGGCAGAAAGACGACAAATATTGGTATTCATAAGCACGTCATTTTTTTCGAGATCAGATCGAAGATGGCCCACTGGCGGCCATTTTGCTACTTAAATGTGTCCCCAACCACTTCTCTGACATGCATGTCCGGTTTTGTTCAAACTTTGCACAAGCACACAGTACATGATGGCGTACATGTGCACCTCACTTTATTTTGCGACCTGATCAAAGATGGCTGACCGGTAGACTGGCGGCTATTTTAGTTGTAAAAAAATACCAGGTATCGAATATTGTTCTCAACCATTTATCAGACATACAATTACCAATATTCTTCAAACTTGGCACACAGATAATGAATGATTGCTTACATATGCATGTCGTTCTTTTTCAACATCAGATCCAAGATGGCCGACTGGCGGCCATTTTAGTTGTAAAAACCTTGATGTTGAACATGTCCTCAACCATTTCTCAGACATACATTTACCGATATTGTTCAAACTTGGTATACAGATAATGAATGACGGTTTACATATGCTCTTCATTTTTGTTTCGAGATTAGATCCAAGATGGGCAACTAGCGGCCATTTTGCTACTTCAATGTGCCCCCGACCATTTCTCAGACATACATGGTTGGATTTGGTTCAAACTTGACACAAGCACAGTATATGATGGCAAACACGTGCACCTCACTTTATTTTGTGATCTGATCAAAGATGGCCGACTGGTAGACTGGCGGCCATTTTAGTTGTACGTAAATAATGGCTCGCCCTTCAACAAGATTACTAAAACGAGCGAAATTACGAAAACAACAGTGGCTATGACATTTTATGTCTGTTTTTTATTTGTTTGTATTTGGAAGGAGGGGTCAATAGCTACATTGTGGTCAGAATAGCATTGACCAGGTGACTGCATCAGCTAGATTATTCTTGTAACAGGTATTTGTCTCGAAGTATGTCATCTTAATCGCTTTCTCCGCTTTTTTAGCAGCTAGGTGAGTGGATTGCAAAGCAGTTGAAAGGGAACGACTGGCTTTTTTATTCGTACAATGTTGAGGCTCGTACAAGAGCTAACACAGAATATTTGACAAGGGGTGGGAGAGAGAAGCACAAAATAGTGGGGAACAGAGACATTATGAGATCTGTGGAAGGGAGAGGGATGGGGCGGTGTTTCCGGGGTAAATAAGATGGACACTACAGGGACTTTCAGGAATGAAAGCAGGGAATTTGAAGGAGGTGAGTTTCGGGTGGATTACGGGGTAGAAGATAATGGTTTTGGATGGGGAAGATAAGAGATGATGGTGAACAGCTGTTTTGAAGACTTGGAGGGAAGAGTGGGATTGAGAGAGTGTGGGAGTTTGTTCCAAAGGCAGGAAAAAAGAGGAATGAAAGAATAAAGGTGAGCAGAGATTCTTGATTTTGGTGGTTTTGCCATAAGGGATTTGCTGGCGGACCTTACGTGCCTTGCAGAAATATGGGGGGGGGGGGGACATATTGCGGTTAGAGCAGGGGGGATGAGGCTGGAGAGTAGACGGTAGAAGACAGAAAGGCCACAGGCCTGCCTGTGGTGAGAGAGTGAGAGACCCAAAGATTCAGCCTCATTGCAGGAGATACCAATGATCCTAAATGCCTTGGTTTCCACAGCATGAAGCTGAGAAAGGTGGGAGCACCAGCCCAGAGGGTGTACTCCATCAGGCTGCAGATAAAAGCTTTGCATGTGGTCAGTAGCTCAGGTGTGCCAAGGAAGGACTTTGCATGATGGAAGATGCCCAGTCGGTAACTGGCTTCGGAGGCCAGTTGGCTTGGAAAGCAATAGCAAGCAACTTGCTAATGGAACACATCCCAGTCCTTCATCCCTCAATTGCTTAGTTGGCTGAGCAAGTGGCTTGCAAAGCGGTTGATACAGAATGGCTGGCTTGGTAAATGAGAGCAAGCTGCTTGCTAATGGAACACACCCCAGGGATGCTGAAGATGAAGGGACATTTCAAAGTAATGTCCTGGAAGGACATTGTGCCAGTGTGGATGTCTCTGCTCTGGTGGAAAGAGACTGTCCACGTGACAAGCCAGTTAGAGGGTTCAGATGGGAAGAAATTAGAAGGCCCCGTGGTGTGTTGAACAACCTCCATGGTATGCAGTGCGGCGCTCATAGGTGCACAGTTGGACACTTCGTGGGTCAAGTCAGCAGCCAGAGTTTTCGACCTGCTATGCACAGTGTGTGTGTGCTAGAGGCTGCATGGCAAAGGGCAAGAAGGAGGAAGAGGTTTAGTGGTAGAGAGCTGAGAAAGAGACGGGCCATTGTACGAGAATGTCAGTTGGAGCGCATTTAAATGTTTTTGCATTAAAATAGGTATCGTGAGTCATAAGCAGCTGGCCCCTTGTGACAACAGAGAAAGGTTGGGGGAGCTGGAGGCTCAAGGCCAGCAGCGGTTGCAGGAGGGGGTAGCAGACCCAAGAACAATGACTTTATACGTGGCCGAATTTGGACACACCAGGCCATAAAAATTAAATTCATTTTCAAACAGCCTTGGCGAGACTTGGTCCCCGGACTGCAGGATATAGACATGGGGGGTTAAGGTGTGAGATTGCAAGATTGCCCCCCTGGGAGATTGGGAAGTGCCAGGCAGCTGGGGAGGTGGTCAGGCAGAATCTTTTATGTGGGGTCTGACCATGTGTGTGGTATGATCCAGGCCCCATGGGGTTCTGGTGGTGGGTGGTGTCCCGTGGCCATCTGTGTGCCATCTGAGTGAGTGTCTTGGACCAGAGGTCACTGGACACTGGGGTCGTTGAGACCTCTGGGGGACCTAGGTGGTCCCTTTTGGGCCCCTGTGATGGTGTGCTGACAGAACTACGAGGGGGATTTGTTGTGGGCTGCGCCTTGCAGATGGCACCACCGAGGGCCAGTAAGGGCCTAAGGAGGTGACCACCTGGGCATGCAGCCTCTTCCTGAGGCTCTGGAACAGCCAGTATGTGGAGACTTGCCATGCTGGACTGATCTATGGACACAGGTCTCAAATCTCATGGAACTGAGTATGGTTTGAAATTACATTTAAATGATGGAAATGATTGAGAGGTCCAGAAAGACACACATAACCTTCCACAGATAGTCTGCTGCATTTAATGGGCTACAAGTTTGGTAAGAGAGCCCTGGGTTTAAATTGGCAGTTTTAATGAGACAATTGGCTGCAGCAGGCATTGCTGGAACTGAACAACCTCCCTAGTGATAATTGGATTTTGCTAAATTTACCTTTCCCCATTGTCATGACTCACCATACTTTGCTTTGAGGGTATGCAGGTGAGTTTGGGAATTATTGGTATGGGTGATGGCCAAGAGTGGTCATGAGAGCCGGGCACGTGGACTGGGTGGAAATGGTTAAAATATGATGTCATGATGGTGAAATAAATAATTTTCACTGGTGATGACTGTGTTTATTTTTTATTGGTGATTTGGTGTATGTGCCTGCCATGCCGTGTGGGGACATGCAAGTAGTATGTACTGCAGGTGTAGGATACGGTGAATGGCAGCTCTGGAGAGAACATTGCGTGTAAGGTTTCGGTGGGGAAGTTGTGTGTGTCCGCAGGTGATAAGGCTCTTGGAGAGAGTAAGGACTGCAGCCCCTCGCTATGCCTCACCCCCAGTAGCTCATCATGTGGATTGGAGTTGAGAACCCACTGGGAGGAGAATCGGACCGAGAGGCCATGGAGCGGAGGACTTCTGGTGACCATTTGTGAGCAAAGGAGTGCCAAATGGGTGACCCCCTCCAGCAGGGTATACAGGGGTGGAAGCTTTGTGGTGCTGGAGGATGGGAAGTCGAGGGAGGGACCCGAAGAAATCGTTGATTTGGGGACTTTGTTTTACTGCGGGCACTCACACACTGCTACACCCACACCACCACGTTATAGGATCTCCTGACTGCCGAGTTGAGGCCACAACTGCAGGTAATTGTAATGCCATGACTTGCAAGGATTATTGATGAATAGTGATGATGGAAATGGGTATTGTCGTTGTGTATAAGGGAATGTTCCACTCGGTTCCGTGTGACTTATGTGCTATGGAAGGCGGATAGCCTGTGAAATTGGCTAGGTAGCTTTGAAATTGGGTATTTGGGCTCAGCAGACAGCTGTAGCAGGTGACATACACTGGGGGATGTGGTCATTGTATGAGATTTATTTTGGAATTTGGATAAGGAGATAAGTTAAATCGTCTTAAGGTAGGCCTGTTGTTCTTTTTTTGGGGGGTTTGGTGCCATCTTCTCTCCTCACCCTGGACGATCTTGAGCAAGATGCAGGATGAAAATTAGGAATGAAGAACCTCCTGTATATATGAATTTTGTGCCGGAAGATGACACATCCACTGCCGTGGGTGGCCAATGATGGGGACCCGTCGTGCATGAAGGCAGTCCCAAAATTTACGAGGGCTGTGACGGCTCGTCAGTTTGTTTTAGAGATGGAGGCCCAGTGTGGTAGTTGGAGTTGGAGTTGGAAACCAATAAGAGTTGTGGTTGAACTTTGGCCATGGCAACATATACAAGTCTCTGCTTCATCGCCGGGATCAGTGGACGACCTTGGAGACGTGGACGCCGTCTTGCAGCCACCCCTCGCCTTCACCGCATAGCCCCTGCCAACCTGCTCACCCCAAGTCTGTACATCACAATCATGCCAGTTTCATGCCAGCCACAAGTCCTTGCCCGCCCAATTGTTTCATGTGAATCAGTTACTTATTAGCTGTGCCATTAGGGGGTTAGGGTTGAGTGCTTTATTTACTGTCAATGTACATTTGTGTGTGTGCCTCTCTACTCATCCTTTAAGCACCCAGTCTGTTCTGATTGGTTATTATTTGCGTCTCGTCTCTCCCCTCCCATATACCTTTAATGAACATTTTTATTTGTGAAGGAATGTTTTCCCATTTTCCTGCCTTTCTGCATGAACACCGGCAGTTTCAGCTACATTGGGTGAACCTTGGGGAATCCTAGTAACTTTGAATACAGTTTAACCACTGTTGCAGAATCTGCAGAGGAATTTAATAGACCTCCGGCTCAGAGAGACCGTGTTCACGACGCCTCTGATGCGACATTATATGTTTGTGTAATTATTTTGCTGATATATAATTAAGCCTCCCACTATAGGATGGGGCGGGGGGAGGGGGGGTTATACATGTTGTAGGGTTTGTTTCTACAATTAGTGCGCCTAATTTTAAATGGTACTTCAGAGTTTATTAGAGCCCTAGGAGTACTAAACCAGCATTTAGGTATGTTTTTTTTCTTCTTTTTTTCTGCCAATATCCTAGCTGTATCTTGGAGCCAGCTGGGAATTTCGGAATGAAAGTGAACATCAATAATGGGATTGAAAACTGTTGGGAGAATACTCATCGGCACGAAGGGAAAGGAGCTGCGAAACGTACTGTTACGGTTGTGGAAATTCGCATTACACCATAAAGAGTCCTCAGGTGAGATATATCGAGAAGTCCATGTGTAGTTAGCCCAAACCCGTTGTATAGAGGGAATTTATGTGATCCATCCGGGCTGCGACGCTTTGAGTTAGCCATTTTTCTGTTCTATCTTTATTTCAAACAAACAGCATCTCAACAACCACGCCATCCCCACCACAGCGCCAACCACACTACAACGACGCCACCTCCACCACCTACGCTACCACATCATCGCTTCTACAACCATTCGCAAACACCACCACCTTCGCCTTTACCTTCACAACTTCATCCCACATCATCGCTTCTACGGCCATTCCCAAACACCACCAGTCAACACAAACGTCGTGGTCCCGGAGCCGTTCGGCAGTGGAGGCCGAACGCGTCGATCCGCGGATCAGGAATGCTTCACGCTCACTCCTCCTCCGTCCAATGGGCGAACGCGAGGCGGCTTGGCCCGCCTCCAAGCGCATGTCTGTGAAGTCCGTTTATGCAAATATGCGGATCAAGGGAGGTGCACGCCCCCTTTTTGCCCGACCAATGGCTGAACGGAGGGTGGCGTGGCCCCGCTCCAATCGCGTTTTGATCCGCATATTTGCATATCGGTGCCTCCTGAGATCTATAAAAATGCGAGCGCAAGGCGACTCGCGGCGAGTTGGGTTTTGGGGAAGAGGAAGCGTGGAGCGTGGAGCGTTGAGCGTTGGGGGGGACGTTGTTGAGAGTTGAGCTGGAAGAAGTGGAGTGCGCACGGTGGAGCTGCAGGCGGCGGGTCGGGGCAAGGGAGCTCGGGTCCGAGGCAAGGAGGACGGCGGTCAGCGACGAGATTGCGGTGTGGGGGATCGCTCGTCTCGTCGCGGGACCCAAGCCAGCCAGCCACTCCCTCCCCCAGGGCATCAACAATTTCCCTTCCCCACGCTGAGATAGTGCAAAGGGGGGCCCCGTTCCTCCCCCACCCCAAACGTGGTGCCAACGAGCACGCCAGGGGCACGGAGTCGGGGCACAGCGGCGCGGACATTTTGCGGCTTGCCCGCCAACGCGTCACGAGGACGCGGGTAAGACCTCCCCGGTCTCGCGGACCTGGCCACTCTCCAGGTCCCGCGCACATTTGGCCTATGGGCCTGTCTGCCTCCTTGTCTGTGAGGGTGGCTTCCTTCTTTTGCTTTTGTGTAAATGTGTGTTGGCGCCGTCTGTGAAGTAAAACTGTGTAAGTGTTGCCGTGTGTACACGTTAGGTCGGTGTCAACTGTTTTCTTTCTGCCTTTGCTTTTGTTGCATTCTGTATGGCTGTATATACGTGCGTTCCGTGTGTCGCGTAATAAAATGCTTGCTTGTTGAACTGTGCCCGTTTCGCTTCGTCTTTTCTCTATTTGAATCTCCATCTTGCATCACGTAAGGGTTCGTAGTGGGTTCAACATCCCGGTAATTAATCTGAACCGTCCAGGTCGACGATAACACCGCTCTGTTATCCCGATAGTACGGAACGGGCCGCCCAAGCGGCTCGTGTCCGGAGTCGACCTGTGGCGAGGTACGTTCGCCGGTTAACCATCCGCGTGGGTACTTAGGTAGGTCGAGTTTGGCGAACAACCCTACCTATTGCGGGTGGCCGATTGGCACGATTGTGGTGAGGTCGAAAGGCCCACCCGTGACTAGCTCCCGGCGTTGTTCCGAGAGGGTCACGACAGAATTGTCCGTCCGTGGTGTGACGTGCCGCGATTCGAGTTACGTGGCCGTTCGCACGCCGGCGGGCGTGAATTCGCAACAATACGATCGGCAGGTCGAACCACACCACATCCTAGAAATGCACTGAAGAAACAAAACCAGCTCTGTCCACTTATTTTCACGTTCTCCCCAAACAAACTGGAGAGCGAACTTTTACCCATACTATGCCCAGCGACCTCCTTCCAATCTCCTCCTGAAGCTTTTCACCCAATTTTCCCCAAGGCCTTCCACAAATCATCCTCTTCTTTATCTCAGTAGCCCTTCACATTTAATGGCTCTCAGCCTTGTTGAGGGCGAATTCCAATTTTTTTTTAAAAAAATATCTCCACCTCCTGCATGCTTACAGAGAGTTGCTGGGAGGAGTTATAACCACCTCTCCCATTGGGGAGGGGGGGAGGATATGACGTGTACTCCCCAAATCTACCCGGCCCATGTGGACATACAAAGGAGAAGATGAGATGAGACACCTTAACATAGTTATCTCTCCAAGCACAACCTCACGACTCCATTGCAGGGAACATTTTACATTGATTTCTTACTTTGAACTCTGAATGAAACTGGACCGGACGGCATCAGCTCACGTCTACTCTGCTGCTCTTGCACATCCTCTCTCTACCATTTTCACCCTATCATTTGCCTTCAGGTCATCATACGTCTGCTTGTAAATCAGCCAACATCACTGCATTACATTAACAACGTGCAAAAACGGATCCCCTTTACTACAGACCTGTCGGCTTACTTCCAATTATTAGCAAGGTAGCTTGGTGTTGGCTTAATGGGTAAGGTGGCTGACTTAAGATCCGAGGGTCTTGAGTCCAACCCCCTCTCAGTCTGTTGCATTAACACCAGGTGGGTTGACTCAGCCTGTCATCCTTCTGAGGTCGGCAGAACGAGTAACAGGTATCTGGTAACGAGGGGCATTGCATCAGCGGCACAGTCACATCCCCAGAAAATGATGCAGCCAAGCAGCCACAGGCTGCATACAAATTAATAAATTAAATAAAAATCAGCAAGGTCATGGAATCCATCATTGCAAATCCTGTTCTCCAACAACCTCATCTCAGATAAACAATTTGTTTCTGATCAGGTCACTCCACCATGGACGTACCTGCTTCTACTCAACCAACAATGGATGGAGACCCTCAATGTGAGACATTACATCAGGGCCATCTCTCTGGACATGTGCTTTTAATACAGTCTGGCATCCTGCCTTAATCTCCAAACTCTCTGCCTATGGCATCCAATGCCAACTCTACACATGGCTTACTGACTTCTTCAACTTTTGTAGCCTTGTGGCTCTCAAGGGAATCCTTTAGTCTCCTCTGCCTGTCAAGGCAGTGTTCTGAGCCCTGTCTTATTCCTGATATTTATAAATGATCTTTCTGACTCCCTGGGAAATCCCCTTTATCTATTTGCTGATGACTCCACGCTGTGTAGTGACATACCTCATCCTCCATAAAGGCAGGCTGCAGCCTCTTCCCTCTCTTCAGATTGTGACAAAATCAAAAGCAGGTAAAACACTGGAATATATCTTTCAATCCTGACAAATCTTACACTGTCACTATCTCTCCCAAAAGACCATCTGGCATCCCCCCTTCTCCCCCCATCTACTTTCTCAACAATCCTCTTGAGGAGGTTCAGTCATTCAAACTTCTGTGTCTCACTATCAGCCATGATCTTTCTTGCGCAACTACATTTCAAAGTTGGCCTCCAAAGCCAGCCGCCGACTGGGCATCCTCCGTCGTACAAAGTCCTTCCTTGGCACACCTGAACTTCTATCCACCTACTAGGCCCTCATCCACAGCTTTATGGAGTACTTTTCACGACTCTGAGCTGGCTGCGCTGCCTCACATCCTGCTTAGCTTGGTGGAGTACTGCTCTCCCCTCTGGCTTCTCTGCCTCATATATTGCTCAGCTTGTTGCCATGATAACCAAGGCCTTCAAGATTATTGGAATCTCCTGTGATGAAGCGGAGTCAATAGGTCGATCACTTCACCATCGCAGACAGGTCAGTGGTATCTCTGTCTTCTACCGCCTCCTTTCTGGTCTTGCACCCTCTGCTTTTTCTGCCATGCTTTGTCCCCCTTACCAGGTTTCAGCAGGGTGCACACGGTCCACAATCAACCCCCTTCTGGTGAAACTACCTAAATCCAGGATCACTGCTCATCTCTGCTGATTCGTTTCTCTTTTTTTCCCACCTGTGGAACCAACTTGCACATTCACTTCAATCTCATTCTTCCTTCCAGATCTTTAATACAGCTGTTCACCACCATCTCAGATCATCCCCAATCCAAAACCATGATCTCTTCTTCCTTCGTTAACCCCACCCCACCCCATTCCAATCCCTCCTCCATCGAAATTTCCAGTTTTCCCTCCTGAGTTTCCTTCTGTATCCACCTTCTCTACCCCATGCATCCTCTCTTGCCCCCCATTCCGCCCCACACCCATTGCTTGTCTAAGTCTGCATCTATTTTGGCTTTCAACTCTACTGTTGGTGTTTTCTCCCCCTCTCATCTGTTCCTTTTGTCCGATTGCTTCCTAATCCGTACAGTGTACTAATACTTAGTTCTTCCCCGAGCCTCAACGATATATCCAAAAAAAACAACAAAAAACCCCACTGAATACAAGATAAGAAGTTATAAAACTACATGTGAATGTACATGCCATATAGGGCCTTAATATAACGATTGCCCCTCCCCCACAAATATAACAATATGATATAATTAGAAAATGTACGTCCGACTAACAACGCATCATGAGGCTGTTTGCAGGACAGAATCTGATGGAAGAACCAAAATGAGAAAGTTTCACATGAGCATGATATAAAAGGTGGAGTTGTTCACAGCAGACAAGTCCCTTGCTGTTGTCACTCGGGATGCCCTTGCCATTTCCAACAGTTGGGCCTTACTTACTGTGCAAAGTGTATTTTATTCAGTGAGGAAATACCTGTTTGTGAGTCTTTTTATGTTTGGCAATTTTACTTTTGCCCTGATTTCACAACTCAGCACTGTGGAAAGTCCTTCCTCTCCTCTCTTTCCTCCACGGTCTCATCTTACAAGCAGCTTGTGTTTCTCACCATTTTCTTCACTTCTGGAATTTCTTTCCAAAATATATTCCCCTCCCTGTGTTCCTTTTAATACAGTGTTGTCCTGTAGCCCAACTCTGTTCCAAAGGTTTTTACACCTTATTGTCATATTTGTTGCTCTTTTTCACCTTAGTCATTTCATTCTACACCGATGTCACGCTAATGGATGAGCTTGTACATTTGTGATATGCAGTACAAGGACATAATTAGGAAACATCAGCGAACATATTCCACACTTGATGATGTCATGATTCGAGTGTCTGCTCTGAGTCTGAGAGGTTGGTGGTTTGAAACCTTGCTGGGTCATGTGAAAGACATTGAAAATGGTACATGCTACTTCCTTGCTTGATTCTCAGTGTTCAAAAAGGCTTGATTTACAGACAAGCAGCCATTGTGCAGGCGTTGATGAGCCTCAACACCTTCACATGTGTTGAAATAACTTATAAAGGAACTCGTGTTATATCTTATTCATGAATTCGTAAAGCATTATTAAACAATGGAAAAAAAATCAACACAATGCAGTACATGGGATCTTTACATCATCAGTCAAATGCTCAGAATGGAAGACAAAATAGGCCATTCTTAACCATTTAATGTACATTTGTATGATGAACATGATTTTTCATTCTTATTTTCTCAAATTTTTATTTTAATTCTTTTTTTTTTTTGTTTTAATGAAGATAATATGAAAGATTTTTCAACGTTTAAAGTTGTTACAGGTCTTCATGACGGTCTCTGTTCCAAATCGTGCAAGCTGTGATACCTTTACTGTTAATATATTGTTACGTTTACAGGGTAGGAGTCAGTTCTGTTGGACCCCAACATTCGCGGTTAATAAAATGTGATCTGCTTCTACATTCCCGGCCCTGTGGCTTCACGTATGCGCGGTTTTTCATGGGATTTTTGATTTCCCCTTATGAATCACAAACCACCGGGAACCTATCCCTGTTTTTTCCCATTGAAACAATGCCCCCACATTCGCGGATTTGACATTCGCGGAATTTTTCAGGAACGTATACCCCGCGAATGTGGAGGTCCGACTATTTAGAATTTAGGACCTCAGCATTGTTTAGTTCATGTAGTTTATTGGACTTTTGGACATGTAATAAAGACAAATGATCATTGTCTGGTGTACGGCTCGTGCAAGCAATGGGCCTTGTTCCATTTTTGATTGAAGAGGTTAAGACTGTCCTGTCACATGTCTCTCATGTTGAACTGGGAGAAAACTGGATGAGAGAGGGTGATCCAGGCATCCCCCACATTCACACTACCACCTTGCGGCTCACAGCATATGCAGCAGCACATCCCCTCTCACACACCATGGGAGAAGAGGAAGATGCACCGACCCTCAGACCTCCAACCGGTGATATGTGGGCCCTCCCTCGTGGCCACTCCTGCCTGGCAGCATGTAGCATGCCAATGGCCCATGCTGCTTTGCAGCCACAGCGCTGATTAGTTCGGCAGCACTGATTGGCTGAGACTTCTCCATCTGTGAGTGCAGCACACAAATGGCTGGTGCCCTCCACGTGCTGACAGTAATGCCTTGAGGTCGGTGAAGGGGTACATGTTCCAAAAAGATGGGGATTCTGCAACTGTTCTGGTTCTCTTACCACTCATTCACTGAAGAATATGGACTTCATGAAGATGGACTGAAAAAAACGACATGAAGATGGACACCACACTCCAAAGCCACTCCAATTATGAACTTCAACACCTTCTCCAGAATGCAAAGAGAACCCACTGTGTTCACTATGGGGACAAACTATCAATATATCACCTTATTTCCAAAAATAAACAAATAAAATTATGTCATGGAATCCATCATCGCAGTTGACATCAAATACTTCCTTTTCTCCAACAGCCTGACCCCTGACCATCAATTCGAATTTATATCTGGTCACTCTCTCCTAGATATGCTGCTTCTGCTCTTACAACAATGTATGGAGTCCCTCAATGCCAGACATGAGATCGGGGCCATCTGTCTGGACATATCTCGAGCATTTGACAGTCTGACACGCTGCCTTGCTCTTCAAACTCTCTGCCTATGGCATCCAAGGCCTCCTTGGCACATGGTTTACTGGACTTCCTTTATTTTCATAGCCAACTTGTGTCTCTCAACAGGATCCTTTCATCTTCTCTCCCTATCAAAGCTGAAGTACCCCAAGGCAGTGTTTTGGGCCCAGTCCTATTCCTAATCTTCACTAACGATCTTCCTGACTCTGGAAAATCCTCTATCTTTTTGCTGATGACTCCACCCTCTACTGTAACATAGGCATCCTTCAGATAGGCAGGCAGCAGCCTCTTTCTTATCCGCAGACATTGTTAGAATCACGAGCTGGTAAAACACTTGGAATATGTCATTCAATCCTGACAAATCACACACTCTCATTCTGGCTCCCCAAAAAGACCATCT
>CM068959.1:44174847-44200740 GCA_035128595.1 Eptatretus atami | reverse complement strand
TGTTTTTTCGTTTTTCGACCTTTTTTTTTTAAGTTTGGTCACATGGTTTTTCCTCCATTATCCTCAAAAGGTCATTGAGCAGGATTTTTTGTGTTCTGGTGCCATATTTTTTCACTAAATTCCAGACAGGTCTCCACACCACTGCTGTTAACACACAATGAGGCATCTTGGCAAGCTCCTCATAATGGGCTATTGATTCTAAATCATCACACATCCCACTCCCATTTCTGTATCATCATATAGTGGCTCTGTTGCAATCCGCTAGTTATACGCAATTGCTTTCTGCACACCTTGCAGGGGGAAAAAAACTCAGCTCTTCCAAGATTAACGGTGGGGGACTTTGGAATTAAGGAAAGGCAATTAACCCTAAATTTATTACAAAACTTTTACGAGATTCTCTAATGATACAGAAATTAAAACCGAGCGATTGCTTGCTTGAGTAAGTTATTGCATGCCTTCATCATTTTGCTGTTTATTAGGAAAGTGAGACAGAGCTGCAGTCGCGAAGAAGAGCCAGCACTTTGAGGAAGAGCTGAAATTTGGTTAACTTGGTTGAATGGTCCACTTGCTTCTTTTCTCACCCTCCCGCTTCACGTCTTGCTCGCCATCAAACAATGGATTTAACCTTGGCAGGTTTGCTTCTGAGTCTCAGATTTATCTAGTAAATGCATCAGTACTTCCGATGGTGGCGCGGCTTGGCCTTTCTGCAATACTAAACCTCAAAAGGTTCTGCAACCCTAAGCTTGTACACATGCCATAAACCTTTCATTGCATCCAAATCGTATTTTCCATTGCAATCTCAACCATATGATGAAAGAAGTATGCAAGACTCCATCTTGCTTTGAAGAAGGGTTCATAACTAAAACGTCACTTCACCTTTGCACAGTAGTGAGCATACCTCTATCAATTTTTGCTTGAGAAAATTTGTTGTCCTTATTTTTTCCACCAATACAGTCAGACTAGTTTTTATAAGAACTAGTTTTCCATTGTGCTTTCCATTGTTATTTTGTAACCTTTTCCCACATGCTATCACATTAACAACAAGAAGAGCACTCGATAGAGCACATACTTCTGCCAAGCAATGCCTGATCCAGGAGAACACATCGCGGCCCAATAAATTTTTGAGATATCAAGCTATACCTGAACATCGTTTTTGGATCCAAGTCTCAATGGTGAAGAATCACTAAAAAAAATTATCAGACCCGAATCCAGTTTCGGATCTTCAACAAAGTTGAATCAATTTGTCCTTGGCACACACCCAATGTGTACACCAGGTTTCGTCCAAATCCGTCTCCAACTTTTTGAGATATCGTGCTATTTATATTTTTGGCCCGATCTCTCAATGGTGAAGAATCATTTTAAAAATATATAAAATTCTAGGAGCCGGATCCGGAACTAGATCCTCACCAAAATCTGATCAGTTCGTACTTGTTTTACACCGAACCTGTCCAAATTTCATCTGAATCCGTCCACAACTTTTTGAGATATCCTGCACACAAATAGAAAAACAAATAAACAAGAATGATATCATGCAGAGCACGATACTTGTGAAATCCATAAAACAAATTTGACCTCAAAAATAATTGGTGGTTGAATTCAATGACCAAATATGCAACTCATCTTTAAATCTCGTCAATCAGACAAAAATTGATAACATGAAAAATTCGCCCTATGTTGACCTTTTTGTATATGTTGACCTCAAAAATAATTGGTGGTTGAATTCAGTGACCTGAAATATAAATCTTCTTAAAATTTCAAGTCAATCGGATGAAAATTGAGGATTTTAGAAATGTCACCGATGTTGTCGACCTTTGGCCTATGTTGATGTTTTCGTCTATGTTGACATCAAAAAGAATTGGCTGGTTGAATTCAGTGACAGGAAATATAAATCCTCTTCAAATATCAAGTCAATCGGATGAAAACTAAGAATTTTAGAAACCTCACCCAAGTTGTTGACCTTTGGCCTAAGTTGACCGTTTGGCCAATATTGACCTAAAAATTAATTGGTGGTTGAATTCAGTAAGCTGATTTGAAAATCCTATTCAAATTTCTAGTCAATCGGATGAAAATTGAGGGTTTTAGAAATCTCACAAATTTGTTGACGTTTGGCTTATGTTGACCTTTTGACCTCAAAAAAAACAACAGGCTTCTTGCTTATGACAAACTCTACCATGTGGTGAAGTTTCGTGGATTGGTTTAAAATTGTGACCTGGAGGCGATAAACATAAAAACAAAGGCAAACAAGAAGAAGACATCGTGCAGAGCACGATACTTGCAAAATTCAGAAAACAAACAAATTTGACCTCCAAAAGAATTGGTGGTTGAATTCAGTGACCAAATGTGTAACTCTTCTTCAAAGTTCAAGTCAATCGGATGAAAATTGACAATTTTATAAATCCGGCCTATGTTGACCTTTTGGCCTATGTTGACCTCAAAAATAATTGGTGTTGAATTCCGTGACCTCATATGCAAATCCTCTTAAAAGTTTAAGTCAATGGAATGAAAATTGAGGATTTCAGAAATTCCAGCTTAGTTGTTGACCTTTGGTCTATGTTGACCTTTTGGTCGATGTTGACCTATAATTGGCTGGTTGAATTCAGTGACCTGATATATAAATCATCTTCAAATTTCAAGTCAATCGGATGAAAATTGAGGATTTTAGAATTCTCACCTCAGTTGACCTTTCGGTCGATGTTGACCTCAAAAATAATAGGCTAGTTGAATTTGGTGACCCAAAAATATAAATCATCTTCAAATTTCAAGTCAATCGGATGAAAATTTGCGAATTTTAGAAATTCCATTAGCTTATTGAACTTTGGCCTAATTTGACCATTTGGCCGATATTGACCTCAAACGTAATTGGTGGTTGAATTCAATAAGCTGATATGAAAATCCTGTTCAAATTTCTAGTCAATGGGATGAAAATTGAGGATTTTCGAAATCTCACCTAAATTGTTGACCTTTTGCCCTCAAATGACGTCATGCATCGCCTGGATGTGGAATTTGGAAGGAGCAATGTACACCAATGAGGATAATAACATGTGTGGCAGGGTGAGGAATGGTGCTGGTCATTTTGGCGGCACG
This sequence comes from Eptatretus atami, assembly GCA_035128595.1. Classification (NCBI taxonomy): domain Eukaryota; kingdom Metazoa; phylum Chordata; class Myxini; order Myxiniformes; family Myxinidae; genus Eptatretus; species Eptatretus atami. The sequence continues at coordinate 44,197,656 of CM068959.1, read as the reverse complement.
TGACTTATTGTTGTTGGTATGTGGAGGAGTTGTTTTCCCCTTGTCGTGGGGCAACTTAGCATAACAATTGTGCATTTTGTGAGGAAAGCACCAAATTTGGCACACTAGTAGCCTATCATATTATGAACAGATATGGATATTGGGCCATCTCAAAATTTTTGATGGCAGTGGAAAATGGCTGCCACAGCCATCAGCGGCTGAATTTGAGATGGCCCAATATCCAAATCTGTTCATAATATGATAGGCTACTAGTGTGCCAAATTTGGTGCTTTCCTCACAAAATGCACAATTGTTATGCTATATTTAGCTAAGTTGCCCCACTACAATCCCTGTTAGAGACAAGTGTTCGGACTTGTCTCAGAGGCTGACTAACGTCACCAAGTTCTGTATGTGTTGCATATTGTGTGTATTATCTCACAGTAAAGCTTTATGGCTCTGTTTAGTATGTGTGAACAAGGCTGGCTGTGCTGACATCTCGTAAAGTGATGGACATCATGTTTCTTGTGTAATAATAATGACAATCATGTGTAATGTTGCTTTCCTAGGGATGTGTCAGGTGACGATCGCGATCTTGACTGGTGGTGCTTGTACTACGCACCATGGGTCTAGTTTATTGCGGTTATGTTGATTGCCGTGGTTCAGACATCATTCCTCAATGTAAGATAAATAAAACATCTTAGTTGGTAGATGTGTGTGGTGTGTGTAGTACAGTATCCATATCATGACATGCGCACATTGTATAGCACATATAGAATTAGGGGTTTCTGAGATTGATGATATAATTTGTTGATTGCTTGATGTTACACATACTGATAAACAGTGTCCCAAACATCATTAGAGTATGTAATGACTTCATGTTACAGGTGTCGTTGCATTGTGACCGACCATTTAATTTCAGCGCTGGCTATTCCATGCATATCGCTTATTGGATGTTTCTGTTTCTTTTATAGGATGGTTTACAGCCTGATGTGCCATCTAGGTGATACCACTGTCCTTGATAGGTGATTAAGCTTTCGTTGACACTGTATTGGCTCAGTGTGACCACTCCTTGGCTTTTTTCACAAGATCTTGGCTATTCCTTGTTCACCTTGGCGTCTTGGTTTTCTATAGGTTTTCTTGGCGTATAGGTTTTCTATTATCATCGCTTTTCCGAAACCTTGTGAATTCTTGGCTTTTTTCATTGGCTCACCTTGGCATTTATGAAAATAAGGAGTGGTCACACTGTAATTGGCTAAGTAAGCTTGTGATTATACACTAGGTTGTGCTGGTTAAGCTGTTGCATTGGATTGTGACCGTAATCAGAATAGCACGTAGTGTGGTGACCAAGCAGCCGTAAGTGTCATAAACACAGTTGATCTAATTCATCGTTGTCTGTTTCTCTTTAAGTAGAGAGCCCACAGGTAACTCAGGTACACATGGCCAAGTCCAAAGCATCATAGGCTATAAGTATTGTTACGTGGAAAGGGGGCAGGGGATCCATAGCTAGACTGTGGTAAGTGGAGTATGATTCGTGTGATTTGAGGAGGTTAGATTGCCATGTAACAGGGATCTGTCAGAGTAAGTCGTTTTGGTACATGCGACACGTAGGAGGCAGTATGTGTAATTTACAGACAGGATAGTAGGGCAATATTGTATGCGGAAACACCTCTTGTTTGTGGATGGGGCCAGGTGAGGACTTCCCATCCCAAAAGGCGCACACGTGTGAAAAGGCCGTCACGATCTGTCTGGCCAATATGTTGGCCACGGCAGCATAACGGGCTGTAGAGCCTGGAAGCATGCAATGGATATATTTTATTTGGGACCACCCATGAGCGGGACAGCCCTGAGGATGATTCCTTCCAGAAGGACAAAGAGGTGAAGAGAAAGGACACATCAGAGAACTACCGGCATGCAGGAGGTCTGGAAGGGTGAAGAAGTGCCTCGAGAAAGCTCTGAGGAAGAAGTGCTTTGAGAAGGATGAGGAGGGGCCGAGAGAATTTAGACACGAGAGCTCCCAGTGTGCGGGAGGAGAAAAGGAGGGCTATGAAGACTGGCTCAGCATGCAAGTCCCAAAATTCTGATCATCGTTGACTCACTTCATAGCAACTGGCTCATTTCATAGCTGGCTCTCGTCATATCGCTCTTGCGTCTACACCACGCATCCTCAAATGAAAGTCCTCACCTGCAATTTTCACGCATGTACAAATGTTTTCTGTGGTGCCAAGTGTGGGTTATGTTTTATTAGCCCCCTTTGGACTTAGTCCGAAACGGGGGGCTTATGGATTTGGTCTTGCTTTTCGTGTCCGTCCGTGCGTCCGCAACCATATTTTGGACATGTATGGACAGATTTTATTCGTTCTTGACACAAAGACAACGCATGATGGTACAGTGCTCCCTCGCCATATCGCGGTTCACTTTTCGCGGCTTCACTACATCGCTGGTTTCAAAGATGAAGAGGCGCCTCCAGTAGAAGAGATTTGATGCTCTTCTTGGCTGTGCAGTACTACATTCATCTCATCATCGTCATCTTCATCGTCATCAGTACTGCACAGCTATCATCATCATCGTCATATCTTCATAGGTCAGTACCCATAATACGTTTTTTTATATTTTATAGTACAATATAGTATTTTAAAAATTATTTTTGGTCTTAGGCTTTGCAGCCCCATGAAGTCGCATTTCCGATGAAAATTTTTTAATTTTTTTTTAAAATAACTGATTAAATGTGTGTGGGGAAGGTTAAGAAGAGTGTGTGTATGCTGTATACTGGTTTAAAATACGTTTAAAATGTGTTTAAATATATTTAAATAATTAAATAAATATGTGGTTTCTACTTTGCGGATTTTCACCTATCGCATTAGGTCTGGAACGCATTAACCGCGATAGGTGAGGGAGCACTGTATATATATATGCACCTAATTCTGGTGGGCGGCCATTTTGTTCCTTAAATGTGTCCCCAACCATTTCTCAGAAATTCATTGTCCGATTTTGTTCAAACTTGGCACACGCACAGTACATGATGGCATACACCTGCCCCTCACTTTATTTTGTGATCTGATCAAAGATGGCCGACTGGTGCACTGGTGGCCATTTTAGTTGTACAGTACATAAATATGGGCTAGCTCTTTAAACTCTGCACAGCGAAATTACTAAAACAATGGGGGCGATGACATTTAATTTCTATATTTCATCATTTGTATATAAGTTTGCATGTTCCCTTCTCCCTCTTTGTGTCTGTTGATTCACATGGTTTGTTCCAATCGAACTACTCGTCCCATCCACTTCTTTCCCCCCATATTATTATAAATATACCTTTTTAAAAAGGAAAGAACCGTGTTCAATCCATCTGCTTCCCATGTGTATGCCGTCAATTTCAGCTCATTCGATGACCTTCGGGTCGTCATGGTAAAGATTAAAGCGAATAACTGAACGCACGGTATCATGAGTGGAAAGGTCGTGTGATCCAGCCTGGGACCGCTGACTCACCTGACTGCTGTGGTCGCTTTGACGTGGCTTTCAGACTGGGAACCTGGAACGACAGGTGGGCATTAACAATATAATGCTTTAAAATGGCCGTTACTGTTTAATAAATGATTAGTTTTATGAGCAATAAACTTGTGAAAAAACTGGTGTGTGTGCGCTCACGTGTGGTCGTGGTCGTGGTGTTTCATCCAAAATAATTTCGAAAAACAAACTTTATACATATGTGAATCACACAGGGACTGGGATGCATGTGTGGTCCTCTGAATTGATAAAGCAGGTTCAGGTATAATTGCCATAAGTTGGAGAGACTGGTTTTCAAATGAGTTAATGAAAGAAGTTTCCAAAAATTTTTTTAAACCTTGCAGGGGATGTGAGTAAGTGAAGGTGGGAATGAGTGTGGGAGTGGATGGTGGGGAAGGGGGGTAAAAGTGTGGAGGACTATCTGTCCATTTTTTTCAAATGGACAGATAGTTTATTTGAATTCTTCTTTCATGTTTATACAATGAAATCAAATGCTGTTCTTATGGGGATTGTGAGGCAAACTCGATTCCTCACATTATGTAATTTTCAATGCCTTTACCCATATGTTCACCTTACCATCGTCATTAAAATGTACAAACCTGGCATCCTATTTCCATCCACCAGTCAGACAGGATTTTAACTTTCTTCTCATATCGTTAATGATGTGATTCATGTTCATGATTTTTGTCCAATAAAGTACAATGTACAGTGTTTTATTTCATGATTAGAATGTACAAATGATAGTTACAAAGTCTTGTATGTGTTTGTTTGGGTGTTTGTTTGGGTGTGTCGTCTGACAGAATGGTGCATAGGTAGCACACTTACCTTTGAGCTCTCTCATCTGAGCTTAGTTTCCAAACTTGACTCTAAACTGTCAGATTTGTGCTTCACAAGGCAAGAAGTTGCATTATAAAGTGTCCCTCGGATGACCATTAAGCTGGGTGTCCCGTTTCTCGCCATGACCTGGTGAACGTAAAATAACCCAGGGTGTATTTTACCAAGAGTAGGTGAGTTATATCCGGCACCCTGAACAAATTACAAATTCCTGTCCAAATCGGCTTCAGTGGCATGTCCGGCCATTTGTCTGGCCAGCTGGTTCGTGAAAGACTTGAACTAAAAACTTTCCCCGGCCAACCACACAAGAAACTAGAATGGCACTCAGTAGAGCGCATACCTCTGACAGGCTGAACAGTTTAGGTTTTGTATCCCAATGATAGGCCACATCAGGATCCGGAGCAAGCCAAACTCGAATTGACTTGTTCTTGTCACCGAACCAACTCATCCACCAATTTTGGCCGAATCCGTTCACAACCTCTTGACATCACAACCTATTTTGGCGGAATCCGTTCACAACCTATGTATCGTTTTCGGCCTAATCTCTCAATTGTGATCGAAGAATCACATTAAAAAATTGTGGTCTCCATCACTGGATCTTCACCAAAATCGAATCATGTCTTCCATGATGCACACCAAACCTGTGCACCAAATTTGATTCGAATCCATCCACAACTTTTTGAGATATCCTGTTCAGAGACAGACAGACAGACAGACAGACAGCCAAATCAAAACTCACTCGTAGAGCAACACTTGGCAAAATAGAACAAGTGGAACAGCACTCGGTGGAGCGCTTACCTCCGCTGGGCTGAACAGTTTAGGTTTTGTAAACTTTGACCTCACAAAACTGTGTTGCTTGTCCGTCACAGAGACGGTGCTGACAATCTGCGAAAGTTTCAGAACAGTTTGGGCTGTTTGGGCTGTAAGCAAAAGGACAGACAGCTAAACAAACGAACAGAACAGATCAACATACTTGGCAAAAAAAAAAAACACACCATCATGAGCTCTCATTCTTAAGCAGTCCAGTCGGCCATATAAATAACGAACACACACACACACACACACACACACACACACACACACACACACACACACACACACACACACACTGCACACATAGCCGGTTTGGGCAGAATCTGTAATTGTTCAGGATGCCAAAAATAACTCGCCTATTCTTCATCATACGATATCGTTAAGATGTCTCATGTCCATCAACTGATAGCTGGGACAACCTGCTTAACGTCCATCCAAGGGGCAGTGCTCTCTGTGATGCAATACCCTGCTTGCAAAGCACCAATCCGACAGTTTACAGTCGGGTCGGGAATAAAACACCTCAAAAGCGGGTATACTACCTCCAATTCCCCATTCCCCCTCACCCCCGACCTCTTTTCCCTTCTTCCTCCCTCCCCTACCCTCATTTTCTCTTCCTTAATGAAATTATTTTATCTTAATTGATCTGCCTCCCCCTTTTCTGTAAATATCATGTTGATGAATTGTAAAGAATTCAATCAGTTTTGTGCCTTGATATGTGTATCACATAATCCACAAGATGGTAAATCTTTCTTCTTTTGGCATCTGTTATAGCTGCTTGTGCTCTCACTAAGATTTCAATAACGCGTACACAAATGTTCAGGGACATTGCATGCAGTGATTGCAACAACACCAAAAATAGAGAGAACCGGATTTATACAAAAACATTCCTCCAATGTGCCAGCAGCTGTATTTTCGTCCCAAGAATCTCATCTCCAAAGCTCGTCACAGAGTCCCGAGTCTGTATGGCCAAGCAGCCTTGATGAGGGACAGGTCGCCTTGTGCTATTAAGCTTTGCTGGAAAGCCCATCAGGCTGTTATTAAATTTAAGGGCCTTATTGAATTGCACAGGGCCTTGCATGTTGGAGAAGCGTAACCATCATGAGTAGGATATTGTCTTTTCTGCCCTTCATTATCTACTGCTCCTACAAGACCCAAAGAATCCCCTTTCTCACTCGGTTTTCAGTCACACATCCATGGGTTTTATTGTTTAACCACTGTTAGGTATGGCCTTGAAAATGCTCTGTCCAAGTCTTGCAAAAGATATGCATGTACAGGACTATACAAAGGTTTGACTTCACTAAAATGAATGCCAATCTTTGTAATGCCATGACTTAAAAATTACCCCCGTGTGGGGGTGATGGTCATCTCTATAATGTTTTTTACTATCATAATCGATGAACCGTTGCCAGATATCTCCTAAAATGACAGACTAGATAGGTTTTGAAAATGGCGACTTTCACAACTTTCGTGACCTCGTGACCTTGACCCTGACCTCGAATCCGGGAAAAAAATATGTCGTTGGGTATCACTCATCGACCTCTACCCACATACCAAATTTCATCAAGATCGGAAGTAAAAAGTTTTCTTTGTACCGGGAGGTGTTTTTGACCATCTTCCAGGTTACGTGGCGGCCAAACGGGACGGAAATTCAAAAATCTGTCTGGTTAGATACAAGATAATATTTTTTACGATCATAATCAATAAACAGTTGCCGAATATCTTGTAGAATGGCAGACTAGATAGGTTTTGAAAATGGCGATTTTTATAACTTACGTGACCTCATGACCTTGACCCTGACCTTGAACCCGGACAATAGTTATATCGTTGTGCAACACTCATCGACCTCTACCCACATACTAAGTTTCATCAAGATCGGAAAGAAAAATTGTTGACGGACGGACGGACGTACGTACGGACATTCGGTCCGGCTTTATTAGGTCATCTCTTAAGAGATGACCTAAAAAAGCAATTTTTCATGATATTAAAAATATTTATTAATTGTACTGGTATTTCCTTTGTTATAGTTACTGGCAGAAAAGCCTGTCAATGTGATTGGCGACCCTTTGGCATTTTCACATTATCCAGCCTTGAAACCCCTGGCTAAATTCAAAGTTATGCACACAACCCTTCATTTATTACACAAATTGCTCATCCCTTTATTTGGGCGGTGTAAAGACAATACATCGCTGCAATCAAGATTACATACATGAAGCAAAAACATGCCTAATGTTTGTGGTGGGCGGCCCTTCTATATTGTCACATTAATCAGCCTTGAAAACTCTGGCTAAAACCGAAATTATGTACAACTTTCAGTTACTACACAACTTGCTCATCCCTTTATTTTGGCTATATATTTATTAGGCCACAGACCACTGCCATGATCACTCACAAAAATAATGAAAAAAAAAAAAGCAATTAAAAGAGACATAAAATGTCATAGCCCCTGTTGTTTTAGTAATTTTACTGTACGGAGTTAAAGGGCTCGCCCAGATTTATGCACAATAAAATGGCCACCAGTCAGCCATCTTTGATCCGATTGCAAAATAAAGTGAAATGCACGTGTATGCCATCATGTACTGTGCTTGTGCCAAGTTTGAACAAAATCGGATCATGCATGTCTGAGAAATGGTTGGAGATACCTTTAAGTAACAAAATGGCCGCTAGTCAGCCATCTTGTATCTGAACATGAAAAAGAAAATGACGTGCATATGTAAGCCATCATTCATTACCCGTGTGCCAAGTTTGAACACCGGTAAATGTATGTCTGAGAAATGGTTGAGGACATGTTCAACATCGGGGTGTTTTTTTTTACAAACAAAATGGCCGCTAGTCAGCCATCTTGGACCTGATCTCCAAAACAGAATGGCGTGCCCATGTAAGCCATCATGCATTAATTTCTCAAGCCTAATCAAGGAAAAAAAATTGGACTCAAGCATCATCCATAAACTAATTCAATCAATACCAAGTGGAGGTGATCGATCTCAAGGCAAAAGGGGGTTCACACTGATTTATTGTATTGTGTTTAAATATGAAAACAGATTTGATTTTTTTTTTCCTATTATAATGTGTTGTTATATCCTTCAGAGTTCAGGGAAATCCCAAAGAAAGTGCTTTTGGTTTCGTATTAAAACGATTCCGTTTGTTATCACATCTAGTTTAATAAATTTTCTGCTGGACTCAGACATTTGTACCCCGACTGTAAATTTTATAGAAGTCTTAAATATTTAATACTGTATTACTTTGCATAAAATATCTGGGATTTATATTGCAATTACTGAGAAAAATTGTTGGCAATTCCTTTATCCATTCATGCTTAATCTCTTATGCCTGGTGTTGGCTTAATGGTTAGGGTGGCGGGCTTTGGATCCGAGGGTCCTGAGTTCAAATCCCGCTCAGCTGTTGAATTACTACCAGGTGGGGTTACCTCGGCCTGTCATCCTTCCGAGGTCTGCAAAATGAGTACCAGCATGCTGGTATACTGTGTCGGAGTGGTGACCCGTCCAGGATTGTGTCCAACAGCCAAGGAGACTGCTTTGGCAGCACCAATGCTCTGTACAGAGTATGGTCCCAATATATATATCTCTCTCTTTCTCTCTCTCCTGTTTCCTTTCACCAGGAAGTTTCACTCCAAGTTTCTCTGTTTTCAACAGGCAGCGATTTCCCTCGAAGCCTACTGTATAGAGCACATATTCATGAGTGTTACTAGAGGGGAATGTGTAAAGGATACCTTAGAGAACTTGGTATAACACAAGTTAAGCCTACCGAGGTGGATATTGTGGAAGGTTGCTCAGGATTTGACGTTGTAAATTTTCAAACTAAATTAATTTTTAAATCTAATAATTTATTTTAATTTTTCACCAATGATGAGAACTGACATATTCTTGGAAACATTCAATGAAAACAGTGACCTCGAGGACCTGGTTACAAGTATACGGCATTGGGCTCCCTGTGGATTGTGCAGAGAAATTATACTTGGGCACCATCCCGTCTTGACTGCCTTCTGTAGTAAGTGCTGCATGGGCAGGATGTATCCTGGATGCTCCCATGTACTCCTGTTTAAGTTCATCAATGTTGAGGTTCATCGATCCCCATTTTCTCCTTCGATGCCCTTCCATAACTCATTGCACATTTCTCTGCCTCAAAACCATGAAATGGCCTTTAAAATGTGAAATGATACCTTGTGCTGTTGGAGTTTTGCTGGATTTTCGGTCAAGCTATTAGCAACAAAATTAACGTTCCTGACTTCTAATCCGCATGTCTGTCCTTTGCTAATTAATCCTTGCAGTTCATTTGATCTAATAGTGGGGCAACTTAGCATAACAATTGTGCATTTTGTGAGGAAAGCACCAAATTTGGCACACTAGTAGCTTATCATATTATGAACAGATTTGGATATTGGGCCATCTCAAAATTTTTGATGGCAGTGGAAAATGGCTGCCACAGCCATCAGCGGCTGAATTTGAGATGGCCCAATATCCAAATCTGTTCATAATATGATAGGCTACTAGTGTGCCAAATTTGGTGCTTTCCTCACAAAATGCACAATTGTTATGCTATATTTAGCTAAGTTGCCCCACTATAACGGTGGGGCTTGCTTTTACAAAAAAAGGAATATAAGGACATCTTTACCTCCACCACCGAAGGTGAAGGAGGTTATGTTTTCACCCCTTTTTGTATGTTTGTTTGTTTGTCTGTGTACAGGATATCTCAAAAAGTAGTGGATGGATTCGGATGAAACTTGTTGGAAGGGTTGGGCGTGTGTGACCACGACAAATTGATTCAATTCTGGTGAAGATCCGGATGCGACTACTTGAATTTTTAAGCGATTCTTCACCATTGAGATATGGGGCTCAAAAAACGATATATAGCACGATATTTCGAAAACGTATTGGGCCAGTTATGTTCTCGTGAATCAGGCATTGCAGTGTGCGCTCTACCGAGTGCCCTTCTAGCTTCCTGCTGTGATTGTGTCACCTGCAAAGAGTGCAGCTAATATCCTCTCCAAATAAAAACGTCCCTGCTGGCAAGGTCTGATGTGTTTCTGGAGGAATCGAACGCAGAAGCAGATGTATTTAAGGCAAGGTATTGTAATGCGAGTGATGCTGGTGTTTTTGAATGTCATCTTTTGAAATGTTTAAGCCTCACCCGATAGCATGGGGAAAACATTGCTGTTGTAGGGTTTGTTTCTGTAATTAGCGCCCCCCCTCCCCCCAATTTTAATGGTACGACAGAGTTTCATAGACCCCAAGGAGTATTAAACCACCATTTCGAAAATTGTTTTTCTTTTTCTTTTTCTTCCTGCGCTCACAACCCTCCCAATTTCCGAGCTGTGTCATCGTTTAAGCCGGCTGGCTTTCGGAATGAAATTTTGCATCAACAATGTGAATAAAAAGTATGCAGGTTGACATATTTTTACCTTGACCTAATTTTTAAGGTCATGACCCAATTTTAGACATTTCAACATTTTTCGACAAAACTCGACCAAAGTTTGACCGCTCAGAACAAATTTTACCTTGCTAGATAGTCTAGAGCAAGGCACATTTACCGTTAATTTACATCATACCCTCTGAGTTAAAGGTCAAGGTTAAATGGTGGTCTGAATAAAATAACTTCCTTTTTTGTCATTGCTCAATTTTGCTGATGCAGAATCTTAAAGACCGCTTGACCTTCCAAGGTGTTCTTGCATCATAATGTACCTGCACTGAAGTTAAGCACCTGATATTTGATGAGCGTCCTTGACCTACTTTTTTTGGATTGTGACATAATTAATAAAAATCACGTTTTTGATTGATAAAAACACCACAGACGCCATCGACAACACTCACCTCTGGCCAGATCTTCGTGGTCGGGTTACCATACCGTGAGATGAATGGAGAAGAGGGGAACCATGCTGGTGACTCCATGGCAGATACTTCATTGGCCGAGCGATACAACACCGCGTGCCGCTCTCTAATGGCTACCATTACAATTATGAACTCAGGCCAATCGCCTCAGGAGCACTACCCCAGATCAAACGCGAGCAGGATAAGTCAAGACATGGTATATAAGTTTCCATTTCCTTTATTACAACACAAGCAATTGAGAGGGAAATGACAGAGGAATGGTGATTGGGAGAATTCGAATGGGGAAAATGGTGGGAAGGTTGGCAGTTAGTGAATTAAAAAGGGGAAATGTTGGGAGGATTCAAAGGGGGGGGGGGTAAAGCAAAACATATTCAATCATTTACAACATGCATACATTCCCTCTTCTTCCCTACATGAATATTCCCACCCTCAGTTGGCTGAGAACAATGACTTAACACCTTTATACTAATGGATCCAAACACCCAAAGGAAGAATACAGACAGTTTGGGAAGAGGGGTGAAGAGATAGAGAGTGTGAGAGAGGAGTATGGGGACTACTACGCACACCTTCAGCAACCTCGGAAGAGGTGACTGTACCTACTGCTCAGCGGTTCATGCTCGCCTCCCTCGCAGTCCCTTCCTCCCTCCTGCAGCAATACCCTGTCATATGGGGAGGCTGCTGAAATTCTGTCTGCCTGACAGGACCTGCATGGTTTCTGGAAATCTCATTCTGTCGTGTGAGGGCAGGCAGTGTTTGAGGCAGCGTGACAATGAACGTGGTGTGGAGAAGGCGCGCTGGGTCTGTCGGTGTATCAGTGTATATAAAAACCACAGAAAGTACAGAGGAAAGGAAAATAAAAAGTTAGAAAGCATTAAAGAATAGAGAAAAAACTGAACAAGAGACATTGCCGTGCTATGTAGAAGTGAAGTCACTGGGAAAGTGTAACGTGTCGAGGAATGTAGTGAAGGGCAAAGCACACGCAAGATGAAGTGACTGGAAGGGCAAAAGGGCTCTGTATACGTTGAAGGACCCAAGCAGACTTCACAGACGAATTTCTCAAGTAAAGATGAATGAACTCCCCAAGCGAACTGACCTGATTTGCTGTGCATCTTTCCTTTTATTCCCTCTCTCCCCTCCCCCACACTTGGGCTGATAGAGGGCATTCCCAACATTGGTCAGACCGTTGTAGGCTTTGCCACTCCTGCTATGGTCGCACTGGATTGGCAGAGTCGGACTGCAGACACGTCCCACCCCGGAGGCGGAGGAGAGATTTGGCTCTTTGTGCTTGTTTTGTCGTGTTTGCTCCTTCGAGAAAGAGTGAGGCACTCGGGGGATCGGAAAAGTGTTTGGTAGTGTGTTGGTTGCGAGATGTTCAGAAGAGAGAAGGTGGAGAGGTTGGAAGGCAATGAACTTCTGCTAACTCACACTCACAACATATATTTATTCGCATGTATGCAATCCAACTGAAATGCTAAACAGAATACCAACATATAACTGACTCTAACATTATGTGTGTGTGCTTTTACTCACCCGAGAGGTGCACGATGTTCTCTTTGGGCGCACAACCATAAATATATACATATACATATATATTGTTGTGGTTCTGGGAACCGCATCCCTCCAAAACAATAGCAACCATCATACAGCGGTCCCGAGACAGTTATTCCATTAATATACGTTCAGATAGTCCCTTCCCTTTTGTCTCGCGGGACAACGGGACAGTGCGTTGTGTGGATCTCATAGTTAGGTCTGATTATATCTCTATCTTCATTCCTACTCTTTTCCTCTTCTTCCTGAAATAAATCAAAGCAGGCACTGCACTCAACTGTTGCCACACCCTCAACGTATCTTCACGAAGGCCAACCATACAAGCAAACAATAAACAACCTCCACCTACTGGACAGGACGCACGAGGCGGGTTCTTTTCAACTCATTTCTGCATTTAATAATTATATCCATCTTCTTCTTCTACTCAACCCGACATACGTAATTATATCCAAACTTTTCCCTCAATTCCCTGACACAGATCAGGGCTGGCGCCGTACATCCCACCGCCTTAATAACTGCGAACACGATGCTCGATGGCAGGCGGACCTGCGTGCTGACTATGTGTACAATGGCGAGTCGCGCGCTGACCATGTGTACAATGGGCGACCTGCGCGCTGACCATGTGTACAATGTCGGAGTCGCGCGCTGACCATGTGTACAATGGCGGACCTGCGTGCTGACTATGTGTACAATGGCGGAGTCGCGCGCTGACCATGTGTACAATGGCGGACCTGCGCGCTGACCATGTGTACAATGTCGGAGTCGCGCCGCTGACCATGTGTACAATGGTGGACCTGCGCGCTGACTATGTGTACAATGGCGGACCTGCGTGCTGACCATGTGTACATGGCGGACCTGCGCTCTGATATGTTATCAATGGCGGACCCGCGCGCAGCCCGTGATACTTTATCATCGAACAGAACGGGGCACGAGTAACACATCTTTGGTCGGGTCTGTGCATGGGGTTACAATAACATCTTACCATCGGTCTTCGCTCACCACGACGGCAACAAATGTCTCCCGCAGACAGCAGACATCCTCCCGCACCTCCGCCTCGATGGAGCTGCTACCAGGCAGAGGCTGCTGTGCGGCCGGATCGCTCGGGCCACGTGATACGACATGAAGCAGGCACATTGAGCAGCACCAACCGCGAATTGCCGGGACATGGCACGGGGTTCGGTGCAAAGCGATTCATGTCGCGGAGCTCGGAGCGAGACGATTCCGCAACTTGGAGTAATCTTGCCGGAAGTGGAGTGGAGCCACTTCCTGCCATCACGGCCGGGCCACGCAGTGGTCTGGGCCCAATAAGAGCGGCTGATTCGGGTGACGACGCATCGCTTCAGGGTAATGCCCCCACCCTGCACCCCAGGGTCTATAAAGGATGGTGGCGAGGCCATCCGTAGTTCCAGTTTTGGTGTTCTTGCCCATCGCTGCTGTCGGTCGTCCCGTTCTCTGCCCGGCCTGGGATCGATCTCTCCGCCCCTCTGCTAACTCTGCCTTCTTCACCAGCCCGTCTTCGCCCACTCGCTCTCGACTCCGCCTTCGACTCCCGCCGTTCTGTCTTCATCGCCCACACGTCGCTGACTCCACCCACCCACCTGGACCTGTCTACCACTCTGCCCACTCGCTCTCGACCCCGCCTTCTCCACCCAAGTCCCTCCCTTCACGCCTTACCGTCCCATCTCATTCTCTGGACCGACGCTAGCTGCACAAAGTGCCACGAAGCAAGAGACGGCGCCAGCTGTCAGGGAGGTATCGCCCAGCGGAGCATCTCCCATAACGTATTGGTGGCATGTCGGGCAATCGTGCAAGGTATTGAGAGACCGTTAGCCTCATCTCCTCTCCTTTTTCTCTTCATTAACTCCTCTTCATCGGGTTGTGTGTGTGTGTGTGTGTGTGTGTGTGTGTGTGTGTGTGTGTGTGTGTTCCGATATCCATTGCGGCTGCTTGCTTGTATTAACAATAATCTATCTATAATTCCAGCAATCTGTGTGTGTGTGTGTGGTGTGTTGTGTGTGTGTGGTGTGTGTGTGTGTGTGTGTCTGACCGCTGTTTCTCGACAACCACTGGTCCGATTATATTGAAACTTGCCAACTACATTGCTGGGGACCTGAGGATGTGCCTTTTCGAGGTTTGATATTAATCGGACAAGTGTTTCCCAAGTTATGGCCATTTATTTACCAACCAATGACAAGACACGTTGCTGCGTGGGCATGGCCAATGGGGAAGGAACCTCAGCCGCGTTCCCCATTACGGGTAAAAACGTACGGACTTCCGGAGAGTGATGACTTGGTGTATTCTAATAATTTCTCGATTTCTTATGCGCATTTATAGCGAACGCAGTGAGCTTCATACTTAACGTGTGCACGTGAGAGAATAGGAAACAACAACAACACAATACCCCTGGCTATTTGGATTCCGTGTCGTTAGCTATGACCTTTTGCTTCCGGTTGTTTTTAAACGCTGTGCGGTGTATAAACACGATTGGGTTTTATTTCTATCTTGTGAATATTACTTAACGCGTGCACTGAGAGAATAGGAAACAACAAAAACAACACAATACCCTGCCAATTGTGAATCCGTGTCGTTGCCTATGACCCTTTTGCTTCCGTTTTTTTTTGTTTCTGGTTTTTTTTTGTTTCCGGTTTTTGTCATGGGAAGTGATGCATGCCGGGAGATAAAGGCATCGTCGGAGACATGAAAGGCCCAAATAATATCAGACATGGTGTATATTTCCTCCACTGATTTTTAATAAGATATCTCCCGCATCATAAAAAAATAATTTTTAATCGTGATTTACGTTATTTGATCGCTGATCCCGAATCCAGGCCGAAGTAACCGGAAATTGCGTATACAGTTGTGAACAAGTTATAGGTAAAGTCAGAACGAATGTAAGAAGAATTCTACGTTCACTTCTAGTATTTATTTTTTTTAGATGAGATCCTGTTCTAGGCGGTGTGGTTGTTGTGAAGGTAATGTTGAGGTAATATTAGTTTTTTTTTTATATGAGATCCTGTTCTAGGCGGTGTAGTTGTTGTGAAGGTAATGTTGAGGTAATATTAACTTTTTTAGATGAGATCCTGTTCTAGGCGGTGTAGTTGTCGTTGTGAAGGTAATGTTGAGGAATTTTTTTTTTTTTCAGATGAGATCCTGTTCTAGGCGGTGTAGTTGTGTTGAAGGTAATGTTGAGTAATATTAACTTTTTTAGATGAGATCCTGTTCTAGGTGGTGTAGTTGTCGTTGTGAAGGTAATGTGAGGATTTTTTTTTTTCAGATGAGATCCTGTTCTAGGCGGTGTAGTTTGTTGTGAAGGTAAGTTGAGGTAATATTTTTTTTCATAGCAAAAGACGGTTTAATTTGATATATTTAAGAAGCGAATGTAAGAGAATTCTACGTTCGCTTCTAGGCTTTGCCTATTCCATATTAGATAAACATAATGCCCCAAGTTATGATCGTTTTCATATTAGACGGTGCATAAATTTCGGTAACATCAGAGTGAGCTGGTATGCTCCGAACCAGGAAGTAAATGTTATTTTTTTTTGCACGAACGTTTTTTTTTTCTATCTCTTTTCTTCTCTTTGTGTTTTCCTTGCGAAAAGGCAAAATACGTTGGCTCTAATTGAATAATTTGCCATTAAAACGAATAATTACAAAACGTTGGCAGATCCAGCAGCCTTCGCATTCTTGCCCTGGACGAGGAAACGATGAAGAAGCGCCGTTTCCTCAGCAATGTTGTTACGAAGAGGTGCTAACGAGATAAAGGTGTGTACAATGTACATGGAGACAATTTTTATTATTGTTTATTTATTGAAGAAAAATTGTTCTGAAAATAATTTAGCAAAAAAAGTGCACAACTTTTTTTGGTTTCCAAGTGTCAAAACGGTGTGGCCTTTGGAAGTGTTAAGGAATTCAGCTCTACTCGACATGCTTGCCAACGAAATACATCTCAATTTGGTGGTATGCTTTGCAAACTATTTTTTTTTAAACTATTTTCAAACTAAAACTAGAACTACGTTGTCGATGGCACACCATCGCATATTCCCGCGTGCACTGCTTTGTCCATTAACGCCAGGTGAAATTTATCTTGCAAAATGGATTGACTATTCTTTTCTATTTGATGTGCTTTATGACCAAGACTTACTATGTTTACTAAATCAGAAGTCATTGCAAGCAGTGTAACATTTCATGAAACATTAATTTAACACTCACACTGTCCAGCAATATAGAACTGTGCATCAATTTAATCATAGGAATGAACTGTGTATAATATTAATTATAATTATTCATAATCGATTAGATAAATACAGTAAAACCTGTGACTGTTGTCACTCATGGGGCCACATAAGTAAGTTCTTTATAAAATAATTTACCAGTACAATGGTAAATACACTTTAAAAAATCAGCCCCATGACCCCACCCCCTCTGGCCCGGCCCCTAGGGTCATATCAAAAATCCGACAGTGTTGTGCACTTCCCATACATATATCTACTATGTCCCAAAGTTTCAAGTTCCTATCTCAAATGTGTAGGAGGAGCTATTTTGACCCCCTATCTGCAAAGCACCCCTACCCCCCCCCCCAGCACCCTGATCATCATGTGTTTAAAAAAATATGTTGTTAAATGTATAACTCATGAATATGTTTGATTAAAAAAGCTATGACAATTTTTTTTTTAAATCGACCCCCATGACCCCACCCCCTCTGGCCCGGCCCCTAGGGTTTATATAAAAATCTGAGTGTTGTGCACTTCCCCATACATATATCTACTATGTCCCAAAGTTTCAAGTTCCTATTTCAAATGGTGTAGGAGGAGTTGCAGGGTAAGACAGATGACGTACGGACGGACGGCACAGACGATCACAATATTCCCACTTTTCTTTGAAAGCGTGGAATAACAATTCGAACATGGAATACCTAATGACATTGTACTTTCAGTCTCCTACAAATCCTACCCTGTCGCCTCACCATGGCATAGGAGTGGCAATGGTCAATGGCAGCGAATGTCATGGCTAGCAAAGACAGGAGGTAAACTTGATTTTAATTTGGATTTTAATTAACTCTGTGTGTGTAAGTATCACAGCAGTTGTTACTTCAATGAAAGCGATAATCGTGGAATGATATGAACATTCCGTACGGGCACACACACTTCCGGTAGTGATGACTTCGTGTATTCTAATAATTTCTTGTTTCTTATGCCATTTATAGATAAACGGCATAACAAAGATAAACGGCCCCAATCCAGTCGTCGTTTATGAGAGCGAAGGAACGGCCTGTGTGGTTGTTTGAAAGTTTTTGTTTTTTTGCACGTACGGCCACGCAGGATGGGCACGCGAGAGCGAAGGAACGGCCTGTGTGGTTTGTTTTCTGGCACGCGGTTTGAAAGTTTTTTTTTTGTACGTACGGGCATGCACGTAAGGTCACGCACGTACGGCCACGCACGTACGGCTACGCGAGAGCGAAGGAACGGCCTGTGTGGTTGTTTCTGGCAAGCATTTATTAAAAGATATATATATATTTATTTTTTTTTGCACGTATGGCCACGCACGTACGAGCACGCATGTACGGGCACGTGAGAGCAAAGGAACGGCCTGTGTGGTTGTTGTTTCTGGCACGTGGTTTGAAAGTCTTTGGTTTTTTTTCGGTTTGCACCTATGGCCACGCACCTACGGCCACGCACCTACGGGCATGCACTAGTTATAGTAAATCAACACATCTCAGTCTCATCCATAGATATTTGTCATATTTTCCTATATTTTTGCGAATCTGATTTGCATGGATCCAGGTACACAATAATTATGGTTAACCACTTTTTAAATTGCCACTCTTTCATTTAAATGCTGGAAATTATATTTAAAAGACTATTTAACTGACACATTTTGCGCTAGCAATGGTAGACTAAAAGTGCCCGGATGAACAGAAACCGGTCACTGAAAACGCAAACACAGCGCATGCGTGAAAGGCCTTGTTAGCATTCTTACATCATTTCAAACGTCACGTGTTGGTTACCTCTAGTTTTAGTTTTTGACACCGATGATCAACAACCGCAATCCCTCGAGTACCCTTTCTCAATGATTCGGGGTTCAGATAACTTTAATAGCTATTTTATTAATAACTGGGGGGGGGGGGGGGGGGGGGGTCACCCAACCGAAGTTGTAGCGACTTCACTTTTTGCCTTGGAAGTTTTTAGGGGGTTTTCCACCTTGGATGAACTTTTTGATTGGGAGACTATCAGGTGGAAATAGTGTAAAGTTAAATCTTCCTGGGTTGTAAGATTGAAGTGAGTGGAGAATGTAAAGATAGACGGTTAGTGTTGGGGAGAACAGCAATGTCAGGATTGACGAACATCTGGAAAGACAAAGACATGACAAAACAAACCAAGATGAGGCTGGTGGGTGGTCTGGTATTTCCAGTTGCAATGTATGGATGTGAGTCATGGACCATGAAAAAGAAAGGAAAGGAAGGAAGAAGATTGACAGTTTTGAAATGTGTTGTTGGAGAGAAATGTTAAAAGTTCCATTGATTGCAACAAGAACAAACAAATCGGTGCCTGAAGAAATTAGACCACCATGTACATGAGAAGCACTTGATGCGAAAGCAGAAATGGTCATACTTTGGTTGGACACGTCATGCATAGAAACAACAAAAGTCTGTAGAGGTCAACCATGCTGGGTATGGTTGAGGGAAGACAAGGAAGATGCAGACCTTGTACGTGTTTTATGGTTGGGGTAAAGGCTGCAACAAAGCTATCTCTGCCAGAGCTTCGGGAAGCAGTACAGGATGGGGACGTTTGTAGAAATCTGATCATGAATGTCACCAGAAGTCGAATACGACTTGACAGTACTAGATAACTGGTTATAATTTTTGTTTTTTTACGTCCGGAAGGTGTGCAGACCAGCGACGTTTAGTCTATATACTGTGCACATTTAAGTATGTCCAATTTATTTTCAAATTTCCCTCAGGAGAATATTAAACAATGCTATAGCGATCATTAGGAATGGGGTTATGCATTGAATAAAGGTCACAATTGCGCTGTAAGGGTGTCGGGGGCAATATCACACGTCACACTTGAAGTCATGCCTGGGAGAAATCACATCGGAGGCCCCAAGATATAAGTTATAAACAATCCGTATACAGTCCACATACTGTATAATCTGAAGACTAGGAAACTGCTTCGGCAGCACCCATGCTCTGCACAGAGTATGGTCCCAATGGATGGATGAAGACTAGAAAAATCAGACAAACAATGGGATACATCATTCATGCATAAAGCCTCATTTAAGCATCTTTATTAGCGAAAGATCATTGCAACCTAGCTAGCGACAATCCTGGGTACCTAGCAAGTCAAGATGACTTAGATGTGTTAGTTTGTGGGGGACATGATGAGCATTAAATGCCTCAAGGATGTCGGGTTTCCTCCATATTTCCTCCGTTTAGTGTTAAACAACAGTAGCGACTGTTTAAAAAGGTAATGATATGATGGACAGAATTGACTGAATAGTTTGTGGTTTTAATAAGTTTTACTACCTGGAGGTGTGCCCCCCCCCCAAACTCCACAACAAGCTATTTATACACCTGAACACGAAGTTCGTCTAAGGGGAGAAACCCCCTTTGGGGAGTGGGGGGGGGGGGTTAAATCGCAACAACCTCCATCGTGTGACTCCGAGTTCCCCTTGCAAGTTTGATTGAGATTGGATAAGTAACGACCGAATGTATCGCAGTCAGACAGACAGACAAACACAAAATTTAATCTACTGTACTGTATTAGCATGACTAAGAGAGACGTTAAGTTGTTGTAAACATAGATCAGTGTTTTCAAGCATTCGGTCAGGAATTGAAAATCTAGGTGTAGGTTTATAGGGATATCCAGGTAGTGGACAAAAGAATGAAAACACCAGCAGAATATCACTTAGTAGGGTGTTGGGCCACCACATGCACCCAGGATGGCATGGGTATGACGTGGCATATCGACGAGTGTCTGGAACATTTCTGCAAGAATGTGGCACCATTCTTCCACAAGGAAGTCTCTAATTTAGTTTGGTTTGATGAAGGCAGAAACCGCTGTCTTCGGTGCCTCTTTAGACACTCCCACAAATGTTGTATGGGATTGAGGACCAGAGATTGGCGGGGCCATGGGAGATGGGTAACTTCGTACTCATGCTCCTCAAACCACTCGGTGATAACACCTGCCCTGTGGACTCGAGCACTGCTATCCTAAATGACACCCCTCCCAGCAGAGAAGAAATGCTGCATCACGGGATGCAGATGATCGCTCAGGATGGTAATGTAGAGCACTGCATCAACCCTGCCTTCCACTGGAATGAGTGGAACCAGGCACTTGGGGCTGTAGCGCTCCCTGGGCTGTCACCACATGTGCACACCTTCTTTCGTCTTGAACATAGTGAAGGATGACTCATGCACCCATATCACATTCCGCCACTACTCGGCAGTCCATTGCCTATGCTCCTTGCACCACGAGACCTGCAAACGGGCATTGTCAGGTGTTATGAGCAGTTTGTGCATAACAACCCGACTATGGTATCTCATCCTGTGAAGTACACTACACTTCGATGATACAGGATGCTCACGACTCACGTTGAGCTTCGCACATGGTTTGTCCGTCATTGTTCTCCTGTTTCGCCTCACAGTCCGGACTAATGCCCATACATCATGCTTGTCAACTATGCGCTTCCGCCTCCTGTTGACCTTCAATGATGATGTATTTCCTTGATTTTTTTTTCCTGGCTGACGTCACCTTTGAGACAATTCCTCATGATTGGTGAGCAATTTCCGCAGCCTTTGTCACTGAAGCACCTGCCAGACGTGCATCCACAATTACTTCCCATTCATTCATTGAGGTTTCCTTTGTGGCCACGCTGGTTCTTAATACCAGACTCGAGTTGCACCTGATATATTTATATATATATATATATATATATATATATTATATATATATATATATATATATATATATATATATATATATATATATTAATATATATATATATATATACAGGGTGTCCCAAAGTCTCCCGACAACGGAAAATTAACGCATTCAGCAGCAAAATATCTCCCGAAATTCTTCATACATAGCTTATATCTTCTTTTTTTCAGATTCCCTTCAAGAATGCTTTTGTCAAAAGAAGAACGTATTGAAATCATTCTCATGGCAAGATCGGGAAGCTGTCGCAAGGTTGCAATCGACTTTAACAGGAAACATGGCAAGCACATCACACATGACACACACGACAAGATTCAGAACATGGATCATTTAAAGAACGCATTCTAAGTGGACTTACTTGCATAATGCCAGATGTGTTGACACGAGTTCACCATGAGTGGGAGAGACGACGTAATGTGTGTTTACAAAGAAATGGCAATCATGTAGAGAACGTTTTGTAAGTAAAGTTACAATTTGCTATATATGTACATTTACAAGTTACATATATATTGTTGCGGGGTCGGGTGAGAAGACCACGAGGTGGGGAAAAGCTACCTCGATTCCCACCAGACTCCGCGGAATTGTAGGCCGTCGCTCACGGATATTTCCGTGACGCGGCGGGTCGCTTAACCGACCGTGGACGTCAATAACTCAACCGCGTGGCCTAGGGTCCTCCCACCTATGGGTGAATCAGGTTACCTAATTAACCACGCGGTTTAACCACCGGGGAACCATGCCCTCGGTATGCCTTGTCCAAACCGGATCACTCTACCGGATCGGATATCCTTTCCGGATCGGATGCAGCCGAGCGGCACTGCCAAGGATGTACTGGCTAGAAGGAACGGATTGTTGGGAATAAAGACCCGGCTAAACCTGGGTCCGAACCATGCTGGACCAATGAGGGAAAAGACAAAGGCGATCTGGGAACATTTCTACAACAATTATTTATTCACAATAAGCGAGGAAAAGCATGTGGCACAACAAAGGTTTATTGGGTGTGTAATGCAAGGAAAGATGAGAGAGGTGTGGGGTGCGGCAATTTTACAAGCAACTTACAAAGCAGACACAGTGCAGACTTGACGTGAGATTAATAAAGCAACAATCACAACAATAAAAGATCTTGTACAGGCTTACTTAACGGACATGCGCCAACACTCTCAGACACACACTCAGACAAAGAAACCCAATTGTGAAAGGGACTTTTGCAGCCAGGGAGGGAGGGAGTTGAGGTTACAGTTTTTCGGTACCTGAGCGTTTCAGGGGAGGGATGCTCCATGGTGTGGCACTCGACAATGGTTGAGTTGTTCGGCCACAACCGTACGTGTGGAGATCGTGTCTGCAGGAGGGGCTTG
>CM068959.1:44134219-44156622 GCA_035128595.1 Eptatretus atami | reverse complement strand
ATGGTATCCAGTGTCCCTTGAGAGACAAAATTCTTCTTCGCTTTACGGTGAGTTCCAAGACATCCACCGGCAACATCAAGGACGGTCATCTTGAAGGTACTCTTCAGGATTCCCCAAACCACCCAGACCCCGCAAATACTCACTGAGCCTGTTCATAAACTCCTCAGCTACCCTCTCATCCTTGAGCTTGCCAACATCGAGCCGAGGCTGTATGGGACCGTTCTCCTGGTTTTAAGCTGCAATTTCAGAGTTGCCACCACAAGCCCGTGGTCGCTATTGAGGAACTGAGCACTCTGTTCTGGATCATCCTCCAGCGACCATCAATGAGCACATGGTCAATCTCCTTTGCCACACCACCAGCGTTAGAATTCCAAGTCCAGCGATGAGCCTGTGGGTGCTGAAACCATGAACCAGCCACTCTTAGTCCATGACTTCTTGCAAAGTCAAGGAACTTAGTGCTATTCACAGTTCCAGTCCCATGGGGACCAACACATATCTCATAACCATTGTTATCAGTTCCAGTCTATACAATGAAATCCCCCAAGACTAGAAGAGTATCTCGCCTGGGGCACTGATCTACCACAGACTCGAGCGTGGCATAGAATACGTCCTTCACGGTGAGATCACTCGCCTCAATCGGAGCATGAACAGATACCAGGG
Organism: Eptatretus atami; assembly: GCA_035128595.1. NCBI lineage: Eukaryota > Metazoa > Chordata > Myxini > Myxiniformes > Myxinidae > Eptatretus > Eptatretus atami. The sequence continues at coordinate 44,155,962 of CM068959.1, read as the reverse complement.
ACACCAAAGGAGTGACGAATCCTTCGTCTCATAATACGCTCGTTGACAGGTGTTACCTCAATTATCATTGGAGTCAACTTATTGGACACAGCTACAGCAACTCCTTCAGCATGGTAACCATCAGAGTGACCAGACCACTAGTACGTGTAACCTCCCGCCATGATGTCGCCACTATCTGGTCTCCTAACCTCAGAGATCGCTGTAATACCAATGTTCAAATGCTTGAGCTCAGTTGATAACAGAGACAGGTGATCATCCTCTCTTTGGGATAGGACGTTCCAGGCACCCATCCGAAAGGACTGCCTCAGGTTAACCCGAGTCCCCCCGTCTGGTGGACGACACCTCAGCAACCACTCCGACACACTACTGCAATCTGAACCGGGAAGGTTACACTGTGGTTTTCCTCCGATCACCAAAGTGTGGAGGTCCCAAAGGCTTTGCCCCAATCCCATCATCCAGTGAGCTGCCCTGCGAAGGGCAGCTGCACAGGAGGTACTCCTTCAAAGTGGGTTTTCAGATTTATTTTCGTTTTTCTTATGTTTTGTGGAATGAAGGGTTTTACAGTGGCCAGAATGTAAATCCTGCCACCAACCTCTGAAAAGAAGTAACCCAACTGCAGGAGGGTGTCCGTCGACACAGTTGGGCACTAGATATGGATGGCCATTGGCTCACAAGGAGCTCCTCCGCCCTTTGTGCAGTATTCCTATCCCCACGTTTTACAGTGCAGTGAGGTGTTTTGAATTGTAAACAGTAGGTATGTTTTTGCTTCATGCACCTAACCTGGCTTATGTTTTTAGATCCTCGTGGAGGATCTCTAAGTGTTACTCACGTTGTTGTTCTTCATGTTCTTCTGGTGGACTTTTTTGTTTCACAGCCTACAGTTTTCATCGAAACTTCCTGAAACTTGGCATATACATGTAAAAATACCCTGTGCAGACAGTAACCATCTCCGATTTTGAAAATTCCTCCGAGAAAAAAAGGTATGACGTCAAAATATCTCCGCTAATGGAAATCGCCTACAAAATTATCTCCGAAACTAGGCAAGCTTTTTGAATTCTGTTTGTGGGAATCGAACAGGGCATTAGCAGAGATGAAATACCACACATATGATATACATCACTATGACGTCATATCAATTTTTATGACGTCATTCCTATTTTTTGACATTTTTTGTTTCACAACCCAGAGTTTTCATCGGATCTTCGTGAAACTTGCCATGTATATGCAGAAAGCCCACGCGCAGGCAGTAACCATCTCCTATTTTGGAAATTCTTCCTAGAAAAAAGTTGACGTCATAATATCGCCGCTAATGGAAATCGCCTATACCATTATCTCCGAAACTAGGCAAGCTGTTTGAATTTTGTTTGCGGGAATCAAGCCGGACATTCACACAGATAATTATTTATCGCAAACCTGATACATCACAATGACGTCATTTTCGTTTTTATGACGTCATCATTAAGAGGACGAGGATCTTAGCTCATTTGAGCTTGTTTTTTCTTCTATACAGAGCTGTCAGTTGTCTATACACTGCCCAAATAAATGTATGCGTCAGAAGAATGTGTTGCTTGCTTGGAACAAGATTGTGAGATGGGCAGGTAGGTACTATGCTCATCATGTTAATACAGCAATATTTTAGGGTTTTTTTTGCTTCTTTTTTTTACTATCCTACAACCATTGCCACAATGTCTTTCACCAATGGAAATCTGTCGAGTTGAGAAATAGCATGATTTTCTCGACCGCTTAAGCCTGTCACATTTGCTCTAAGGCTAGGATACGGTGGCCGTACCCCCCCCTGAATTGACAAACGTGCGGTGGCCGCAGAGTTTCTGAGGTGGCCTCAGGGTGGCCCTACGCCGTATGGCTATCTTTTACAGGCCGTAGGGGTCGCCGTGGAATTATAGCGCTGAGTTATAACTTTTTTCATTTCTACGTTGGCCGTAGCAATTCGACAAGCCAAGTTGTGACGTAGATGTGTTCCACGTCGACCGTACATAGGGCGTACGGTGGGCTTGCGTTATTCGTGTGGCTGCCGTAGGCTCTTATCAATGAAAAATGAATTTTGCCAACCCCCAAAAAATTACGGCGGTCGCACTATTTCCACGGTCGCCGTAGGGTAGTCCTAAGGCGTCCCTGTGTTCAACGTACGGTGGCCTTGCGGTCTGTGTGACTACCTGCGGGCAACGCAGGGTCGACGCACGGTTCCCCTACGCCCGCCGTGCGTCCTACGTACGGCCTCCGTGGCAGTCTGCGTCGACCGTGCGTCCACCGTGCGCTACCGCTAGAGATCGGAGTATAGGTGTTTGCCTATACTCCGAACTGGTATATTCAGTTATATATACTGGTATATTCCGAACTGTTATATTTTTATTTCAGTAAAAAAAGAACTGGTATATATATACCCACTCGTTACCGTCCGTCTGGCCGCACGTTCGCCTTAGTGCCCCCCTGCGGGCACCTTGAGGCTACCTTGTGTCTGCCTTGAAAATTCTATGGCTGCCGCAGGGACGCCCTAAGGTCACCGTGCGACATCAAATCAAAGACCGTACGGTACCCCCACGTTTTCGGTCTCCACAATTTCTAAATACGCCGTGCGGCTCCCCGAAAAATAAAAACATATGTGACTGCTACATTGTGTGACCGTGGAAATACTGCGGCCGCCCTATAATTGCTAGTGGCCATAGATTTTGTAGACCCTACGGCCGCCATGCCAAATGTGACTTAGGCCTTGGTGATGGTGATCCCGATTGACCAGGGAGTCAACACCCTGCCAGCTGTACCAACAGTTAACTGGATTTCGTTCAGCATCATTGGTTACCTGGGGCAGGATGGTGGAGAGGTAGTGTCCTGGACTTACCTTTGATTTGCTCATCTGGGATGTATACTCGATCCGAAGAATAAACTGCCTGATTGGTGTTCCACACTCAAAAGGCTGCATCAGTGAGTATGAGCAGCGTACCTCGTACACCATCCCTTGAGTGGTCATTATTCAACATGATACTGTCAGCATTGATAGGTTGAAGCCTGCTTATGTTGAACATGACCGAACTACTGCACATGCATCACCTACAACCCCTCACTTGTAACCAGCACCGGCAGCTGTTCCTCAAGTGCCAGCGGTGAGGTAAACGCGGTCTGGCGGTCAAGTTCATTGGCCATCTCAGTTTGTACAGTGTTTTGGAACTTGGAACTTTGAGACTGTTCATTGTTTTCACTACAATTTTTACACCTTTCTGATCGATCACTTTCTTCCGATGTTGACAAATTCTGGTCACCAGTGATCTTGGAGGGGGCAAGTGCAACTCGTCGTGTACTTTTCATCGGTGCCAATTTGTTAGTACTTTTCCATCATGAACTTTGTTCCGTTTACTTATCCAACCAATGGCAGTTGTGTAGGCATGGATTTTAAAATCTTGTTTCTAACCAATCATTTTGCCCCACACGACGGTCAGACTCTTGGACCTACCCCTCGGGGGATGAGCGGTGAGGAAGGCTTTCATGGGAGTGTGAAAACGCTCTTCTGCTTGGCAGCTCGCTGCTTACACTATTGTGGAAATGACTCATGGACTTGAGTTTCACTGGAGTTAAACCACATTCGCAGCCCTATCTTCAGCAACACATTTCCTCTCTTGACCAAAGGAGTTTCGTTCCATGTATCTGTTCGTGACCCTTTCCTCCAGCAGCACTTTTGCTCTCCGCACCGCAACTGCGGACCACATGCTGTGTCGCAGCCCTATCTTCAGTGGATTTTCACTCCTTTCAACCCCGGGGCTACAAACATCGAATCCCTTTTTGTGAGCAGCTTATTCTCATGGGCACTGGCCATTTATGACACCCGAGTCAACAAGTAGATCTTATTATTTCGTGGACACGACACCGAATTGGCCCACTGGTGATATGCCATTTGTTGCTTCTTATTGAACCTGTGACAGTATTCACCCACACTCAAGCATTAACAGTTTATGGGAGACTACTCAGACTGGACGACCTCATCAACTTTTAGCGGTGAGTCTAAGTCAATAACTCGATTATCTATTATTATAGTACTCCGTTTGCCTAGCGGGTAGGCAAGCGGCTTGGAAAGTGACAAAACAACTGGCTTGGAAAGTGTCAGCAAGTCGCTTGCTCACTGAACACACCCCAGCCCTTGATCACTTTGCAAGCAAATTCAATGTGGTTGATTTAGAACGGCTGGCTTGGTAAGTGTTAGCAAGCTGCTTGCTCAACGAACCCACCAACAACCACTGATGTGATCTGTAATATCTACCAACAACCACTGTCGGTAGTCAGGTCCTCTGACTTAACGCGCTTCAGATGGATGGCACACACATTGAAGCATAATCCTGCTTGCAACTCGTGACAGTTGGTGACCTGGTCAGAATTCTAACCCAGGTTAGACAGCTGAACATCGAGTGGGCATACCCTCTCCATCCATCCATCCATTGGGACCACACTCTGTGCAGAGCGTTGGTGCTGCCAAAGCAGCCTCCTTGGCTATTGGACACAATCCTGGACAGGTCGCCACTCCGACACAGGATACCAGCAAGCTGGCGCTCATTTTGTCGACCTTGGATGGATGACAGGCAGTCAACCCTACCTGGTATTAATTCAACAGCCGAGTGGGATTTGAACTCAGGATCCTCGGATCCAAAGCACACCACCCTAACCATTAAGCCAACACCAGGCATATACCCTCTAAGCTAAGCCATCATAAAAGCCCATAGTTGTTACAGTTACAGACAAATTCCAGAAGACTTCAGAAAAAATACCATTATCCAACAGGTTTATTAATTTATTTATTTGTATGCAGCCTGTGGCTGCTTCACTGCACCATTTTCTGGGGGTACAGCTGTTCTGCTGATGCAATGTCCCTGTTACCACCGACCTGTTACCACAGACTGAGTCAACCCACCTGGTGTTAATTCAACAGCACAATTGGACTTGAACTCAAGACCTTAGAAACTCAAGCCAGCCACCTTAATTCTTCTTCTTCTCCTCCTACTTTTCTTCTAGCACATGGCATCTTTGCTGTCATTTTGTTGGGGCACAGTTATGCTGCTGATGCAGTGCCCTAAACCAGTTCACTGGTACTCATTTCACCAACTTTGGGAGGATGAAAGGCTAAGTTAACCCCACCTGATGTAAATTCAGTGGCACACAGGGCTCAAACTCAGGACCCTAGGATCCCAAGCCACCTACCCTAACCACGAAGCCAACTAGGATCCCAAGCCACCTACCCTAACCATGAAGCCAACATCAGGTTTACTATAACCATTAAGCCAACACCAGGCTTATCCAATAGGTATTCCAAGCCAACTCCAGACCTACAAGTTTCATCCTTGTTGGGCAACCTCGGTTTCATTGTACACCTGATTAGGATGTGAGGCCAAAGGCCTATCCAGGTAGCTTGGAGAATTCAAAATAAAGTTATGGTCCAACCTCATGGAATATATAAAGCTCTTTCTAACCAATGACTGACTGACTCACTGATATTAACGATTGTTGCCTTCCGGGTGACGTAGAAAGCTGAAATTTTGTGTGCTGATGGACATCGAAGCAAGTACATTGGAAAAAAATGTCAGAATCGTCGGACAACATCCACAAATGAAAAAAATGCAGGTGAGTGACCTGAGACAATGGGGAAGCACGGTCATTTTGTGTGCTGATGGACTTCAATTTCGATACACCAGGAAAAATTCACAGAACCGTTGAAAAGCATCCGTAAATGAAAATAAAGAAATGAAAAATCAAATGCAGGTGAGTGACGCTGAGAAATGGGGAAACACAGTTCATATGCTTACACAATGTATCATGTTCTTGACTTCCGGTTCTGGGTTTGGAGCGTTGGCAGGTCTCTTTCGGGGCTCCCTGCTGACGATCTCAAAGTTAAGTTTCCGGTCGTTATCTGTCCCGTTTTAACTGTTTATTTTCTCACCGACATGTTACTGCGTGTTCCTAGTTCGGTTTTGTTTCAAAAATCGTGCTATTTTTTGAGATTTCGTCGAACTTGTCTTACTGGGTGCTTGAGGCCTATCATTGAGGCTTGAGGCCTACCCTTTGTTCCCCTCGGTGTACGATCGTGTTTATTTTGTTTTTCTCCCCATTATCTTCAATTTCTGTCTTTCCCACTTTCTTAATGTCCCCCATCCCAACTAATCACTCTTTCTTATCTTAAATCAAAAAAAAAAACGCAACCTTTCTCCGATTCTTCTCTTCTTCTTCTTCATCTCTCTCTTCTTCTTCCCCCTCTTCTTCTTCCTCGATTTTTCTACAAACACTTCCATGACCTAATCTGTTAAAAAACTCTCTCAAACATTAATAATAACAAAAACGATATCTATAATGCTTCATCTTCCTCTTTCACACGTGTGGTACTCTTTACTGTATCATAACGCACTACTCTTCTGCTATTTAAACAGACTGCTCTCAATTCAACCTCTCCTTCATACCTTGCCTAAAAAATCCAACTGTTACAGCGTTTCTTCTCTCCATTCTCTGAATTCGCCTTTATTGCATCCCTCAAGAAATGTGTTTAATCGCATACTGACCTAAAACTTTTAAAAACCCCAGTTTGCTATGAATGTTCGCTTTCCATCAACCATTCTTTTTTTCAACTTCAGTGCCAACTTACTCCTCTCACCCTCACTCTCAAAGCAACCATCCCACTCTTCTCCCTCCAAGCCTCCCTCTCACCTCTCTCAAAAACTCCCCTCACCTTTCTCCCACCATTCATCCCCCTCACTCATCCTTCCCAAAGTTGCCCCCCTCCCATCCACAAAGCTGCCTCCTTCCACTGCCCTCTCACTTCCATCTCTTCACTCCACCTCCTCAAATCCTCAACTGCCTTCTTCCCCTCTCTTGTCCCCCCTCTCCCCAGCACCAAAGAGCCTTTTCTCCTCCTCATTCGGCCCTCCCCTAGCTATTCTGCAATCCCCCACACTCTTTCAACACACTCCTTACCTCCCCTCGTCCCTTCTCCTACATCCCCTCCCCCCCCACCCCTGCACCAAAAGCCTCCTCCCCTACCTCTTCATTAAAAGTATGGACCTCAAATATCCAGGGCCTTCGCTCAAACCTTTCAGATCTTTCCATACAGGTTGCCACTGACAACCAGACATAATCTGCCTAACAGAAACTTTCCTCCCCAAGACATGTCTGACTCCCAAGTATCTCTCCCTGGTTACTCCTCCTCCGGTTTGACAGACCTGAGCCTCGCCCTGGTGGAGGAGTTGCTCTCTTCATCAAAAATTCGATTCCTCACTCTCCATGCACTGCCTCACTCCCCCACACCCCAGGAATACCTCTGGCTACGGCTTCCCCTCCACTCCCACCTCATGTTTATATGTGTACTGTACCGTCCCACTAACAGTGATGACTCCATCTACACCTCACTATCCGAAAACATGGACAACTTCTATCTTCTCATCCAAACTCTCTCTTCCTCATATGTGGCGACTTCAATTGTCATCATGCCAGTTGGCTAGGTGTGGGTACCTCTCTCACCTGTCATGGCACCTCAGCAAAAGCTTTCTGCAACTCATTGGGACTGACTCAATCGGTCAACTTCCCTACCCGGATCTCAACCAATGGTACTCCATCTCTTCTGGATCTGATTTTGACAAATTTCCCTGACAATATCTGCTGCTCTTCCTCCACTCCAATCGGTTCTTCTGACCACGTCCTTGTCAAAGTGGAACTTCTCTGGCTATTATCAGAGAACCACCTCACCGCCGTCGAGTCTGGCATTTCACTCAAGCCGACTGGCAGGGTCTCCAAGCACCTCAAACTTATAGGCTGGTCTCCTATCTCTACTTTCTCCAATGTCAACTCATCCTGGGAATTCTTTCAAAGAAACTTGCTCTCCTCATGCACAGATTGATCCCCTCTCGTCTTCAGTTGTCCTACCCTTCCTCCCGCCCTTGGTTCACTGAAGCTTGTGGTGAGGCAGTTGTCCTGAAACAACTTGCCTTTGCCTCGGGGAAAGCAAATCCAACTGAGGGCAATCTCAGTTCCTTCCATAAAGCTCGAACAAGTGTGTATCTACCCTCAGGAGAGCCAGAAAACAACATCTTTCTCATCTCAAGTCTGAACTCTCAAACCTCTCTCCCTTCTCAAAATCCTGGTGGCGTCTAATCAAATCTGTTTCTGGTGTATGTTCCCCTCCATCCCTCCCTTACCTCAAATGGCAGCACTGCTGATACCGCACGTGAAAAAGCTGAATGCCTAAACTCGGTGTTTGCAGCTAAATCTTGTGTCCAAAAACCCATCACTTTCTCTACCCACCTTACCCAGTCGCACCCAACTGTCCCTGGACTCTGTGTCCTTTTCTCCTGAAAGGTGGAGAGCTTGCTGTCAAGCTTCGACTCAGATTCTGCAACCGGTCCAGACAGCATCAGCCCACGTGTCTCAAATTCTGCTCTTGCTCGCCCTCTCTCTGTTCTATCATCACTCTCATTTGCTCAAGGCCATCTGCCATCTGCTTGGAAATAGCAAACATCACTGCCCTGCACAAAAAAGGTGCAAAAACATATCCCTGCAACTACAGACCAATCAGCCTTCTCCCAATCATCAGCAAGGTTATGGAATCCATCATCGCTTCAGACATCAAATCCTTCCTCTTCTCCAATGGCTTGATTTCTGATCATCAATTTGGTTTCAGACAGTAGTTCATGAGCCAAGACCGCGAATTTTGGGATATCGGTACACCGGGGTGACTAATTCTCTTAGGTGTTTTTAGCTTGCTACATGTCTCTAGTTTATGTTTGATATGATAGCCCTTGCACACTGGTAGCTTAATGGTGTTATCACTTCTTGAATAGACACACCCTACCGAATTTCAGAAAAATTTTAAAATGTCAAATTGGGGACAGGAATGCCTAAATGTCCTAAAATGAATATAGTAATTGTCACATTTAATACAAGTCCTGTAAATACACACTAAGCATGCCATGGGCTTGTACTTACTATTATGGCAAATTACTCCTCCTCAATATCATCTACGTCAGACTCGGAATCTGACTGTTGTGCTACCGGCTCTTCTTCAATAGCCTTGTTCTGGCATGTCTGTAACCTGCACATGTCCGTACACTTCAGGCCATTGCTGAGGCAAGTGCACTTAGGGAGTTCGCATGACGCGCACACACTTGCAGGACAGTAGCTGCATACAGCATCTGGTGCTGGTGAGCCTCGCATCCAGTTGACAGCAAGCTTGCCGTCCTCATCTGTCATCCAGCCGCAGTCTGTTGGGTTCGCAACAAATGGCTGGCTCTGCAGACTTCTCCTCCAGATCGAGCCTGGTAGTTTGCACGTAGTGCATGCATGAAGAGGCAGTCCTCACAAGGAGGGAGTTGACTTGACTCACCTCTCCACGTCTCGCACAGAACAGCTCATACCGAAGCTTGTTCACCTCAGTTGTGTGGGTAGATGGCAGGTACATGTGGCAGGTGATTTCCTGTAGCTTCTCAAATAGTTCAGGAGACACTTCCATGAGCGCCCAAGTTCGTGGAAAGCATCCTGTTATGATAGTGGGCATTGATAGTGGGCAGGTAGCTTACAGTGTCCTGGACCACTGCAATGTCTCTGCGGATTTTGATGTTGAACCAGTCCAACTGCTGATGGACTGGTTCTCATGGTCTGACATTCGAGTAAGAAGCCAGATATGGTTCTTGGTCTTTGAATCCTGGACCTCTTGGTAGTGTCGACATACGCAGTCTCAATCCTGGGTGGCCCTGCCCGCCGCCCATCATTGTATATTGGCAGAATTGATGCGGTCGGAGTGAGCTTTCTTATCTTGGACTTGGTAATCTCTGGCAGGACCTTCTCTGGCACAGAGCCTGCAACCTGGGACTGGACAGCAATGCCATTGACTCTGTGAGAAGTACCTGCTCCACTTAGTGTCTCTTCAAGTCGGTCGATGTTATCCCAGGCCAGGGTTGTGAACACACCAGGGTAGATGTTTGCTGGCAGTGGAATGTCATCCTTTGAACATTCCAGCTTCTGGATACAAAGGGCTGTATCGATCTCCTCAAACATTGAGTAGGACACACAGTGGCCAAGACGATTCAGAGTTCGGATCAGTTCTGTGTTTCCTGTCAAACACAAACAGCATTGGACAGCAGTACGTGCTTGGGTGGCTTTGTCTTGCCACTGGTAAACAGCAAAGACCAAGTCACTGCCGAAGGATGTGGCAAGACGTTGAGCTCTTTCAGAGGGAGTTTGACACTCACACTCTCCTGTCAGCAGGGTGTGCAGGAATTTAGTGACTGCTGCAGGAATGACATTCTGATCTGTATCGGGAGGCCATGGCTGACTCACATCTTGCTTATTGATCTCATTCCTCAGCTGCATTCCTGCTTTGGTTAAGATATCTTCAGAGTTAGCTGCTCTTGCTTCTTGCAGATCTTTTTTCATTTTCTGTGCTTGTCGGCAAGGTCGTCCATTGAGAGGCTGCGTGGATAGATTAGAAGCTTTCCTTTCTCATCTGGGACAAAGCGTAGTGATTCCCAAACTCGGTTTCAATCTTTCGGCGAACATGTTTCTTTGTCGCTGGTTTCAGTTGGATAATACCACGGGACATCATGGATCTCTCAAGCCTAGATGTGAGGTTTATCATTGCAGTACCTCTGGGTTGGGAAATAATTCAGTCCTTATATACAAGAAGAGTTCCTCGAGGGCTTCTATCTCAGCCTCTTCGTAGCGTGCTCCCTCGCTTTCTTCCTGATTTTCACCTGCACCAGACCTGGCAGCCGCTGGGGAATCATCTTTTGTGAAGAGTTTGTAGCACGACTTGTGGTGGTGACCCTCTGCAGCAACAAGGTCTCTGCTAAGTAAACCAAGGATTCTCTGGTTGAGTTTCCTTGTTGCTGCTCTGCGGATCTTCTCATCTGCTCGTAGCTCAACACACTGGATGAGTGGCTCCCTTGTCTTTGCTGCTTTCATGTACTTGCTTGACTTCTCGCAGAAGAGACATACTTTGGCATACACCCTGCTAGTACTAGGGGCATCCCTTGATGCCCTCCTCCTGGGGTCGACGCTTGCTGATTCTATCTGACACCCTTGGCAAGGATAGAATCCAGTGACTTCTTCATTGTAAAGAGACTACGACATTCGGTGATAATGTAGGTGGTTGTATTCCTCCTTCTTCAAGGCCTTGGCTGCTTCCAGGACTGGATCATGCTGCCTGATTCTGCAGCCCTGAGCAATGTGTTCCAGGAGTCCAAATCCTGTGGTGACACCAGAGCATCGCTGTCATATCAGAGCAGTGGATGATACAGTCGATCCGTGCTCTCTCCTCGCTGATGGTTGCATCATGCCGTCAGACAGTCAGCACACACCTGCAAAAAAAATATCACCATTAAACATTACATGAACAAACAAACAAACACATTTACATGGAAACCATTCTACATATGTTTACTCCTTCCAATAATAAATTATCCCCAAAATATCACAAAAAAATCACCAAATATGAAATAAACCCCTAAATATGGGGAAACTTGAAATATACATCAGAATAACTCTTGTAGAGAATCAAATTAGCTACAAGAGCTGTTAGAATATATTTTTCAATTTCTCCCATATTTAGGGATTTATTCCAGATTTATGGGAAAATACCCAAAATTAAATTTTTTTAGGGTAAATCCCAAAATATGAGGAAATTTGAAAAATCCTAGGAACAACTCTGGTAGAGAATCAAATTCTACATAGGTGTCCAAAGTTTCGCGTTGATCGTGTGATTGATTTTAAAAGAGAGGAACCCCCGAGCGTCACGCTGAAAATCTGTTTTTATGGGTAGCACCCCCATTGCATCACAAAATCAGACTAAGCTACAGGTCACTCTTCCTGGATATGCTGCTTCTGCTCTCCCAACAATGGATGGAGGTCCTCAATGCCAGACAGGAAATCCGAGCCGTATCCCTGACATATCACGTGCTTTTGACACAGTCTGGCACCCTGCCCTGCTCACCAAACTCTCTTCCTATGGTATCCAAGGCCATCTCCACTCATGGCTCGCAGACTTCCTCTCCTGTCTCAGTCACCGTGTGGCCCTAAATGGAGTTCTTTCATGCCCCTTCCTGTCCAGGCTGGAGTTCCTCAAGGCAGGTTCTGGGCCCTGTTCTTTTTCTGGTTTTCATCAATGATCTCTCCGACTCTCTGGAAAATCCTCTATATCTCTTTGCTGATGACTCCACCCTCTGCCGTACCATCGGTCATCCCTCAAACCGGCAAGCAGCAGCTTCTTCGTTCACTGCTGATCTGGATAAAATCACAAACTGGTCCAACACGTGGAACATGTCTTTCATCCGGAAAAATCTCACACTCTCACTATGTCTCTTCGAAAGGACCGTTTAGAAAACCCCCCCATCCACTTTCTCAACAATCCTCTGGAAGAAAGTCCTTTCTTTAAAGCTTCTGGGTCTCACTATCTGCCATGACCTTTCCTGGGAAAGCCACATTTCAAACCTCGCCTCCAAAGCCAGTCACCGACTGGGAATTCTCCGTCGTGCAGTCCTTCCTCGCCCACCTGAGCTCCTGACCACTTACAAAGCTTTTGTCCGCAGCCTGATGGAGTACTGCTCTCTCCTCTGGGCTGGTGCTTCTGCCTCCCACCTTTCCCGGCTTCACGCTGAAGAAACCAAGGCATTTCGGATCATTGGCATCTCCCGCAATGAGGCTGAGTCTTTGGGCCTCTCACTCAATCACCGCAGGTTGGTCGGTGGTCTTTCTGTATCTACCGTCTCCTCTTCAGCCTCGCCCCCCCCCCTGCTCTCTCTGCGATTTGTCCCCACCACATTTCCACAGGGCGCTCAAGGTCCGCCAACAACCCCCTTCTGGTAAAACTACCAAAATCACGAATCACTGCTCACCTTCACTCTTTCATTCCTCTTTTTTCCCGCTTTGGAATAAACTCCCTCACTCAATTCATTCCCATTCTTCCCTCCAGGCCTTCAAAACAGCTGTTCACCACCACCTCTTATCATCCCCATCCAAATCCTCAATCTTTTCTACCCCGATAATCCACCCAAGCCACCTCCTTCAAATTCCCTGCTTTCCTTCCTGAAAGTCCCTGTAATGTCCATCTTCTATTCCCCATGTTCCCCGTCCCATCCCCTCTCCTTCCACGATCCCCAAATGTATCTGTTCCCCACTGTTTTTGCCTTCCCACTCCCTCCCCTCCTGTCTCATGCCCCCCTTGTTGTGCGTTGTGTGTTAGCTCTCATACGAGCCTCGACAAGGTACAAAAAAAAAAAAAGCCAACCCCGCTCATAATTTATATCGTCAAGGTACATGGTTGGTTCGTATCGAGTACTGCATATAAATGATAGAAAGACGTTGCTTGCAGAACAACATTAATATGTAGTTGTTTTGCTGAAGTACTGTACCATTAAAGACATCAACATTGCAGGACAAACTTTGACAAATTATTGAACCATGATGTCCATCCGAACTTGGAGATCGTTTGTGAATTGTGATTGTTCTGCCTGTCTGGCTGGCCACATGTGTGAACCAGTCAGAGCTAAAAGCCAACAATTTGGCTTGATTGTAAGGAAGTGTGACTTCCTATCATCCTGCTGAGCCCTCACTTTGAGAAATGATATCCTAAGGAAAAGGCCATTTTCAGGGTCTTCTTTAGATTGCAGCATTATTGCAGAATCACCAGCACCTGTGAATGATGCTTTGTGTTTCTGACGGCTGATGTATTGCAAAGTGAGTGATTGATTGTGGGAGACCCACACGGGACTGCTTGGCACCTGCTGTGGTCATTCCTATTATGAAGTGTGCTGTGTTCTACCGTTGTGTTGAGCTTGGCATCGAAACACTGTAGTTCCTGGAGCAGCACCGCTTTCAAGGCACAATCTGTTGGACTTTTTGCGACTACTTGGAAACAGTCCCATAATTCCTACTGGTGAAGCTCAATGTCATTTACCCCCCATTGCAGATTATGCATTTTATCCTCAGAGCTATCTTTGTCTATGTTCTGGCTAACGTTCTTCCTTTGAACTGCTATGCCTGTTCGTTCATGTCTGTGCAGCACCTGGCTGTGCAGGTTTGCACCATTTCTGAAGGCGTAGTCATGTCGTTGATGCATTGCTTCCTGTATACCGTATCAGGGCAGGAATTCAGATCTAGGGGATGGGTAACGGCACAGAATGGCCTACTATTTTTGAAATGTATTGGGGGATCTTTAACGTCTACCGGAAGATGCTCTCAGACAGAATAGTTACCGGCTTACAATCCCCTCCAGAGGGCGACGCATTAATTGATTCAATGCCCTGCTTGCAAAGCTGCAGGATAACAGTTTACAGTCGAGTCAGGAATCGAACCCAGACTAGACAACCCAAAGGCATCAGCCACTGCTGTTAATGTTAAGAATGCCATAATCTTACACACTTATTGATAATCAGAATCGTATGTTTCACCTTTGAATTTGTACATTTTGCTTGGCATAGACCCACATAGCTCATCTACTGTCATCAACCATCCAGCAAAGCTATCCTTCAGCTCGCCTTCAATTACATGGAAGGGTTCTTTGCACATTCCTTAAATGGCCTAAGGAAGACATAAACTCGAATTGTCCAAAAAGTCAATTTATTATGCACACATGCACAACAAGCAGTTGCGAGGATGGAGCTGGGAGGGTAAATTGAGCAAATTATAAATAAATAAAGGATAAAGAAAGAAAACTAGGAGGGAGAAGAGAGGAGTGTAAGGGGGTTGTGGGTGAAATGGGGAGAGAAGGGGGAAAGGGTTGGGAAGAGATGAGAGTAAGAGGAGGGATGAGCATGATGTGTAGGGCATACTTGGGAAGGAGGGGTGGCGTTATGAGCCCCCCATTTTGGTTTTGAAATAGTTGGGCACGAATTCTCGAAATTGGTTCCCCTTCTTGACTTCACATTACTGGGATAAACAACTAAACAGATGCATATCGTTATGATAGTATAACGTCATTATATTTAACTATCTATCCATTGTGTGACCATTTTACAGTGCTGAGATATGGACTGACGACATTTATCTTGCCTTGTGGAATTTTTTTTTTTATGATTCCTTATTTTATAAGCAAGCAATAAAGCATGGCAATAATATACTCGATAATTTGGTCTTTATATCTAAGCCCTCACATATAGTCCTGCCCGGCGGAGTTGGTACAATATACCATGCAGGATTTACCTTACGACATGTCAGGAATTTTTATGAATCGCTTTTGGCACTTTTGTCCCACTGTCATGCGTTCCAATCGCCCGCAGTTAACTGGCAATAACTCGAATGTAACTGGAAACGTGTTGTGTCACTTCACGTTACTCAGGCCCGCTAGGCCTCGAGAGCCCAGGTTCCCCCGGGATGTCCCGCAGAGCACCGCTCGACAGGCTTGGAGACGGGATCGATGGCCCGGTGGACAGCCTGGCCTCGAAACGTCATTAGCGCTAACCCTCTGGCTATCTGAGGCTGGAGTGAGAAAGGGGGAGCAAGGAAGAAAACTGGTGTATTGAATCGCTGCTGGACTCAATTCCCGTGATGGATCTTAAGGATGTGGGAATCATAACCGTGCTAGTTTGATATATCAGTAGGTTTTCATCAGAAGTGGAAGCAACATGGCGAACTGGAAGAGACGCTCATGAGCTGAAGAAAGCTCAGACAGCAGCACTGAATCAGCAATGTCAGGTTGGACAACTCTGACAGGCTCAAGCGTCAGCATCCTTCACGTTCATTTGAGACATTGTGGTTCTTGAATCAGCCTTTTTTACTCATAAAAGCACAAAGGGCCTGCCTCTAGCATTTGTATCAAGCATGTCAAATGAGAACAATGATCGCAAAGTGAACAACATTGATTACACAGCACAGATATTCACAATGTAGTGGGGTGAGGGGGGTCAATGTACTCCCATTGGTGTCAGATGCTAATTTTTGGCAACTGGTTGGGCTATCTTCTGGGATGTCTTAACTTACAAAAAAATTGCTGTTGCCATTTTTTTTTCTGACCAGTTTCTGACACCTTACTCTTTCTGTACCACACTCCAAAACAGGTCAAAAGCCACATGTTATGATGAAAGGAATAACATAGTATTGATCAAGTATCTGTTTACCCTTATTGGAGTGGTAATGATGCTTCTTATCGTTTACAGATACTAAAGTAGAACAGCACTCAGTAGAGCGCATCCCTCCGCCAGCGTAAACGCTTTACATTTTGTCTCCCACTGATAGGCCGGATCTGGATCCGGACCTGAACCAAAATCGAATCGGCTTGTTCTTGTCACCGAACCAACTCATCCACCAAGTTTTGTCATAACTAGGGCAATTTTTTGTAGCGCTAAAAAAACGTGAAAAGTTGCATTTATTATTTAACCAAAAGTTGCACGAAAAAGTTCCGCTGAAAAGTAACTTTGAAATCCATGCCCAGAGGCTACTGCAACGACCAATTTTCAGTTTGTCATTTACTTATTAAATTCTCAAAGCTAGCAAGTCGGCAATGATGCAACATTTTCATGAATTCAGCAATGATATGACATTTTACGAGGTTTTTCAAAGTCAGCATTAAATCAAATCGCTCAAATTCACGGTTCATTGCTGTGATTGCAATACACAGAAATATATTTATCAACGTTTACGGGCGAGAAGTTACGGTCCTTCTCTAGTCGTTTTTTTAAACATCGAAAAAGAGCGTTCAACGCTCACCGAAATAAGTTGACACTTTCACAACTTTGCGTACAAACTTGGTGGAATGTCATCGCTTGCCAGACCCACGGTCTGTTTAAACATCGAAAAAGAGCGTTCAACGCTCACCGAAGCAAGTTGACACTTTCACAACTTTGCGTACAAACTTGGTGGAATGTCATCGCTTGCCAGACCCACGGTCTGCTTTATGTCCTTGTTCTGCTCCAAACGCCTCTCTAAATAAGACGCTATCCCACATGGATCACTGCTGAAGCTGAACGATTTCAGATCGTTGAAAACATCAGAGATCATATCCGCATAACTTTCGCATTTAGTAACCAGCTCAATCAGCTACTTGTAGTCACGATCAGTATCGATCAGCAAATCCTTCGCCAGGTGTTCTGAAGTTATAGCTTCGTTCGCTCTGGTAACAAGAAAACCATCACCTTGAAATTCCCCAACGATTCTCTTGACATCTGGCAAATTGTCAGCATAGTAGAAAGCCACATTTAATCAGATTGCCCAGCGGGTTACGATGGGTTGAGGTGGGTATCCAATTGTGGCAAACAACTCTTTACGGTCTTTGTTCTTGACAACAGCACTCTTGACCCTGGCGATCAGATTATCAATGTCAGAGAAGTGGGCTCGAACCTTTTCGGTGCAGTTATGAAGTAGATGTGCAGTACACGTGACGGAGTAGTCACGGGTAGATTTGCTTGAGGAGGCGTCCAGCAGCAGTCATGTAGTGCACAGCATCACTCAAGAGTAGAACAAAATTAGACTGATCAGACTGTAATGTTTTGATGGCATCATCCGCTGCATGTAGTACTGTTTGTGAGCTGACAGTGGCTGGAAGCTGCTTGCAGTGCAGCAGGAAAGTCTTTTCTGGTGATTCGACATTGATCATGAGAGTGTTCATGTACTTTGCGCCTGCCACCTCTGCTTCATCGATGACCATAAATATGTTCTTCCCCTTGAGCAAGTTCTGGATCCGTAATGTTTCTTTTTCTGCCATTGATGCCACTCACGATCGGCAACAGGACTCTGAAGGTGCATTGTAGCCCATGAATTGAATTAGTGGCTTCACCTCCAGAATATTGAGTTTGTGTTGAGGTATATCTGCTGAGAGATAGCTCATAACTTACCTGATCAACAAATTCTTGCCCCTTGCTCACTTTCTCAGCTAGCAGCAATGTCTGTTGAGGTTCATTTTTAGCATCCTTGGCTCTCGTGTGTTTTGTACTGTCGCGATGTTTCAGAACACTGGACCTCATTTGTGGCACACGACTGTAGAACATAGCTTGCAAAACAAACTGTTCCCAGAAGTTACAACGAACTCAGTTGGAAATTCTGCTGCATAGGCTCGTACTTTTGCAAGAGAAGAAGCAGCTTCCTTGAGCATAATTGGCAAGTTAAAGTTGACGTCCTTATAATAGACATAAAACTCGATATTTAAGTAAAATGAGGTAAGATATAACAACTTGATAGCAAACAGGAACACCACAGCAACACATGACAGGAAGTCAGTTCATTCAATGCACACGTGATACTCGATCAAAATGTTCTTTTTAATCGCCGCTTCACGCAGGCACGACGCCACATGGCCGAACATTCAGCAGATCTAGCCACTCAAGTGTGATCAACGCCGGAAGTTGTGCTTATTATGGAAAAGTTGCACTAACGAGAAAAAGTTGTGCTTATAACTCCCTCCCACTGCATCCTCAGGCAAAAAGAAAGCGATATCTTTGCGTTTTGCGACATGGGAATGCCATGGAAAAAAAGTTGCAAAAGTTGCAAAAAACTGCCCTACTCATAACTCGTCCGCAACTTTTTGAGATATTGTGCTATATATCGTTTTTGGCTCCATCTCTCATTGATGAAGAATCACTTAAAAAATTATCTGATCCGGAATAGGATCTTCACCAAAATTGAATCAATTCTTCCTTGTCACACACCCAACCTGTTGTTATGCGGGAAGAATTAAGCAAGCACAGGATGACGGTTGATACTTGCTGTATTTGGATATTCAGGGAATAAAGGATCCCTGTCTGACCGGGATACAGAGCAAAATTAGAATGCTGATCGATCAGTCTGAATCTTACATCAACCAACTACGATTAGATCTCCCGTTTTTCTGATGGAGACCAGGTCCTCGCATTCAAGAAAGATAAAATGGTGGCAGCATTCTGAACATATGTGAGGTAACTCCGATGCACCTCATTAATCCGATGCTACATATAGAAGATAACTACACGAGGCATATATGCTAGAAAATTAATCACTTGCACTGTCCACCAAGTTTCGTTCAAATCCGTCCATAACTTTTTGAGATATCCTGCTATATGTCGTTTCAGCCTCATCACTCAATGGTGAAGAATCACTTAAATTCTCAGTTCCAGATCCGGATTGTCACTAAAATCGAACCATTTGGGCAGCGTCACATACTCAAGCTCTCCACCAAATTTTGTCCGAATCCGTGCACACCTTTTTGAGATATCCTGTTCACAAAGAGACAAACAAACTGACAGACAGACAGGGGTGAAAACATAACCTGCATCCACTTTCGGTGGTGGAGGTAAAAAACAGACAGTTGCATAATTAAAGTACTGGATGTTATGGCGCACATATGTTCATCTTGCTGGTGTCCATGGCCTGCCAAAACTGCAGTAAAAACAAACTACTGCAGTGTTGGTGTTACATTAAAGATCATTGTCTTCCTCATCGTTGTCGTCCAGCCCCAGAAGATGTCCATGACTGACATTGCTGCATACCTCCTCGTCTGCCCCGCACAGGCACATCTCGGAGCAATTTTGGTTCTGTGACCTTCATGAGCTGTCAGATTGGCAGTTGCTCTTCTTACACACACATTTTATCAGATGTGTCACAGGAGTTGGAGCAGTAAGTTCTGTTGTTGGGCTTGCCACCAGTACCCCCTTCCCTCCACTTTCCATCCGTACTCCGTGGCTGGTGGGAGATGTGGCTCATGGACATAATCTTGGTACCACGCCATGGCCTGGTAATGGGTTCGTGCGATCGCTTCCTTCAAAGTTCCTCCGGTGGGTGGTAACCTCTGGGCTTCTAACTGTACTTTGTGAAAAGATCTGCAACACCTGTTATGGTGGTACTGGGCTCATAAAGGTGGCATCCAAATGCCTCAATAGCTCCTTCTGTTTCAGCTGTCAGCTTGTGGGAGGCTCCCCTGGCAGAAAATGCAAATACCACCTCGGCCGAACACTTATATTGTGCCTAACACTTGAGTTTGCCCTTATACTGGGCATAGTGGCGTGCGCCTGTAATCCGCCTACTCAGAGGCTTGGGTTGGAGGATCGCTTGAGGACGGGAGCTCTGCACTGGGCCGCGCTATGAGAGGGTGTAGGGCAGCCCGGAATCATGGCGAAACCCAATCCTTATCCCTGTGTCGTAAGAGGCGACCAGGGTTGCGTCAGGAAGGGCATCCGGCGTAAAACCTATGCCAAATCAGTATGCGGATCATAACGGATGATCCGCTGTGGTGACCCCTAACGGGAGCAGCTGAAAGACGAACAACAACAACTTGAATTTGCCCTTCACCACAAACCTGCCTGCCAGATCAGCTCTAGTAAAAGCACGGAAGCTTGGTAAGACCACAGCTTTGGTAGCACCAAGGGCATGGACGATTGGTGCCATCAGGGTATCCTGTTTCTTATTCCCTGTGCCAGTGACGAACTAGGTATCCTTGCAGAGCTGGTGGTATCATCAGATTGAAAGGACAAACACATCGGTGTCAGGTACCTGGATGTACAGTTCTGTAGCTCCTCTTCAAACAGCATCCAGACTGTGCAGGGTACTCCTGGTATCAGCCACTTCTGGTTAGCTTCGAAGGTGTTGCACATCTCCATGGTATGAGAAGACATCCTGCCTTGAGTTAACAATGAAGGTCTCAGACTTTGTCTCAAAATGATGGTGGAGTTTCTGAGCAAGTTAAACAGTCAGCTCTTTCTTGGTGTTGGTTGTTGTTGTTCTTTCATATGCAGTCTGTGGCTGGTGGTTGTATCATTTCATGGAGCGAGGATGTGCCACTGATGCCCCTGTTACCAGTACGCTGGTACTCATTTTGCCGACCTCAGAAGGATGACAAACTGAGTCAACCTACCTGGTGTTATTTCAATGGAATTAACAAAAGCTCAAACTCAAGATCCTAAGTTCGTAAACCAGCCACCTTAACTATTAGGCCAACACCAGGCTTCTTGGTCCTGCTACTAGGGAGAAACTGTTTTGTAGATACTGTACCTTCCCGATTAGTATGCCATATTCCACATGGTATGCAGTGTCTGGCTTGCCACCCTGGCTCTCTCTCGCATCACCTCCTTTAGTTAAGTAGAGACATCATAGTGGTCAAACACTAGATACACCTCATCACAGTCTTTGGTCTTGCTCGCCAGTGTGGTGGTGAAGTAGTCAGCCCACTCAGCACAAGTCTTGATCCACACCTGTCACACCAGCCATGCCGTCTAAGACAATCACCTTCTTGGATGGCAGTGGAACATCATCAGTTGTGATGTTGTCTAGCCACTGACCATCTTCAGTCATAGTTTGCTTGGACAACTCAAGTATGACCATCAGCTGGCTTTTGTCTGTAGATGGTAGAAGTTCCCCAGTCATCGCAAACAGGGACCCTGGTTAATGAGGTTAACTCATGTTGGCTAATGGCTTCCTTCACATTGATTGTTGTTTGCATGATTTCAGTCAATCCTGTGTTGCTCATAAGAGTTCCCACAGCTCCGACGAAACTCATTAGGGAATGCATTCCTCCTAATCGCGGCACAAAGTTTTTGAACAATTGTTGGTAGACCCATGTGACATTCACAGCAACTAGATATAGTTGTTGGTCATTTGTAAACACAGTGATCTCTTGTCTACATTTGTTGGTGAGACGCTGGGCTTCTAGCATGGCAGACATAATTGTGTCCGTATCGGAAGGGGTCATGTCTATCAATGGGGTGTACATGGCCGTCGTGGCAGGCTTGGCAGAATGTCCCTTTTTTCGTGCAAGAAGAACCTTGAACCCATTATACTCAGGGGTGCAACCAGGATTGTCTATTACCTCTCGT
>CM068959.1:44112027-44126118 GCA_035128595.1 Eptatretus atami | reverse complement strand
ATTTTGCCTCAGAAGTGATTGTTGGGGAGGGTACGGTGGGTTGTCATGCTGTGGTAAGGCCTAGGTCACATTTGCCACGGCGGCCCTGGGGTCTCCAAAATGTATGGCCACTAGCAATTATACGGCGGCTAGGCTGCCATATTTTCATGGTCACACAATGAAGTCAGTCACACATATGGCTTTTCATTTTTCGGAGCCGCACGCGTATTTAGGCCTAAGCCACATTTGGCCACGGCAGGCCGGTGTGGTCTCCAAATCATACGCCATTTAGCAATTACTACGGCGCCGCAGTATTTCCACGGTCACACAGGTAGCGAGTACATATTGTTTTTATTTTTCGGGGAGCTGGCACGCATTTTATAAATTGTGGAGGACCGAAAGTGGGGTGCCGTACGGTCTTTATTTGATGGCGCACGGGTACCTTAGAGCGTTCCTGCGGCGCCATAGAATTTCAAGGCAGACGCAAGGTAGCCTCAAGTGCCCGCCAAGGCAGTAGCCGCGGGGGGCCCTAGTGCTGACGTGAGCCGACGGACAGTAACAATGGCGTTAATGTATTTATTTTTTTACAGTTTTTTTTTCCGGCTTTCGAAGTGCTACGGGCGAACATAGAAATTGAAAAATGTTATAACGCACGTTAATCCACGGCGACCCTACGGCCTGTTAAAATATAGCCATACGGCATAGGCCACCCTGAGGCCACCTCAGAAACTCTGCGGCCGCCGCACTTGCTGTCAATGCAGAGGGCGTACGGCCGCCTGTATCCTCGCCGTAGAGCAAAATGTAACTTAGGCCTTAGGTCTTAGAGAATTGTGGAGACCGAAAACGGGGTTGCCGTAGGGTCTTTGATTTGATGTCACCGGGTGACCTTAAAGGGGCCTGCCTGCGCCAGTAGAATTTTCAAGGCAGACGCAAGGTAGCCTCAAGAGTGCCCGCAAGGCGACCGCAGGGGCCCTAAGGCGAACGTCGGCCAGACGGACGGTAACGAATGGGTAAATATATATATTTTTTACCATTTCTTTTTTTTCGGCTTGTCGATTGCTACGGCGAACGTAGAAATGAAAAAGTTTAACTCCACGTATAATTCACGGCGACCTTACGGCCTGTTAAAATATAGCCAAACGGCATGAGGCCACCGCAAACTTGAGCCCCGCACGTTTCTGTCAATTCAGAGGCGTACGGCGCCGTATCCTCGCCGTAGAGCAAATGTGACTTAGGCCTAAGCGAGACGAGGCAAGCGAGGCAGATTTACCTCAGATAAGAAAATATGGAATTAAATAAAAGGGGAAATGATTAAATAATCCTAACTAATATCCATCGCAACGACACTCCCTTGTCCTCCTTCTACACAAAGGAAGGGTCGATCTGCACGTATATATTAATGCAATAACTGACTCGGACAACTATCTGTGTATGCATGTGATCCGAGAACCGCAACAATATTAATATATATATATATATATATTATATATATATATATTTATATAATAATATATATTGTACGAATCTGGAACCCTTGCACACAACAGCCAGGGTCCTATAGAACATTATATCGATAAGTCTGTGTTTCTAGTCAGGTTCCTTCCCCTTTATTTAATGGTGAATAATTGTACGTGCGCTGTAATTATTTTATAGTTCGACCTTTGTTACATCAATTACTACAACAACAATATCCTCCTTCGTTTCTGTCCCACCATCATCCATCGGCACCATTAAAACACGTGCGTGTCAGCACGTACATGGGCGGGTTTCCTCGGCCACCAGACTCCGACTCCGCCCCAGAGAGATGAATGTTCCCCGTGACAATGGAGAGGCGGACGTCTCAGACGGCGAAACTTTCCCCGGCCTCTCGACCAATGAGATGTGAGACGTCTCAGACACCCACTTTCCCACGAACCCCGACCAATAGGGACGAGACGCTCTCAGACGGCGACTTTCCCACGCCTCTCCACAATGAGAGGTGAGACGTCTCAGACACCGACTTTCCCACAAACCCGGACCAATGGGGAGACGTCTCAACGCACTTTCCCACAGCCTCTCAAGCAATGAGAGCGAGATGTCTCAGATGGCGATCCTTCCCACGACAACCCAGCCCGCAGGAGAAATACAATAAAAGGAACGCCAGGCCTTGAAACTGCGTTAGGTGGGCGATCGGGTTGAGTGCCGGAGATCGACTCGTCTGGTCTGTGGTTGGTAGCATCGGGTTTGAGGTCGGGATCGACTCGTCTGGCCTGTCGGCTTGCGGCAGTGCTCGGTCGTCCTCATCTCATCCACCTGGCGTCCGACGCTTTTCCTCCGTCCCTGGTGCTTGGAGTGCAATGTTTGCTGCGGGTTCAGAGCCTGCCGAGCCAGATCGTCGAAGACCACATGAGGACAGCAGCGCAGCGCTGGGCTCTAGCTCACTCGTCCTTGAGCTGGAGCCTTCAATAAAGACCATTGGGGTCCATTTCTGTGTGTGTGTGTGTGTCTGTCTGTGGCCCTCTTAAGTAGAAATTGTGAGTGCTTGCTCTTTGTACATTGCATGACTATATTCGGGGTTAATTCTCCTCTGTGTCTCCCCTTTCCCTATTGTAAGTAAATCCCTGTTAAATTTTTCAGCTCGTTTCGTGTGTTCTTCATTGGTTTACACAGTGCGTGTTGGGGAATTAAAGAAGGCCGTTGTTGCCGTAGTTGTGTGCATTTGGACCGACGGGACCTCGGTAACCATCCGCTCGGTTAGCAGAGGTTGAGCACGAAACGACTCGTCCCGTTCGAGTTCCGTCGGGTGTGATACTGTAGTTGCCACGTATATTTGAAGTTTGGCAAATAGACCTGTACACACGTGGTTGATTTATGACGATTCACGGTCTGAAAGCGTTAACCATTAAGCCACGGCGTGGTCCCATAAAAGTCACAATAAAGGTTTGACCAGCTTGAACCCACGATATGCACCAACTACGGAGCCCATGATATAACCAAATAGGCTCATTGTAGTGCTCAGAGTTTATGCTGTGAAAGTTTTACAACCTTTCATTTTTAGTTCTCAACTCTGAATATTATGGTGAACAGTTAACATGAATGAGAAGGAGATAACCAGGGATAAAGTACTGACAACTCTGGGTTTCTACTTGTTCAGCTTTTGACAACACTTGTTTTTTCATTGCACGGCTAAACTTTTATACCATATAAATTATGGACACCCTGGTTATTTGTTAAGTAATATTGTGAGAGAGAACTTATGTTGCAACTATTGCAGGCTTGCACATAACCCTGAATTTATAAAAAAGTGACATCTCTGGTTTCCCCTTGTGGCTTCATATATGTATGTATATATATATATATAATATATATATATATATAATAGTATATAATAATATGTGTTATATTATATATATATATAATATAATTGTTACAGATCTGGAAACCATAATGCATTTCAATAAATACAAATGTCAAAGAGTCAGTTATTCCGTTACGTACATGTGAGACAGGTCCCTTCCTTTTGTCTAGTAGGAGAATCAAAGGTGTGCATTGTATGTCCTTTTAGGTAGTTATTACATCTAACAACCATCCAACAAACATCAAACAAACCATCCAACAAACCATCCAACGAACCCTCCAACAATCATCAACAGACCATCCAACAAACATAACCAACAACCAACCACGGTACCTTCCAGCGCTTGCAACCCTTGCCTCGCTGGCCACAGCATATGGGGCAATAACGTCCAGTCCGCAGTTCCTATTCGGCTTCTCACGCTTATTCTTTCTTTGAGTCCAAAACGCATGGAGTGGGCAGGCCTCGCTGGTGCCTGGCTGAGACCCCCCCAGAAAAGGCGGACCCAGCCCCCGTCCAATCGGGTGGACGGTGACGTCTGTTTCACGAGCGCCCCGCCCGTTGGGAGGTCCATAAAAAAGACGACCACCATCTTCAGTGCAGGAGGATTCTTGGAGAGGAGTCTCAAGAGTGAGAGTTTTTTTGAGGAGTGAGTTGGTTTGTGGTGCGTCGTGCGGTTTGAGCTGGAGTTCTGCATTTGGCTGGCGCTCGTTGGAGTTTTCCTGGTCTCGTCCGTGGACATTGTTCTCTGCCCTGGGACTTCTGACTGCTTCCGCTCGGGTTCCTCCACGGGTAGGAGCCCCACACGTGTGACTGTTGGCTGAGCCTGCACGACCATTAGCATGTGCCGCGCACCATGGAGCGCACCCTCCCTTCAACGTGCAGTACCCAAGCGAACTGCGACCCCAGTCGTCTCTCCCCCTCTGGCTGCGGGGGTCTTTAATAAATCATCTGGGTGTGTGGGCCCGTCTTGTAAGTCGAAACTGTATAAGTGTTTTGAACATTGTAAATTCTTGTTGTAATTCTGCGATAAGTCTTGCCCTGGTTTCTCTTATTGAAATAAATTATTGTAGAAATGTTCCCAGTTCGTTTCTGTCCTTTCTTTCAGTGGTCCAACATTGTTCGATCTGAGTTTAGCCGGGTTTTATACCCGATGACTGCTCATCCTAGCCGCACGGCTTGGCAGTTCCGCTCGACTGCACCCGAACCGAGTTGGGTAGTCCGTAGTTGGAACTCCACCGCAGTCGGTAGAGTGACCCGGTTCGAGCAAGACGTGCCGAGGGCTGGTTCCCCGTACTCGAATCGCGTCGTTAATTAGGTAAATTGTTCTAGACAAAAAGACCCTATCTACGCGGTTTAGTATTGGCCATGGTCGGTTAAGCGACCGCCGCCTCACGGAATTATCCGGAGCGAACGCCTACAATTCCGGGGAGTTTGAAGCGGAAACGACGTTACCTCCCCACTGAGTGGTCATTCTTGCCACCGACCCCCGGCCTCAACATATATATAATATATACAGCTATAACAATACTATATGTATGAATATATATGTTATATATATATATATATTTATATTGTGTGTTTGTATATATATATAATATATATAATATATATATGTGTTGTGTGTGAAAAATTCCAGCATTTTGCGAACAAAATGCTTCAACAGAACCAAAACTAGACTTAACATATGGAAAGGACAAGTAAATTATGGCTTTCTGATGAAATACAATGCACCTGTAAAACATTCTGAATACCTTAATTGTGGCCAATGATTGTCAACATTTTATTATTTACAACTGTCCTTTCATGTCGACGAAGCACCCGTAGAGCTTAACCCTCACAAATCATAAATTAGATGTGACAATGTTGTGATTCTCACCTGATTGTAATAAGGATAAAATAAATACCATTTTCCCAATGAGTCTTCCCTCGCTCGTACACCTGTTCGTCCATCGACCCTCGTACCCTCTCCCAACACTGCGGTGGTAGACTGACTACCGCATGTTATATTGGTACATATACCAAGGACGTCGCCCTGCAATGTCATTTTCATATATAAACTGAAAGGGCACCTTGAAAGAGCACATTCCTCCGGCCACATCATGCTGGATCCACGAGAACATATGGTACCCAATAGATTTTTGAGATATCATTCGTATATATCGTTTTTGGCCCATCTCTCAATGGTGAAGAATCACTTTAAAATACTAGTAGTCAGATCCGGATCCGGAATCTTCACCAAAATCGAAATCAATTCTTCCGTGTACCAAGTTCATTCCGAATCCATCCACAACTTTTTGAGATATGCTATATCTAGTTTTGGCCCTTTCTCTCAATAGTGAAGAATCACTTTAAAAAATTAAATAATTTTCGTATCCAGATCCAGATTGGATCTTCACCAAAATTTAATCAGTACGTGCTTGTTCACACACTCAACCTGTCCACCAAGTTTCGTCCGGATCCTTCCACAACTTTTGAGATATTCTGTCCACAACAAAATAAACAGACAGTTAAGTGAAAACATAACCCCTTCACCTTCGGTGGCGGAGGTAAACAGAAAAACTGAGCAATTACACACAAGCAGCGAGAAATTCTCTCGTTTTCTGTCAAGTGACTTCAAGACCTTCACCTACGTGCCCTTGTGCCCGCTATCTACAGGTTATTGCCAAGGCAGAGGACCGAAGCTTGCTCAACGCTGCGGGCTCAGCTTTGATGGCACAGACGCCTTTTGAAGTCTTCCTCACTATTGCATCTGTGGTTCGCACGGCTTTACCAATGTGCTGATAGCTCCATCTTTCGAGCAGTGGTGGCCTTATGTACCCCATTAGTGGGCTACTCGTTGAATAAAAAGGTTAAAATAATGGGCAACTGTATTATGCCTATATCGAAGGAGGTACCTACTTTTGGAAGTCGAAGGTTGATTTCCCCTTGCCACATTGCTGTCTGTACGTCTTGAATCAAAGATGGGCTAACACATTCCCAGGTTAGGTCTGTAGTGGTGTTTGTACCAGGACATGGAGGCTGTGTGCATGATTATCATGACGGTGGCTGTCATGCATGGCACGACATCCACGCAAAACGTGCAACATTAATATATTGGCAATTAAACACATGGGAATTGTGGACTCCCTAATAACTGATCACATGTACTGGACTTTTCTTTCTTTGTACGATCAAGGAACTTCTTAAATTTAAGTTTGCTTTTTTTTAACCTTCGCCACCGAAGATGAAGGAGGTCATGTTTTCACATTTCTGTCTGTTTTCTGTTTGTTTGTTTGTGTGCAGGATAATAATTAAAAATGACGGATCCGGCATGAAAATTTGTGGACAGTTCGGTGTGTGACAAACACGAACTGATTAGATTTTGTGAAGTCTGGATCCGGATCCGACTACTATAATTTTTTTAAGTGATCTCTCACCATTGAGAGGGCCAAAAAAAGTATTGTACTGTATAGGAAATATATCAAAAAATGTATTGGGGCCCGATATGTTCTCGAGGAATCAGCGCTTACGTGCGGAGTATGTGCTCTCCCGAGTGCCCTTCTCATTTTTTGTTGATTGCTAAAGATGCCTTTGGCAACCTTTCCCTCAGTTGAGTCGATATAAGTACTGTACACCTCGTTGTACGATGCCCCCCCTCGTCGTTACATGAAATGTGTGACCTAAAAGGCAATACTTTTTTTCCCGTGGAACTTACTCCTAAAGAAAAGGAATATCGAGCTGTAAGCCGGTGACGTTGCATTAAAGATAATCCGTAACAGCAATTGGTGGCACAGGTATATAGATACAGATGGAGGAGTTTGTGGGTGGAAGTAAGAGAACATCAAAACCAATTCCCGCCACTCTGAGTCTGCTTCCCTTCCATCTTCTTTCGGCAAAAATCAAAGAAGGAAATGCAGAAAGATTCTCTTGAGTTTGTTCAAATTTGCAGCATACCATCCAGCCCCCTACCCTCCACCTTACATCTTTACTCTCTGATCTCTTTTTGTCGGCTTAAGATTTCTACTGTGCCTTGGGGCGATATTTTTTTTATTTTTACAAGAATGGTGGGAGGAGGAAAGGATGGAGTGAATCTGAAGTAGTAAAGATTGTGCATTTCAGGATATGGAGGTGTGGGGAAGGGGGGCATAAATGCATAAAGATCTTTTTGAGATATACATTATATTATCTGATTTGGAGACTACTTGAAGGCGAGGCAGACTGTAGCCAAAAAGAGAGTAGGTCTCATCTTATTATTCAGCATTATCACTCATTGTCATAACTGTTATAATCTGTATCAATTATATTCACCCATAACCATCAGTATGGTATCATCATCAATGTGTGCCACACACTGTATCTCGTGTCAGTTGACAATAGATTCACTGCAAAGCCGATCATCATCAATTTCAATAACATCCGTGATAAATGACAGTCATCATTCGTCAGTAACAATACTATATAGCGTTGACTTTCATTCGTATTAAATACTTCCATTGCAGACTAGATCATGATGCAACTGGTACTCATCAATTGCTGAAACTGAACATCATCTCTTGCATTGCGCAACTTGAAAGATCTCCATCAATCCATACACCGAGCTACAAGCACATAGCAACACTCAGGAGGAAAGTGGAGCTTTTGACAAAACCATTGCCATCTTTTCTCGGTTTTATTCATGTGAGTACTCAAATGCACATAATCCCGATGCCTCATTGGAATAGAAAAAATAAGGAGTGGACGAGTATC
This sequence comes from Eptatretus atami, assembly GCA_035128595.1. Classification (NCBI taxonomy): domain Eukaryota; kingdom Metazoa; phylum Chordata; class Myxini; order Myxiniformes; family Myxinidae; genus Eptatretus; species Eptatretus atami. Next base: position 44,118,077 of record CM068959.1, on the reverse strand, counting down.
AGATAAATGTGACCCGCTCTATCGAAGGGGAACATGTCGCCAACCATATTTGCGAGTATGAGCTTTTTCAAAATCAGAGGATGTTTAATCAAAACATCAAAATTGAGATAATTGCGAATTTTATTTTCATAATAATTGTAATAAAACAACCTATTCACTGTGAAAGCGTCACGGAGAGTATACCGCATGATAGTAAACACGGATCGTTTGAAAAGTTTGAAAGAAACTGTTGAGCTTGAAGACAGCTTTCCGGATTTCTTTTTTTTTTTAAACATTTCCGAGTCCCAAGAAGCATATATTTTGAGAAAGGATCATTAATTTTGATTGTGAAAAGATGTCAACTGGTTTTGGTGGATTTCAAAAACATATTACTTTGGCTTTCGCAACCACTAGCACTATAAGACCGTCGCTTCGCTGACGGTTTGATCAAAAGACGGCATGTATGTAATCACAAACTTATTGCATATCTATCTGTGAGTCTCAGTGAGGATGTAAAAGGAAGTGAAACTTGCAAAAAAAAAAAAGATCTTTCATAATGTATGTTGTTGTTTGCTGCTGCCACCAAAGGTGGACGGAGGTTGTGTTTCACCACTGTCTGTTTGTCTGTCTGTCTATGTGCAGGAGATCTCAAAAAGTTGTAGACGGATTTGGACGAAATTTGGTGGATAGGTTGGAGTGTGACAAGGACGAATTGATTCGATTTTGGTGAACATCGGATCCGGATTACGAAGAGTTTTGTAAGTGATTATTCTCAGCATTGAGTGATTAGGCTAAACACCATATACATTATACACTATCACAAAAAGTTATGGATGGATATTCATTATCAGCTTTCCAATGGTACCATATTTTATGTTGTACGACAGCAGAACCCTTAGAATAAAGCATCTCTCAACACACACACACACACACACACACACACGGAGGTGATACTTTTTTTCGAGACCTGAGTACGTCTCGTCTATCTCCTGAAACCCACCCACGTGTGGAGATAACAGCCACCAACAGCAGCTTGCATGCACACACACACACACGCACACACATGAAGGTGGGTACTTTGAGAACTGGGAGGCTTCAGTTCCAGATGGAGATAACAACCAACGACACACACACACACACACACGGATGCTGCTCCTCATAGTAATAGATTTCACAACTTCCAAATTTTCCTACAAGTTACCCCTTCCTGTTGAAGAGTCACATATGTAACTACCACACTGGTGTCGTTGATCTTATCATTTATAAAGCATAGCAGTATATGCGACTACGTTAGGCATGCACATTCAATGAACGGTTGCAAATTAATTTATTTCCTTGCTGCAACTGCGAGAAATGAATTCGTTTGTAAGTTCCACCATGTTCAAAGGAGTCAACTTTTCTGATTGCATTGACAGGATCAGCAAAAGATTCAAACGATGCCGAGTCCTTGTTTATTCCATGGAGGATTTCCATTGCCATAGTCTCTGCTGTGAGATTGCTCTGCAGTGGCTCTTATAGCTGGTGACAAGGACAACTTGCAAAGCTTCACCACTTGTGGAATCATTTTCTTCATCTCCATCGAAGCGATGCAACTGATTATTTCAGGAATGTAGTGCATATCACTGACGTCACAAATATTTTCCAATGTGCGGAGCTGGGATTCCCAGATGAAACGTTATCCAAGTCGCATCCAAAGCGTGTAATTACACGCTGCAATGACTCGTGATACAACCGTTCTATTCCAGCATCTTAAACGAGATCTTCGCTGGCTATCAGCATTGTCAGCACTTTGATGTTACTTGCTCCTCCCGGCCTGGCAGAGCATTATCCCGAGCATCATACTAAATGCTATGATGCATTCTCAAGTGACTATAGAAGTGGGGTTTCACTCTCTGCGGGGAATAGTCATGGTGCTCGAGACTGGTGGGGGAGCTGTGTTCTTATTGACCAAGTTCCTCAACTTCTTCACAGCTTTTCCCGACATTTCATGAAAGACTGCTTTGTGTCCAAATATTTCAGGTCATTGATCTCAAGTGTTGTATCAGTTCATCTAATCGTTCTAGTTGACGCTCACTGTAGCCTGAGAGCTGTGGTTAGCGGTCAGTTAACTCAAAGATTGCTCATTGAGAGACACATGTGATGTTTAAATCTACCGATGGGATTACATAACTCACAAACACAGGCTACATGTTCCTGTCACCCGTTTGATCTTTAGATGGCAATAAATGCTTCCACGTATTGCCCACTTATATTGCCTTTTCACGATGACTTGGGGCTTTATGTTTAACCGAGAACCGGGTTGTGGAGAAGACTCAATTGTTTGTGGGCAAGCCAATGCTTCAGCGAGAGACTTACACTTGCACACTTATTTTATGAATCCCGAATGAAGTCAATTAAGTCCACCACAAGGGTCAGCAAGTTCAGCAGTTGTGGGACAGTCTTTGTGGTGTCTTGCACAGCAAGATTCATGCAGTGCATAGTTGTGATGCGTTTTCTTATCGTTGATGTTTTTTTTTTGCGCACTCCACCCCGCATGTTCTTGAAATGTTGCTGCATTGTCAAAATATGCTGCATGGCCATGCGTCGTGGAGGTAGCATTGCAGCAACACATCCTTCACAGTTCTGAAGATCATCTCTGCATTCCACATTCTGCCGGTGAATGTAACCCAAAAACGTGCTCTGAACTTCCAATCATCTGTGACCATCTGCATTTCTACACATGCACAAAGCTGTTCGATCATTTGCCAGAGTCAGCAAGTTCATCTACTCAAATGATGAATGTGCGGCCCCCCACTATGACTTCCTCCTGCGTCTGGGTTGTGTCCATGCAGTCTCCTCTTCAACCACTGGTGTGGACCCTCAATGTTAACACCATAGGTAGAGCAGTTTATGAAAATTGCCTGTTACGATATGATGACCTTGGATTGTAACCTTGCTGAGTCGGTATTCAGAATCTGTAAGACAGCTTAGAGTATTGTGTTTTTCATTCTCTCTTCCTAACGTGCTTTTGTCAAGTTTTGCTGCTGCAGTTTCGCCTTGCTCGTGGTGGTGTCATTTTGTACACAAGAAAAGCAGTGTGACTCACTTCCCTCATGGCTTTACAAACCTGCCTGTTGCTCTTTTAGTTGGTACCCTTGTATTGCAAACGTGCATCTCTGCATGCCTGTTGCTGACCTCTAACATAAGTTCGATGTTGGAAACATGAGAAATGGCTGCCCCCGTCCATCGGCGCCCTGGTATCCCATTCCAGCACGAGATAAGTCTTTTCAACCATTCTGCCACAAAACCTGCCTGGCAATCATATTACCTCCACAACGAAGTGGACGAAGGTTATGATTTTCCACCACCTGTCTATCTGTTTGTCTGTGACAGGATATCTCAAAACGTTGTGGACGGATTCGGATGAAAGTTGGCTGGACAGTGGGTGTGTGCAAGAGAAATGATTGATTTTGGTGAAGATCCAGATCCGAATTTTTTTTTAAGTGATCTCACCATAAGGTACATGGCTAAAAAATAATACTACGTTATGACACGAATATCTCAAAAGTTTGATGGATTCGGATGAAACTTGTGGCACAGTTGGTGTGTACAAAGAAAGAACTGATCCAATGTGGTGAAGATGCTGAATCCAGATCGATAATTTTTAAAAAAATTCTCTCTTTATGGTATCCAAGCAATCTCCACTCATGCCGCAGACTCCTCTACCTGTCCACAGTCAAAGCATGGTTCTTAATGGAATTCTACTCATCCCTCTTCCCTTCCAGCTGGAGTCCTCAGCAGCTCTTCTGGTCCGTTCTTTTTCTGGTTTTCATCACATGAACTCTCTGACTCTGCAAAATCCTCTTTATTCTCTTTTGCTGATGACTCACCCTCTGCCGTACCACGGTACTCCCTCAGACCAAGCAAACAGCGCTCTTCACTCACTGCAAGAGTCTGGATAACTCACAACTGGTCCCAACACGTGGAACATGTCTTTCAATCCGAAATCTCACCACTCTCACGTCTCTCCGAAAGGACCTTTAGATCCCCCCACATCCCATCTATTTTGCTCAACAATCCTCTGGAAGAGTCTTGTTTCAAGCTTCTGGTGCTCACTATCATGCATGACCTTTCTTGAGGGGAAAGCCACATTCAAACCTCGCCTCCAAGCCATCGCCGAACTGGGAATCTTCCCTCTCAGTCGTTCCTTGGGCCCCTGAGCTCGCAACCACCTTACAAGCTTCATCTGCAACCTATGGACAGTACCTGCTCTCCCCTCTGGCTGGGTGCTCCTGCCTCTCACCCTTTCCTCGCTCACGCTGTGAAGAAGGCATTTGGATCATTGGCATCTCCGCGATGAGGCTGATCTTTGGCTCTCACTCTCTCACCACAGCTGCGTGGCCTTTCTCTCTTCTACCGTCTCCTCTCCAGCCTCCCCGCCCCCCTGCTCTCTCTGCGATTTTCCCCACCACATTCCGCAGGGCCGCCAAGGTCGCCAAAAACTCCTTCTGGTAAAACTACAAAATCACGAAGTCACCTGCTACCTTCACTCTGTTCATTCCTCTTTTTTCCCAGCCTTTGAATAAACTCCCTCACTCTTCAATCCCATTCTTCCCTCCAGGCTTCAAAACAGCTGCTGCACCACCACATCTTATCATTCCCCAATCCAAATCGCGATCTTTTTCTACCCCCATTAATCCACCAACCCCACCTCCTTCAATTCCCTGCTTTCCTTGCCTGAAAGTCCTTGTACTGTCCCCATGTCTCCCCCATCCCTCTCCCTTCCACAGAACTCCTTTGGAATCGTCTCTGTCTCCCACTGGTTTCCTTCCCACTCCTGCCCCTCTTGTCTCGCCCCCCTTGCTGTGCGTTGTGTGTTCCTCTCTTACGAGCCTCGACAGGATATACCAAAAAAAAAAAATCCCACATTCTCTTCAATCCACTGATCCTGCAGTCTTCAAAACAGCCGTTCATCACCATTCATATCATTCCCCATCCAAAAATCTTGATCTTATACCCCCGTTATTCCACCCCAACCCCCACTCCTTCAATTCCCTGTTTTCCTTTCTGAAAGTCCTGTAATGTCATCTTGTACCCATGATACCCCACCCAATCCCTCTCCCTTCCCACCAGATATCCTATTGTCTCTGGTCCCCATTATTTGGCTTCCCTCTCCCACCTCTCTTGTCTCTCCCGTTGTTATACGTTTCATTGTATTACTTCTTACACGAGCCTCGACATTTACACAAATTTTTTTTATTATTTTCACCATTGACGTTTGTGGCCAAAAAGATATAATTATATATTTAAAAAGTGTTGATGAAGTTATGCAAAACTATGTGATGACGTTGTAAGGTTGACAAGAACTTGCCAACGATTTTCTTAAGTTCGACTGCGAATCTGGCCTAACATCTGGGCTACAAAACGTACTGTTCAGCTGGACAGAGTAGGGCGCTACTATCAGTGCTTCTACGTTGAATGATTCAGGAACTTTATGTCGATGAAGATCCAGGTTCATCAGTCAATCTTCCTTAGAGCTTGATCTTATTCATTGATCCCTGTCTTTGAATGTCCACTGCCATAGGTCGATTGTAGAGTTTTTTTGCCAAAACAGAGGTTAAACGATGGTATCCTATCACGTTTTTCAAGTCCCAAGTCTGCTATTGGCTTCGACACCCCGCCCTGACAGCTGTTCCATGTTACGGATGCTGCAGTTATATTCTCTTCGAAAAGTCATGTGTTTTGTGATTTTATCACATAACAATACTTTAGATAGTGATCGAACTAACTCCACCTGTAATAAAAATCCGAATACTAGTGTAATTATATTTGTGTTGCTTGTTCGACCTTATTTTAAAAACTACTTCCTGCCTTCAAAAAACTACTGTCTGGGAATCGCTATTGCCTGACAAAATATCGTAAGATAAATGAATAGTCCCAAGTGGGACAATGCTTGTCTCCAGTGGAGGTTGTGGTGTGTTGGGTAGCATTATTGATAAAGTCGATTTCAGTTTATTGATGGAAATGATGGCCTGTGTGATGAAAAAGCCTTGAGACAGATTTTAATCGTGCAGTGAAAAATCTCTCTCTTG
>CM068959.1:44074961-44091166 GCA_035128595.1 Eptatretus atami | reverse complement strand
TATCTTTCCTCGCCTGCCTGTTAATAAATCCTTTGTGAAAATGTTCCCAGCTCGTTTTTGTCTGTTCTTTCATTGATCCAGCATGGTCCCTATCCTAACTTAGCCGGGACTTTATTCCCAACAATCCGTTACTTTTAGCCGGTACGTCCTTGGCAGTGTCGCTCGGCTGCATCTGATCCGGTAAAGTGACCCGGTTCGGACAAGGCGTACCGAGGGCGTGTCCACCGGTAATTAGGTCACGTGATTAATTAGGTAACTCGTTCAATTAGGTAACCCGATTAACCCAAAGACGGGAGGACCCCACATCACGTAGTTGAGTTATTTGCGTTCACGGTCCGTTAGCGACCCGCCGCGTCATGGAATTATCCATGTACGATGGCCTGCAATTCCGGGGAGTCTGGTGGGAACGCGAGATAGCTTCCCTCCCTCCCCCTCCTGGTGGTCTTCTCACTCGACCCCCGGCCCACAACAATATATATATACAGTATATATATATACAGTATATACAGTGCCTATAGAAAGTCTACGCCCCCTTTCAAAATTTTCCCCTTTTGTTGCCTTATAGCCTGGAAGTAAATTTCATTAAATCACACTTTTTTCTCCTTTATTTACACATCGTAACCCATAAATTCCAAGCGAAAAACAAATTATACAAATTTCAGAAAAATAATTAAAAATTGAAAACTGGAATATCTTGGTTGGATAAGTGTCCACTACCCTGAGTTAATACTTGGTGAAAGCAACTTTGACAGCAATTACAGCTGTGAGTCTGTTGGGCTGGGTCTCCACCAACTTTGCACACCTTGATTGGGCAATATTTGCCCATTTTTCTGTACAAAACTGTTCAAGCTCAGGCAAGTTACATAGGGAGCATTGATGGACAGCAATCTTCAAGTCATGCCACAGATTTTCGATTGGATTTAGGTCGGGCCTCTGACTGGGTCACTCAAGGACATTGATCTTTTTGTTCCTTAGCCGCTCCAGTGTAGCTTTGGCTGTGTGTTTTGGGTTATCATTTATGCTGAAAGGTGAACTTCCATCCCAATTTCAGCTATCTTGCAGAGGGCAGCAGGTTTTCCTTGAGGATTGTTCTGTATTTTGCTCCATCCATTTTCCTTCTATCCTGTCAAGTGCACCTGTCCCTGCTGATGAGAAACATCCCCATAAAATAATGCTGCCACCACCTTGCTTCACAGTAGGGATGGTGTTCTTTGTGTGATGTGCTGTGTTGGGTTTTCACCAAACATAACGTTTTGTATTTCGGCCAAAAAGTTCGATCTTTGTTTCCGTTATATTCGATCTTGGTTTCCCTTTTCCCTTCTATCCTGTCAAGTGCACCTGTCCCTGCTGATGAGAAACATCCCCATAACATGATGCTGCCACCACCATGCTTCATAGTCGGGATGGTGTTCTTTGTGTGATGTGCTGTGTTGGATTTGCACCAAATATAACGTTTTGTATTTTGGCCAAAAAGTTCGATCTTTGTTTCGTCACACTACAAAACTTTTTGCCACATGGCTTCAGAATATCCGGAGTGGTTTTTTGCATACTTCAAATGGGACTCAAGGTAGACTTTTTGAGTTATGGCTTTTTTCTTGCCACCCTACCATACAGTCCAGATTTGTGGAGTGCTTGGGATATTGTCACATGCACACAGTGAACAGTCTTTGTCATAAAGGCATGTAGCTCTTTCAACGTTGCCATTGGCCTCTTGTTGGCTTCTCTATCAGTCTGCTACTTGCTTGGTCATCCAGTTTGGAAGGATGGCCTGATCTAGGCAGGGTCTTGTTGGTACCATATGCCTTCCACTTCTTAATGATTGTATTGACTGTGCTCTGAGGGATATTCAAGGTCTTTGAAATGTTTTTATACCCATCCCCTGATTTGTGCCTTTCCACAAATACATGGAATGGTCTCCCTGGAAAGAGTGGCAGCAGAAACAGTAGAAAAGTTTAAATTGGAATAAGATAGGTACCTAGAAGTTATGGAGACAGAAAGGTAGAGGGATGTTGGCAGGACTTTTAGGAAGCTTGAGCATTGATGGGTGATTGTGTGCATGTGTACGGAGTGCTGTTGGTGGGAGTCTCGTCAAGCAGTGTTGTGTGGTTGATGTTGTGTGATTTTTATCCAAGCCCATGCCCCCTCCCCTGGGGAAAAAACAAAACACAAAAACTAAAAGTACAAAAAAACACTTAATTAAAATTAAAAAAAAAACATTTTGCATTTTCTTATTTTGATCTTGTGTTGATAAATTAGTGTGGTGTTGATGTGGTGCAGGCATGGTGGGCTGAATGGCCTCCACCTGTGTCGAATTTCCTTGTGTTTCCTTGTCTTTTGAAAGCTCCTTCATACTCATGGTTGTGTTTTTGCTGTGAAATGCATTACCCAGCAGAGGAAAGTTACAGGAACAGCTGATTGTATTCTGGACTAATCACAATCACTACAATTTAACACAGGTGGAGGCCAATTAACTTGGTGTGTGATTTTGAAGGTGATTGGTTCATCTGAGCTAATTTACTCTTGCTATTATAAGGGGATGGACACTTATCCAACCAAGATATTCTCGTTTTGTATTTTAATTAATTTCTGAAATTTGTAGAAATTGTTTTTCACTTGGAAATTGCGGGTTACGATGTGTAAATAAAGGTGGGAAAAGTGTGATTTAATGAAATTTAATTCCAGCAATGAGGCAACAAAAGGTGAAAATTTTGAAAGTGGTTGTAAACTTTTTATAGACACTGTATATATATATATATATATAGTATATATATATATATATATATATATATATATATATATATATATATATATATATATATATATATATATATATACATATATGCACGTGTGTGTATATCACCAAATTTGACCTTTTAAAAAATAATGAAACCAAAAATCATTAATTATAGCCGCAATTCCATCAACTTTAGGCCAATGTCTCTTTTGGAATTGCTTCTAAAGTAGATTTTTTTTATAACAAACACTATGATAATGCGTTGATTTGGCTGACTCCAGAACAGAGGTTATATATATATTTTTAAATCTTTGAAAGAGCTCATAAATGGATGTACAGTGCAGAAGGCCTTTATCTCAAACCAGCCACAGCGTCCGTGCGGCAGGACCCGCTAATCCGTAAAGTGGTGGGTTCCTCTCTGGGGCACAGAGAGCAGACCCGCAAAAAGATCCACCGGCATTTCGAGGGTGCTCTTGGAGCCCTTCGTCTCGACGTGAAATTGATGTCTCGATCGATCTCCAGGAGTGCAGATGTGTTCATTGACATGATGTCTACTCCTTTGTCTTTGAAATTTTGTTCTTCATTGTTTGATTCACGTCCATGTTTTTTTTCCAAATTTATTGGCCTTTTTCCCCCCTTGGACTCCACAAAAATATGACGACAATGGAATATTTGAGGTTTCTTCATTAGCGCTAGGTAGCTCAAGCACATTGCAGCATTTATTTGAGCTCACTTGTCTAGTTGTCTGTGCTGGCAACATCTGACACTGTGTGCTCTCTTATTGAATGAATTTACAAAATTATTGCTTTCTCATCCTCATTATTAAATGTTTTGTTTTGCTCTTATATATTCTTACTTAGTGAAACTATTCTGAGCCAAAACTGCGAAATTTATATCTTCCCACTCGTGCAAAAGCATCTTCAAATCCTCTACATCATTCCATATAGTGCTTGTTATGGCAATAGACTTTTAGTCAACACCCACAAGATCAGGAATGAATCAAAAATATCAGTAGATTTCAAAAAAGACTTGCCTAGTCTCAAGAGATTGTCCACCTGTAATCCCATTATCCTCCATCCGGGGGAGGGGGGGGGGATTATGGTTGGGGAAGGGTGCTTCCACTACATCTTTCTAACAGACATTTTTAGAGACGCTGCTCTGATACCATCAGTTCCCAGTGTGAACACAATTAGGTTTGTAATGCATCGATTGGGTTTCTTTCAGAGATCATTCACAGATTCTTCAATGTGCATGGCTGCATGGGGGGTCAGTATCTCAATATGAATTGGTTCTGGGAAGCAGATGTAGCTGGGGAAAAGGAGGTGTGAGTTGACAGGTGTGAACCAAATGAGCAGGGAGAGATGACTCAAGAAGATCAAGTTGTTGATGCACCTATGAGAGGATGTGCTATTATAGTTGAAGCCCCTTTGTAATTGCATAAAGCATCAATTATACTTTTTTCACAGTGATCTCAGGTCGCAGAGGAGCTTGTGTATATCTCATCCAAGACAAGGACAGTAGGCAACTTTCAGTTGTATCTTTACTGAGATTACAAACACAGGACTAAACTGTTAGCAGTATGTATAATTTGAATCTACAGTAGTGGCATGAGCTATGTGCTCAGATGGGAACACAAAACAGGACATTTCACAGGAATTGTGTCGGCCTGATATTTTCATAAGGCCTCGCTGCATGGCAGTACCTTAAATTACAAAATAGCACAATATATTGCAATGTCAGAAGATTTCACCGCTGTGCTCGAATGCACCATTGAAACTGCCTCATCTCGAAATCGAGCACCAAATGTGTCCCATCGCATTGTAGTTCTTCTTATACCCGTTAATTGAAATGTAACACAAATGCTTTGCACGGATACCCTTCAGTCAGCAATTAAGCCACAGACAGTGGCGAAGAGAGCCTTTCAAAGGCGACCATTCACCGTTGTCCCTTCTCAGCGTTTGCAAAAGCCAAGGGCACTTGCACTTCAAAGTCCCTCTTTGCATAATCTACGATGAAAGCGTGATGGTGGAACAGACCGCGTGACCATGAGTCCTGGAAACTGAACAAGGAGAGTTTGTGTTAACCCACCCACATCAATCTAATTACAGGCAGAAAGCACTGAATTAATTTCAGATTTGGAGTAATCCGGTGAGACCGATCCACTCACTTCTCCCTTGTCCGTTTTGGAGCGTACATACGCTGAGATTTATTTGCAGTAAAATCCACCTTTTTAAACTTTACTGCACCCTGATCCCTCAGTTAAAACGTCCTCTGATGATGCACAAATATTGATGGATCTCAACATTGTGATTTTAGTGCAAATGCAGCTGCTGCCCTGCACTTAACGTATCTCTGCATGGTGCTGGATCATATCTATCCTTGGCAAAGGGGCCATTCGATCTTCAATTATATCTCCTTGGGCAATGAATGCAAGTAACTACGGAGAGATAGTAGAAATAAAATGGCATTTTGATCAACAACATTGAGTTGCACTTCTTTGCTTGGAAGCATCTCATGAAACACAGTGAATATGCGTATATCGGTAAGGTATCGGACATGGTGCGTTCAAAAAGTTCCATGACCGAGACACTAACAATAGCCCAAGACATGCCATTTTAGCTCACCTGGAACAAAAATTGTTCAGGTGAGTTATTAGCATGGTGCGGTGTCTGTCCGTCAGTCAGTGTGTAACCACTCGGATTTTTCCGAACTACACAGATTTTGATGAAACTTGACCACAACCTTCCAAACATATGACCAAAATTTGTTCATGGCATTAAAAAAAAGCAAAATCAGGGCCTCGGGGGAATTTACGGGGGAGGGGGGGGGCGTTCAAAGTGGGTCCAGGTTTGATCCCTCAAAATAGGTATTTGCTTTCTTCTCTGAAACGACACACAATATTTTGATGAAACTTGACCACAACCTTCATCACTCATGATGGACTAAAGTTTGTTCACAGCATTAAAAACAACATCAGGGTCTAAGGATTTTACCGGGGGTTTAACCACTACCCCCCTCCTCCCCCACCCCCCCAAAAAAAAATAATAATAGGTATTTGCTTTCTTTTCCGAACTACAACACACGATTTGGATGAAACTTGACTACAACCTTCATCACCTGTGATGCTAAAACGAATAGTTATATTTTCACCAAACTTTGGGGCATCTCTGAGGAACAAGGTCTCCTGATGCCTTGCAAATCCCAGAACAAATTGCATATTTAGTAGGTCAATTTAAAGGTCAAAGGTCATTACAATTCTGGGGTCAATTTTAACTTCATATCAAAAAAATATTCACCCGATTTCGATGTAACTTGGTAGGAATCATCACTGCACGGTGCTTTCACAAGTTTGTTCAAACCATCGACTAATTTACAGATTTTGTGGGTCATCCGTGTCTACCGGTGGTTCCCTGGTTCTACCGGGTGAGTGCAGAAGCATTGCTGCTTTGTTTTTTTTAATGTCGTAATATACACACACACACATTTTAAAATCTAATATGTAAAGCTCTTTCGAACCACTGACTCACTCACTCACTGATGTTAAAGATCGGTGCTTTCTGGGTGACGTAGAGAGCTGAATTTTACGTGCTGATGGACATCGAAGCCATTACACCGGAAAAATTCACAGAATCGTTGGACGACATGCATAAATGGCTGATATTAAAAGCAAGGCAATCAAAAGAGCGGAAAGTGATGGAAGGAATGATGATGAGGAGGAGATCAAAGGAATGATGATGAGGAGAAAAGCAAAGTTGAGAAAATGGCGTAACCTCAGAAAATGGTGCAAGGGTGATCATATTCATACCTGCAATATTACAAGAGTTCGAACACAAATAGAGTACATTAAACATCCAGAAACATTTTCTAGTCAGAATTCGTGAACATAATTGCACGGAAAAGCTTGGAACATTCACGAGAACCTGTAACTTGAAACATGGATCCTGGACACCTGAAAGAAGGAGAGGAAGAATGACAGATATTTCGAGTCGAGGAAGAACGAAATGAGGTGATGAAACAAACAGCAGGGGATCTGAAACGCCACCCCAGCGATCTATGGAAGCGGTCGTGACCTCCGCTCGTACTTGAACCTGTGCTTCGCATCGACTCCGGCGGCGTCCGTCCCATGCGTGGGTCTGCGTGGCCCCAGAATGTCTCGTTCCAGGGGTGAGTGAGCTGGTGGCGTCACTGGAGGGTTCGTGATCTGCCCAAGGTGTTCAAACGATGCACCGAGGCGATACGTGTAAACGTGTACAAAGCCGCGTAGAAGAACGAACTGAGGTAAAATGTCAAGAAAAAAAAAGTGTGTCGTGGTCTAAGGAAACGAAGGGAGCACGTGTGAAAATGAGGAAGACGTGAGTTGGGCGAGTAACTGCGAAAGTCCGTTCTCGCGAACTGGTGTGAAGGCAGAAAATGTCTGGGGAACAGGCTCTCAAAACTTCTGCCCTGGCTCAGGTGTTCGTCAGAGAGAGAGAGAGAAGAGAGAGAGAGAGAGAGAGAGACACAGAGACACAGAGACACAGGAAGAAGAAGAGAGAGAGATTTTGCCCGCACTCTGGTTTTCCATACCCTGGCCTCCACCTCACTCTCTGCGAGATTCCATTCCGGGTTACCTTCCAGGTTAGGGTGCTTACCGGACGTGCCATCACGTACCGTGACACAAACCAATGTGTATCGTTACATCCATCTTGCTATCCATCTGCCTGGCGATGATCTCTCAACAATGAAACTGTATTGTTGCTTTTACCACGATTTATCAACATAACATGGCGTAGTCTGCTTGAAGAATATTTTGTGCTGCCATGGATGTGTTTTCTTTGTCCTTTGTCAGTATCTGCAGTGGATGGGGATGGATTTCCAGTCGCACCATTGTTCAACAGCAGCCGTTCAGCACATAGTCCTGGTTTCACCCACCGCGCAGCAGCTGAACTGACGTCCATCACCGCGGATACGTGTTGATGTCTCGGATCGTGACGGCGATCTTCTCGGCATGCTCGAAGCCTTGCTGGACATGGGGGCTGAAGCCAAGATTAATTTGCTCTTCCCATCTTGATCTGCTGGATAGTCATCCAAATAACCAGATAATGCAGATGACCTCCATGTTATGAATGCTAATGGTGCTGCCATGTCGTGCTTGGGCACCAGAAACGTCTGTCTCCAATGGGATGGTCAGTTCATCAAAGATACTGTATTTGTTTGCGATGGAATGAGCACTCCATGCATTGCAGGATACCTGCTGAATGATCTGCATTAGTGCAACTGTGGTCGTTCGACATCAACCATTGATAACATCATCAACATGAATGCCGTGACCATGACGAACAGCATCATGCCTAGTCATGAACAACTGGGCAATATTCGTGACACTTTGATGACGGAGTTCACCAACGTGTTTGCCACCAATGGTGGTATCCGTCCCATGACGGGCGGGGAGATGCAGATTAATCTACAGGAGGGTACTATCCCGTTTCAGGTGAGAAAAGTACATCCTGGTGCCCTTGGCCTGGAGGGATACAGTTAAGGCAGATCTTGACGACATGGTGCTCAACGAGATAATCATGCCAATGGGCAGCGAACCATCAGATTGGTGTCACCCACTTGTAGTTTCTCCACATGCTGAACCGCAGCATCAAGAGGTCCATGTACCCCTTGATCACTCCAGCGGATGCAGTGTCACGCGCCCATGGTTACAGCAAGTACGTGACTTGCCATGATGCCACAAAAGGCTACTGGCAGGTTCCTTTGTCACCTGAATGTCAGCTTCTCATGATATTTATGACACCGTGGGGCCGGTACAAATATCTCTGTGCACCGATGGATCTGAATGTCATTGGGGATGAGTACTGTTACAGTGGTGACATTGTACTCGAAGGACTCAGCCACATTGACAACGTTGTGGACGAAATGCTGATGCACGGTGATACATTCGTCGGACACTTGAATGATGTACAAGAGGTACTTCTGCAGTGTCGCAAACATAACATTACGCACAACCTGCGTAAATTTCAGTTCGCCCATGAAAGTGTGAAGTTTTGTGGAGACTTTATCAGCCGGGACAGCATTGCTTCTGATCCCAAGAAGGTGCACATGATCGCGGACTTTCCCATGCCAACTAACATGACTTCTACATTCATTTTTGGGACATGTGCACCAGCTACATAGTTTCACAACCGGAGTCGCATCGGCATCAGATCCTCTGCGGTCTGTTGAGGAAGGGATCAATATTCAAGTGGACGTCAGACTGACACCATTTCGTGCCACGAAACGTGCACCAACGTCACCGCCTGTTTTGGTGCATTTTGACCCTTGGCTGCCTCCGATGTTCCGGACAGACGCATCTTGGCTCAACGGGCTTGGGTATGTATTGTTACAACACAGGTATTTATGGAAACTTGTGCAATGTGGTTCCCGCTACTAAAGCAATGTCGAGTCTCAGTATGCTATGATTGAGCTCGAGGCATTGGTAGTGTTTTGGTCCACTTTCAATTGCACATGGCATCTCCTCAGTCTACCTACATTCAATCTCATGATTGATTTTAGGCCACTGGTGCCTATCTTCAATACATACACTTTGGATGTGATTAAAAACACACGGTTACAGTGTATCATTAAGAAAACGATGCCCTACGTTTGCACCACCATCTGGTGGAAGGGCATGGATCACGCTATACCAGATGCGTTGTCGCATCATCCTGTGGACGTCCCACTGGAAGATGATCAGGAGAGTGTATTGGCCCTCCAATGTGAGGTGCAACAGGTCGTCATCTCGGCTGTGACAAGCGTCGTTGATGAGCAGCCGATGTTGCGTGATCCCATTCTGGACGATCTGCGGGAGCATGCTCACTGTGACATTGAATCGCATCTTCTATCCGACATGATTTGCAGCTGGTTCCCATTGAATCACGCCGATTGGAACTGTCGACTAAAGCAGAACTTCAGAATTCCTGATCAGTTGTCTGTGGACGAAGATCTTGTGCTGTATGGTCACTGCATTGTGATACTGCAGGCAGCACTCTTCGGTGTGCTTGACCAGCTTCATGCCTCGCACCAAGGATTGAAGCGGACAAAGCATCAAGCTCGACAAACCGTGTTCTGGCCTCACATCAATAACGATATCGCCAACTGAGACTCCACCTTTTTGTTCCTAATTATGTTGAGTTTCATATGCCTCAAATCAACCAATTCAAAGTTACAGCTAACTTTCTGAGATATATTACAAATAGATAGCCATATTGGAAAATGGCTGTCAAAAAGGTGTTTCGCTGTGGATCCCAGACGTCCATCACATGTTTTTTAGACATTCCAAGTACGAAGCTAACTGAAAAAGACAAGGGTGTATTGCCACTCTTTTTGGTAGTCAAATCTGGTCTGGCCTATGGATTACACGGGACAACAAATCTCATGATATTGCGAATTAAACGTTTTCATCGTTACTTCATTTTTATGTGTCGTTAGTTATCTCCATTTGCGGGTTTGAGGAGATGGAACAAAGTCCTCCCAGGACTCAAACTATCCACCTCCGCTTCAGTAAGGGATCACAGTTCATGGACCAAGCTGTTCAACTTTGTTGTTCTCAGAGTTTTGTTCCGAGGACTCTTTTCAGGATCGCCACCGAACCCCAGCAATGCCTCCAATTGTAGTTCATTTATGGTAGTATTCCTGGGGATGGTTTTTAAAGTCTCAGTGAGGTTCTTCTTTATCATTCCTATTGATCCAATTATCACTGGTGCAATTTTGACGCTCTTCAGCTATCTCATTTTTCTCATTTTTGAGGTCCTGGTATTTTGTCATTTTCTTGATTTCTGCATTATTTAAGCTAAAATCGCTAGGTACTGATATCTCCATTAGCAATGCTGTCCTCTCGTTTTTGTTTCTGAGAACGATGTCCAGTCGCAAGGCTTTGTTTTCTATGTTCACGCTCAATGGGATCATCAGGTCGTATGTGAGCATGACATCTTCATTTTCAATGATTGCCCTCGGTTCGTGTTTTCATGAGTTTACCAGAACTGGGATGTTTAAATGTTTGCAGATATGTCAATGAATCACTTTGCATACGTTGTTGTGCCGTTGTGTGTAAAGTTGTTCTGACAATATTTTTTTGCATCCTGAAAGCAGGTGACTAGTACTTTCTGTTTCTGTCTGGCAGAACCTACATCTGGCTCAGTCCTGGAATCTTTTTAAATCCATTGGTGTAGTTTCCTTGATTTTGGGCATTTATTGTTATTCATTCTCCATCCCAGTTGAGCTGACCTCTTCTTAGCCATTCCAATGAGCCTTCTTTGTCGATCCCAACTCGGTCCAACTATATTTTGTATTTTCCTGCTCTTTTGTTCTTCTCCCAGTTGTTGGTGTGTATTTGTTGATATATATTTTTTCTTTTGTCTTTTTTGCAATTGTTGGGGCTGTATTCGTTGCCATTTCATTTTCCTGTACGGTATCTTCCATTCGCATCTGTTTTTGTAAATTCCTTGCAAGGTCTATTCAGGATACTTTTTCAGGTTTGTTGTGTTCATGTTTGTTTACAATTTGAATCTGATAGTCTGTTGAGCATTTCACCGACTCAGCTAGTCCAACACTCGTCGCTCTGTGCACCTGGTTGAATTCCATCAGGCCGCTCCCTCCCTCTCGTCTCGGCAGGTACATCCTCGGGATGCACTGTTTTTGTGGAACATTTGTGGATGGTAAGGAGTTTTCTTGGTTTGATGTCTAACATTGATTTCTGATTGGGGCTAGTTTATTATTTCATGGCTGTATTGGAACACTGGTATTGTGAGTTGGTTTATGGCTTTGATTTTGTTTCTTGGGGAGAGATACGTTTTCAGGATCACCTTCATTCTTTGCAGGTATTCCTTGGTGATTGTTTTGTGCATTTGTTGTGACATATTTGGTGGTCCTCCTCTACTCCGAGATATTTGTATGATGCTTCGTTTTATGACTGCTGTATTGTTGCTTCAAGATCAATTTTTATGTTGTCTGTTTTTGTTGGTTTACTTTCGACAAATGTGCACTCGGTGCACTTTTCTAGTCCGAATTCCATTTGAATATCCTCAGAAAACCGTTTTACTGGTTTTAGTTGTTGTGTCAATTGTTCGTCATTTGGTGCGAATAGCTTTAAATCATCCATGTATAGTAGGTGTGTCACCTTTCCTGTTTCTTTGGATGTTCTTCTATTTGATGAGGTTACTCAGTGGGTCCAGAGCCAGACAAAACAAGAATGGTGAAAGACTGTCTCACTGAAAGATCCCAGGCCGTACCTTCACATCTGGTAATTCAATGTGTGTGTGTGTGTGTGTGTGTGTGTGTGTGTGTGTGTGTGTCCAGACTTGGTGGCATAATGAATGGACAGACCACTCCGAGTCTGGGAGGTTGGTGATTCAAATCCCAGCCGAACCGTACCAATGATTATTTCATGTACATAAGTTCATGCACACTTTATTTCATGAAGAGGACACTGCAAATTGTTTTCCCGTCAGTGTCATATGACATCTAGGGTCAGTGTGCTACTTTAATTTAATATATTATGCTTCACTGCAAATCTCCTAACCGGTGATCAGCAGGGCAGAGACAATGTGTCGGTGCAGCAAATGACACTTGTTGCTAACAGGTTGTGGAGCAAGTGCTGAAATGGTGCTCGATCTGTGCCCTGCTGCCTCGTCAAGTTAGGAGGTTTGATTTGTATTTATTAATGAGCTTAGTATGGTCACAAGTAAACGATTTGCAGTATGTCGTCCTGACGAGCTCATAACAAGAGCGAAAACAGGATTTGCAGCTCTGTTTTCATTTATTCGTAACCATAAAGGCATAAACGTCAACCTGCAAAGACCTGAATGCCAAACGAACAGCATCCTAGTTAGGAGGTGATGTGTTGGCATAATTTACATCTGTGTCATGCATGCTCCCTTCGTTATATATATATGTGTGTGTGTGTACACAAACACAATTTCAAAACACACCTGGGCCACAAGTGTGCTTCGCAGACTGGGTCTTCAGTCGAAGTGCTCAGCATCATCCCGTTTAAGCCCTTCAACCTTGATACAATCAGATGAGGTGGGCCAGTAGGGGCCCATATGCAGCAAGTACACTTGGATGCACACGTACAACTACTCCCAGCCAGCAAGAACACAAATTACAACAAAAATAACAGCTTCCACTCCCAGAACCCACAGCACCAAAAATATATACTGAACCAACCAACCAATGACCCAACCTTACAACATGCACCACTCTCTCCCTCTCGTGCACCTCCTCTATGTTCTATTCCCAGGGTTCTGACAATTCCCCAAAGATGACATGTCTTGTTGTACCTGGCCAGATGACAATGTCAGGCCGCAACCTTGTCACACAGATCTCCTCCGGGAATACCATTTATGGCTTCAGGTCTGCCATCACCTGCCAATCACAAGCATTTGGCAGACCTCTGCCACCTCCTCCTCCTTCCACCTCTTACCACCTGGCCTTCCTTCACAAACAACACCTCTCTCCCATGGGCTTCCTCCTCCTTATACACTCCCCTCTTTCTCGATCTCATCACCTCTTGTTGAACAATCTCCACAACCACCGCCAGCACTTGATCATGCTACCCTCTATATCCTCCTGCTGCCAGTGCTACTGAGCATATATTCAGTGCATGCTGCTTTGTTCCAAGACCTCCACACCAAAGGCAGTTCTCCTCCTGCAACAACCTTCACACACTCAAGTTTGCTGGTGATGGAAGCACATTATACGTTGCCCGCAACAGGAAATTCAACAATATTGGCTCCATCCTCCAAATCTCTTGCCATTTCAACGTCTTCTGCTGCACACCCTCCCACCGAGTCCAAGCATCTTGCTGTGCCTGTCTGACTGTCTTCACATACCTCCACTCTTCCTCCTTTTTTCTCACCTCCCTCTCAACCATCTTCCTCCTTTCTTTCACACATGCCTTTCCCCATAGAACATACTTCATCCACCCCAAACCCTGCTTCCCATGCTGCACTATTTCCATCACCTCCTCCTGTTGCAACCGCTCCTCCATTTCATCCACCTCTGGTCTTGCATTCCACTTCTGACTTGCCTTCTTCTCTGGGAACCACTGAATAACTAATCCCACAACATTCAAAACTCCCGCACTCTAACCACCTTATACTCTGAAGTAAAGGGAAACCGGAGTTTTCCACAATGACTGTAAAAAGCAATTTCATCAAACAGCGTAGAAATCCCAACCACTTCCTCACAAACCCACTCACCAAAACCTCCAACCTCTTTTCATGCCCAATCGCAATATCATACATCACCAATGGCCACAACACTCATGGCATTAATCCCAACTTCAAGCACCAACCATATCTTCAACTTTCCTGGCAAACCACATCCATCAATTCTCCTCAAACCTCTCAGCACTTGCTCCTTACCTCCTCCACCCTTCCGACATCATTTAACTCCACCGTATACCATCTTCCCAAGCTCTTCATGGGGGCCTCCACCAATGATGGAACCACCTCCCCTCCCAGCTCAAACGTGATCCATCACCCCTCATCTCACCACAACACTCCTCAAATTTCTTGCCTTAAAGCCCATCCTTGACCACCACATCAACCTTTTCAACCGCTCCAGTACCTCCATTGCTCCATCAGGTGAATGTTGGACCACTGTCAGGTCATCCATGAATGTAATCGTTTCTGGCAAGCTCTGACCAGGAGCGAGCTCCACTTCTTTCCCATGTCCATTCACAGCAGCAATCAGCAACTCCATAACCAGCAAAAACAAAATAGATAGGGGAGATGTCACATCCCATTGGGATCCCCACTTCCAACTTCTGCCACTCTGTTATGTAGGATTGTGTCACAAACCCCATCCAAAAGTAATCATAATATGCCATCACAAAATCCCGAAATCTCTGTGGCACCCAAAATAAATCCATGGCATACCTGATCAAGGCATGCGGCACTGACCCATGTGCATTCTCCAAGTCCAGCCATACCACTGCAACATCCTTCATTTGCTTCTTTGTCTCCTGTAATACTTGTCAGACAATTTGCCACGTGTTCATTAACATCTTGGTGAACCTAGTGTTCCTGCCTTTTGTACAGAGCCATCCATAAAACCATTCTCTCTGATGAAGGCTGATAGACACACACACACACACACACACAACACACAACACACACACACACACACACACACACACACACACACACCATGAATAAGGTAATTAATTTTAGGATCATATATTAACACAACTAACGACTCACAATCACTTGAGATCATGAGATTGTGAATTGGACGTTGTTTGGACTGTCATTTCACACCCGCACCATTTATCGAGGTAATAAAGAAATAATATGTAATGATGTAAGAATACCTTCATGCTTTGAAGAATGGGAGGAAAAGGGGACGGGAGGCAGAGAGTTGGGAGAGGGGAGTTGAGGACTTGATTTGTAATGGGGGAAGGGTTGAAGACTTTGGATGGAGAGTGGTGTGAAGACTTGGGATGGGGGTTGAGGACAATTGCTGTTGATAGGGGGTGTTGAGGTCTTGGGGTTGGGCGGGGCGGTAATTGGGGACTTGGGGTTAGGGGTGGGAGTTTATTTAATCAACAAACATCTTTAGGGAGCACGTAGCTGGATAATAGTAAATTCACATGATATTTAACTATTCTTTGCATAATATTGTTGAAGACACATTTTACATTCAGTGGAATTTCCAGTGGTACCTACTATACTAGTTTTAATAAACACAAGACATGATAGAACATATTTAATAACTTCGCTGATTTATCGGATAATTTAGCTTTTATGCAAACTATTGATTTAGTATAAAGTGCAACGTCTGTGAATATTTAAACACTTTTATTGGAGGCTGCGTGATGTCACAAGGCCAACACCATTGATCTTGCATAATGGTTACTACATTACACCATTGCTATTCTGAAGTAAAAATATCATTTATTGAAAGGCTCATAAAATCAGATATTAAAGCATCTGTGCAAATGAAATTTCATGAGAAATAGCCCTGATAGGATCACTGTCAGCACGACCATTTGTCTAGATACAACGATTGCATCTGATTACCTCTATCCATTTGCCAACAACGCCTGAGCTATATTTTATAAGGTTCAGGTTTGTGTCTTATCAAGATGTTCTCATCACTTTTCATCAAAGAATAGCCTTTTGTCAGAGAAAGACTTATTGCATGACATCTGATTGTCTTCCTGGCAAACAGCGATGAACTTTAACAGATTAATTGAAGTATATTACAGTGTGTGTGTGTGTGTGTGTGTGTGTGTGTGGTGTGTGTGTGTGTGTGTGTGTGTGTGTGTGTGTGTAGAAAATTACAGGCCCGACCAGGAATCAAACCCAGATCCTCCAGCAATCCATACCAGAGCTCTACCGTCTGAGCTATCTGGGAAACCCATCAGCTGAGCTACAGAATTTTTCCATACCAACAGGTGCCGCTCTCTTTCCCCACTGCTTCCGGAGCACTCACTGCCAACAAA
>CM068959.1:44048233-44073547 GCA_035128595.1 Eptatretus atami | reverse complement strand
TATGAATAAGTACAAAACAATTACCAGACATTTAAATACAAATAAACCTCTTCCGGCAGCGGTTGAAGTTGATGGTACTTCTTCTTCTTCTTCATCTTCCTGAATAGCTCTATGTTCAGAAGTGGATCCAGAATTTTTTAGGGGGAGTTTACTTAAGGTTAAGATGTTCGTATATTGTGAAATATACCGCCAAGCCTTATTCAAGTCAATGTAATCGTCGAGGTAAAACCGGTTAATCTATCCAGTGTCCGACCGTAAATTTACTTTCTCCACAGGAAAATTTGGGAATATCGAGCTACTTGATGAAAAGGCCTCAGGCCTGTCACTATCTGATTCTAAAGAAAAGCTGAAGATTTTGGAATCTTTGTGACGGATCTTAACGATAACAATGTAAACACACAAAATGTTTCCAATACAAATCAATGAAGATATCGAATGCGGCGAAATGACCCCAAGCGAGCAGTGTTAGCTAGCGAGCTAGCAGGTTGTATATATGTGTGTGTATGTGTGTGTGTGTGTGTATATACATAATATATATATATATAATATTATATTATACGCGGTGTGGCGTGCGCCTGTAATCGGCTACTCGAGGCTGGGTTGAGAGATCGCTTGAGGACGGGAGCTCTGCGCTGGCCGCGCTATGAGAGGGTGTGGGCAGCCCGAATCATGGCGAAAACCCAATCCTTATCTGTGTCATAAGAGGCGACCAGGGTTGCGTCAGGAAGGGCATCCGCGTAAACCTATGCCAAATCAGTATGCGGATCATAACGGATGATCCGCTGTGGCGACCCCATACGGGAGCAGCCGAAAGAGACAACAACAACCATCATAATATATTATATAATATATAATATGTTGCGGCAGGGTACCGAGACACCAGCTTGTCACTCAGGGGATTAATCCCCGGTTGTCCTGGAAAGAGCCGGACCTGGGGCCACCGCTCACAATTAACGTTGTGGTACGGTGGGTTGTTTTAGAACCACGAATGCCACCCAGTTAACCACGAGTTCCAGTGTCCACCATCTAATTATACCGTTTAACTAGAGGTCACGTGGTTACCTGAGCGGGGAGCGCGCCCTCGGCAAAGCACAACTCTTATCTTGATTAGATCTAAATCCGGGCGGCCCAGCGTTTTAACCGCTGGTGCGTGCCGACTAGTTTTTGGTCAAATCTGTGGTAATTTCCTCTCAGTCTATCTTGGTTCGGACAATGCTAGACCAATGGAAGAAAAGGACAAACACGGACAGGTGGGAAGTCGACCAATGATTTATTAATAATAAAATAAATAAATAAAAAGATCTTTTTATTTTCTTAGGTAAATAAGTGAATAAATTCCAAAGCAATGAAAATGAATAATTAATCAGGCAAAATCAATCAAAATGACAGGAAAAAGACAGAGGGCAGATGCTTATGGGGGGAGGGGGGTTGACTTACTTACAACTAAACACAGACAAGGGTACCCAGCAGGTCATTCAGGGGGCGGGGAGAAGAGTCGTCTCACTCACCAGAGAGAAGTCGTCCGTGAAGTGAAAACGTCCTGAAATGTGTGTGTGCGTGTCTTGTCCGTCGCCAGCACCCAGCCTTGCCGTGCACCCACTCGCCAACAGCCTTGAATGCCAGTCGACATCTGGGGGGCACCGAGATCGTCTGTCATGGGTTTAGACCCTGGTGCTGCGACACGGGCAGCTCCTCACACTTCACTAAACTGGTGACGTCCAGTGACCCACACGGTCCGTTGGTGACTGACCCGCGCCTCACTCATTGTGAACGACCCGTACCTCACTCATTGTCAGCGCTACTCACACCCACACGCGCACCACACGCTCGCTTCCTCAAGCACTGGAAAGGACGAATTGTCTCGTTGTTGGTGCTTATCAGACACCCACACGCTCACTCGCTGGCTTCCTTGCTTGCACGCTCGCACCCTCAATGGCTCGCTTACCCGCTTCTTCTCTCACGAGCCTGCCCGCTCGCACTTCCTTTTTGGCTCGCTTGCCCGCTTCCTGCTCGCTTCTCTTCTCGCGCGCTTCCTCTCTCACTTTCTTTCTCCTTTTTGAACGGACCTCTCCAATTCTTTTATATATGTGGCCCATCTCAGCGGGCGCAGAGTCCCCTCAAGCTCACCCCGCCCCACTTGCGCACCGTTACCATGATAACCCGTGCGTTCGAAAAAGGGTGGGCCTCGGCTCTCACGAAAGAAATATGTGCATAAACGATACTGAGGAAAAATAAGGCGGGCGTCAGCACCCGCGAAACAAATATGTGCTTAAATGTGTCTGTCGTAAAGAAAAAAAAGCTTCCCATAAGAGAGGGGATCTATTCTTCACCCTTCTCAACGCATCACATTTAAAATCCCATTAGACACGGGAATGGGGCTAATCTGAACATGCATTTAAGGAAATTACTGTCTTTGGACCTGGAAGTGTGGATGCATTTATCAGACCGGATTCCGAAATCCGTAACCATTTATATATTCACATATATACATACATACATACATATAATATATACATATATACACATATATACATGCACATATATACACACATATGCCTGGAGTTGGCTTCATGGTTAGGCCTAAGTCACATTTGCTCCCGTGCTAGGATACGGCGGCCAACCCCCCTGAATTGACAAACGTGCGGCGGCCGCAGAGTTTCTGAGGTGGCCTCAGTGGCCCTACGCCGCTATGGCTTATCTTTTACAGGCCGTAGTCCTCGTGGAATTATAGCGCGGAGTTATAACTTTTTCATTTCTACGTTGCCTAGCAATTCGACAACCGTAGCCATGACGTAGATGTGTTCCACGTCGACCGTTACGTAGGGCGTACGGTGGCTTGCTTATTCGTGCGGCTGCCGTAGGCTCTTATCAATGAAAAATGAATTTTGCCAACCCCCAAAATTACGGTGGCCGCACTATTCCACGGTCCCGTACGGTGGCCTTGCGGTCTGTGTGTGACTACTGCGGCAACGCAGGGTCGACGCGCGGTTCCCCTACGCCCGCCGTCGTCTACTTACGGCCTCCGGGCAGTCTGCGTCGACCATGCGTCGACGTGCGCTACGCTAGAGATCGGAGTATAGTTGTTTGCCGCCAGTGTTGCACAAGCGATAATCCGATAACAGATAAATTATCGAAGATTTACTTTTTTTATCGGACTATGAGAAGTTAACTTCCAATTTATCTTTATCGGACCAGTTAACTTCCGATAACTCGAATATTTAGTCCGATAATGTCGTTATTTTTTTTGTACGATACATTTTTGTCGTTTCCAGGGTCGCATGTTTTTGGTGTGTTTTAAGGTCGTGCGTTCGCGTAGCGAACGCTGCTCATAGAGAGCTCGGTTGTTCTTCTTGTTCTTTCTAGTTCTTGTTCTTGATCTTCTTGTGAAGACAAAACCTTAACTCTCGGACTCTGCCTTTGTAATATACCAGATCCGGATCTCCTTAAATACTGAGCACATGCACAATCCTCACACTAGACGGTGCCTTTGAGAGCGTCTATCATGAACTTTTAAATATATCGGACATTTGCTTTAAGTTTCGAAAAGTCTCGTTGCTATTTAAAGATTATTCCATTTATCGTATTGTAATTTCGTAAATACATTATTTATTTCTAAATACACAATATATCGTAAATACGTAAATACATTATGACGGGTTTCGCTATTGCTTAATGAAGGCACGTGACGAAATATCGAAGTTGTTGTTGTTGTTGTTGTTTATTTTTATATTTTTTAATGTAAAAATTTTTTTAGCCGACAAAACCTTTAGGACGCTGCTTGTGGACACATTTGCCTTGTTTAATTAACAGTGCCTTCCTGTTTGTGTGCGCAGCGTTCCGCGACCTATTCCCGTTGCTCATTCGGTAAGAAATGGACATTACTTTGTTTGTTGGATTCACATTGTGTCCTTGACCCGTCCCGTTAGCGCTAAGTCACATTTGCTCTACGGCGAGATACGCGGCCGTACGCCTCTGAATTGACAGAAACGTGCCGGCGCCGCAGAGTTTCTGAGGTGGCCTCAGGGTGGCCCGACGCCGGTTGGCTATCTTTTACAGGCCGTAGGGTCGCCGTGGATATATAACGCGGAGTTATAACTTTTTTCATTTCACGTTCGCCGTAGCAATTCGACAATCCGAAACAAAAACTGGTAAATAAAAAATAAAAAAACCCATGTTACCGTCCGTCTGGCTGTAGTTTGCCTTAGGGCCCCTGCGGTCGCCTTGCATCTGCCTTGAAAATTCTATGGCCGCCGCAGGAACGCCTAAGGTCACCGTGCGACATCAAATCAAAGACCGTACGGCACCCCACGTTTTGTCTCCACAATTTCTAAATACCCCGTGCGGTCCCCGAAAATAAAAACATGTGTGACTGCTACATTGTGTGACCGTGAAATACTGCGGCCGCTTTATAATTGCTAGTGCCGTAGATTTTGTAGACCCTCCGGCCGCCGTGGCAAATGTGACTTAGGGTGGCGGGCTTGATCCTCGGGTCCTGAGTTCAAATCCCGCCAGCTGTTGAATTATACCAGGTGGGTTGACTCAGCCTGTCATCCTTCCGAGGTCGGCAAAATGAGTGCCCTTGCTGGTATACTGTGTCGAAGTGGCGACCTGTCCAGGATTGTGTCAATAGCCCAGGAGACTGCTTCGGCAACACCAACGCTCTACACAGAGTTTTGTCCGTGGATGGTCAGATGGATGGATAGATACACATATGTATTTGTATGTATATACACGTGTAGATGTGTGTATATGGCTGTGGAAGGCAAAGTGTTGAACCAAAAACTAACTCGTAGCGGTGTAACCCAGAACAACTTTCACCGTGGCACGAATTCCCAAAACATCTCGACAACAAGTCATTGCATTGTTAACGTGAGTGTGATTTTCCTTGTTCTGGTTTAAGCATCCTCATCTTAGCCAGCATACTGAAAATGAATAATCACGACATTATACATTTGTACGAGAAAAGCTTCAGGCAAGGAGCTCTGACATTTAAACAGGTTTGATATTATCATTCCCACAAATTCTTCTGGCACCAAGGAATACAGTGTTCATTATTGGGGTACATTGGTGAACATGTTGTGGAGAGCATTGTCTCTTGGGGTTGTG
Organism: Eptatretus atami; assembly: GCA_035128595.1. NCBI lineage: Eukaryota > Metazoa > Chordata > Myxini > Myxiniformes > Myxinidae > Eptatretus > Eptatretus atami. Next base: position 44,068,441 of record CM068959.1, on the reverse strand, counting down.
TAAACGTTTGTTGTATTCAGTAATATAAAACACAGATTGCATACATTCGCATATTTTACAAAGATTTATCCGCTGCTTGAACTCTCACGCATCTGAGCCCCACCCCCCTGTACCTTTTATAATTGGCCAATGGTGTTTCTGGAGTTTTCCAATTGATGAAAGGTACAAACATGTCGTGGTTGAAACATAATATGTCAGACTGTTCCATGACACATAACATATGCTGCACGACATGTATGATTGCATTTACCAACCAACTTTGTCCAACATGACACAGGACGCGAGTTTCATGCAACAATTTGGGAAACAGCTCGACAGTGTGCGCGCTGTTAGGGGTAATGACTCTGATTTCACAGACAAGGAACCTTTCAATGATCAGCATGAATTACTTTGACAATGCAATGGTTAAATTAATTATTTCTGAGCCACGTATGCAAAATCCATCGTTCCCTGTCCTTCGAATCAAATTCATTTCACATATCCACCTTAATATGGAGCACAATACCGTGGGCTGAGTATAGTCTCTAATTTAGAACACATTATTTTGAAGTGTCCTCAAGAATTGATAAAACCACCATTGCGTTATCTATCAAAGTTTGGTTGGTAGCCACATTGAGGGTGTTATAAACTAGTTTGGGTAGAACTTCCTCTGATTGTTAAATAGAACAGGTAGTGACAAAATTATGGACTTTCCACTCTGGAATTCCACGACTGAAGATATTCTTATTTAAGATGCACACATCAGGTCTCAAAAATCCGCTGTTATTCGACACGGACTGCTTGTTACCTCCACCCCCCCAAAGATGAAAGAGGTTACGTTTTCACCCCATACTGATTGTTTGTCTGTTTGTGTGCAGGATATCTCAAAAAGTTGTGGACGGATTTGGATGAAACTTGGTGGACAGGTTGGGTGTGTGGCCACAACAAATTGATTCAATTTTGGTGAAGATCCGAATCTGGATCTGGATACGACAATTATTTCATTTTTAAAGTGATTCTTCACCATTGAGAGATAGGGCCAAAAACGATATAGTACTGTATAGCATGATATTTCAAAAATGTATTGAGCCTGATATGTTCTCTTGGATCAGGCATTACGTGGCGGAGGTATGCGCTCTCCTGAGTGCCCTTCTAGTTAACACTATTTTGATTCTGTGTTACATTACCTGTAATTAAACATCCCTGTCATGCTTCTAAAAACGAACTTCTCCCTCCACATATGTTTTCAGGAAGTTTTCAGCCACTGCAGGACTTTGCAGGATCCATGACTACATGGAGAACTTGTGCAAGGTCTCACACCATGCTTTTCATTTTAGATCTGTACACCTGTACCTGTACTGAATTACTTCCATTACCCTAAAAGTTTGATTTTTTTTTATTTTGCACTCAGGTTATATCTTCATCTGTCCACATTTAAGGATGTGCACACAACTATTATTGCCAGATTAAACCTTCTTTTTCTGCTGTATTATAGACAATTATGCCAAATAAATTTTACCCACATTAGCTCCACCTACAACATCCTAAACCCAATTGCCCCATTCCTCCACCCTTCCTCCCTTTCCACTCTGCCCCCTTGCTTTACGTAGATGTCACGTTGGTACAGTGGGGAACATGAAGTAATGGAGCACTCGTTGATAGGGACACTGGAAAGGAAAATAAGAAAAGATCGGTTCCAGTATCGGGAGTAGGGGAGCCTGGAGTAGTGGGCACACTAAAGAGAAGAGGAACATTGTGCTGTGAGTTGTTTATTTATAAACCGTATATATTTTTTACAACGTCAATGGCTCATGAATGAGCATGCAAGTATGTCACATGTAGGACAAGAACATTAGGAGACTTCAGTATACTTTTGCATGAATTCCAACCTGGCATAATAGATGTTGTACAAATAAGTAATTGCTCTTTCCTTCCACCACTGAAGGTGCATGGAGGTTGTGTTTTCACTCCTGTCTGTCTATCTCTTTGTTTGTTTGTTTGTGAACAAAATATCTCAAAAAGTTGTTTAAGGATTTGGACAAAAGAGCTTTGGAATACGACATGGACGAAATGATTCGATTTTGCTGAAGATCCAGATCCTGATCCGAGAATTTTTTTAAGTGATTCTTCACCATTGAGTGTTAGGACGAAAACGATACACAGCACAATATCTCAAAAAGTTGTAGACGGGTTCAGACGAAACTTAATGGATTAGTTGGTTAGGTGAAAAGAACAACCAATTAGATTTTAGTTCGTGTCAGAATCCAGATCCAATCAATCACTAGAATACAAAACGTATACTAATCAACCTGGCGGAGGTATGCTCTCGACTTAGTGCCCTTGTAGTTACTTATGAGATTGTCAAAGTGAAAATAGAAGAGAGAGAAGCATTGTTAAACTAGAGGGGGAGCACTCGGTAGAGTGCAAAACCCCCGCCGCCAATACTGCTGGGTCACTTAAGTGGAAACCTGATATCCTATTCATTGTAGGTCAAAACGGATCAGACTCTACTGAACCACGATTGAATAAACTAACTAGATCGACGCGCATGTAGAAATGCCCAAAAATAAAATCGAAATTTTTTGAAAAAAAAGGTGCAAAATTTGTTTTGTTTTTTCTCTAACAAATTTTTTTGGGTTGGAAATCACTTAAAACATGTAGAAATGCCAAAAAAAAAAAAAATCAAATATTTTTCAAATAAAATCGAAATTTTTTGAAAAAAAGTTGCAAAATTTCTGTTTTTTTTTTCTCTAACAAATTTGTTTTTTTTTGGTTGGAAATCACTTAAAACATGTAGAAATGCCAAAACAAAAATTCAAATATTTTTTCAAAATGGCCCGCATAGCGGCCATATTGGACTTTGGACCAAGTCCAAAATCTAATGGCATGATCCTTGGACCATACCTAATCCCCCCACCAAGTTTTTCGTCGAAATCCGTCCAGGAGTTTTTCTGTAATACTGTTCACAAACAAACAAACAAACAAACAAAGGTGAAAACAGTAACCTCCGTCCATCTTCAATGGCGGAGGTTAACAAGAGAGTAAAATATGAAGTAAGTGACATCAAGTTCATAAAGACATGAACAGAGACTGCAGTCCATCTCTGGAAACGATTTATTGACTCGTTGTCTATCTGAACCACACATGGAAAGAAACACGAAGTTCACTGTGAACCATCAGCATTGAGAAGTTACAGCACCACATCATCTCAAATTTGTAAGCTCTCAACCCCTCCCACGACAGTACCCATACCTCTGCAGGTGATGTAAGTGTGTTGACATTCCCTTGTACTTGAAAGCCCAGGGCCCGTCGTTGGAGCAGGCCCAGGCATATGGTAATCCAGAAAGATGGAAGCAAAAACACAGTATCGTTTCATAGTCCATATCACCCTGCCATAGTTCCCTATTTTCAGAACAAAGGGAACTTTCATTAAGAAAAAGGACGAATACACCAGCACAAGAAGTACTGTGCAAGTTAGAATTCCACAAAAAGAGGAATGAAGGGGAGGGGGGGATGGATGGTGGAATTATCTTTAATGATGAATGGTTCACTGTTTTTTATTAAAATTCTGGAAAAAAATATTCAGGTAGAAACAAAGTTCATCATGGTTTTGGTTCCAATTACACGACCGCTCGGTCCACCGGGGCCAGGAGCAGGTCAGAAACGAACTGTCTTGCCACACCCGGGTTAACGTTTACAGGACATCAAAAACTAGCTCACCCAATCATTTTCCCTTTCCGAATGAAGGCACACACTATGAGGGTGAACCTAACACTAAAAAAAACCACAACTCACCATCAATCCAACCACATTCACAGCGATAATGAGACAAGCAGATGTCACAACTGCCAACTCTTAAGTTCCACTCCGATGCTCTCTCCACTACCTTTTGTAACTCGTACACCACCACTGGAGACTCCCTTCCTCTGAGCCTCATTGCAAACGAATCGATTCTAAGTTCCTTACACCTTCAGTTGAATGTCTTACAAGTTCAGCCGGTTCGTGAAAGACTTCAGCCAAAATCGTTCCCCAACCGTCCCGATAAGAAGATAGCCATAATTTGGACCACGTCCACCATCCACCAATTGGGATCTTTAACGTCCACCAACGAATGCTGGCAAATGGGACACTCATTTTAACATCCATTCGAGGAATGGAACACATTTATGAATCGCCCTACCTGCAAAACACAAGGATGATAGGTGGGTGTGCATACCTCTAAGCGGTAGACTATATTGAAAACACATATTCAATGGAAACTTTAAAAATCATTCCTAAAAATACAACTGACAGCCCCTAATCTCTACTTTGAAATCGAAAACTCTCTTTGGTTTTTAGAAGTCGTCACATTGCTTGCCGTACATGCCACGGTAGCGATACCTTCATGCTGGGGGAGAAGGGGGAGCAGAAAATTGCTCGCAGATTTTCCAGCGGCTACAGGATATTAACGTGAAGCGACAGAGACATGATATTACGAACATGTGTGTGCATGAAATTGATTTTAAAAAGACTTTTGTTTTCCCTTGTGCATCAAAATGTAACGAAGCGCAGGAGAAACGGGAAGATGGAGTGGAAGGAGCCATTCATCTTATGGGAAGCATGGAGATATAAGATTGTAAAAAATATCAAAAATACAAAAGAAAGAAGGTAAGAGCAGAATAATTGTACAAACTGCATGAGAAGTTCTAGCATTGAATTATGAACCAGAAATTGCATCGTCTGCAGCAATTCTTCAGCGCTGGGATTCATCTTCAAAACAAAAGCAATCAGAGGCAAACAATTTGAAAAATGCCATCACTGCTTATAGCGAATGTAATCAAAACCATTACATTCGTCGGGAGCAAATGTTTTAAAAAAAAAATAATCTCTGAGCAAGTTCAATTCTTGTGCAACCGGATGCCGACACTGCATGTCAATTTTTGTCTTATTTGGGGTTTCAATGGGGGTAATACCGTGGAACTCCCAGATTCCAATGTTCCTTGGGCTACGTAGGCTCAATCTGCGAATATAATAACCTAGATGATTGAAGAATGATTTCTCTTCTGATGATTCTAATGTACAGTGTGGCCACAACGTCTTGTCACCCCTTGTAAAAAATTGTGGCATTGCGTTTTATCACATTATCTGACAACACTGTGGGGTTCTACCAGTTATACCACATGCATTGCAGGGGTCTTTTACTTTATTACACTTTTTACATCAAAAGACGCAAACCTTAAGTGTCCAGTGGATCAGTGTGTGCTCCATTGTCCTTACAGAGAATCATTTTACGCCATGTTCTGTGGGATATTTTCCGGATCATCTGTGGGGTGATCCGATTAAAATCAAGTCTCACTAATTGCTGAAGGTCATCAGTGCATGGTTACACTCAATCTGAAGAAAAGGGGAAAAGGATACAAATTCACACTGCGCACAAAGACAATGTCACAATTTTTACAAGGGGTGACAAGACATTTTGGCCGCCATGTGCACGACTATTCACAGAGTGTTGGTGCTGCTAAAGCAGTTTCTTGGCAAGCGTTATCCTGAGTAATTTGCCATTATCTTCCCAGCAATATTTAGGATACGAATTTGAAATTTGGCCAGAATCCCGGTGATATCTCACCTACTCTTTGCGAGGATAACGTGTGTTCTTTATCGTCCACCAACTAATGCCAGCAGACAGGATACCCAGAGTAGCGTCCATCCGAGGGACGGCACACACATTAATGAACCACCTTGCCCATGAAACACTAAGATGACACTTTATACCTGGGCTGAGATTCGAACACAAGCTATAGACAGCTTCGAGGCAAGTGTGCGTACCTCCAAGGCTATCCTGTCAGTCTGAAGCATGATTTACTCGATCCAAAATGAGATGTCATTAAAGTGGTGGTCGAGGCTCATTCTGTTTGACGACAGAGCTTCGGGGTGCTCCGAAAAGGTCATGAACGTCCTCATGGCTGTGCTGGCAGGATAGCTTTAGGTATATGCACATTCGCCTTTGAGCTGTCTTGTCTGGAATTGAATCTCGGTCCAGCTACAAACTGTCACCTTAGTAGGAAGCATGCAGGGCGAGGGAGCGATATGTGTGCACCATCCCTCGGACAGACATTAAGCAGAGTGTCCCATCTGCTAGTATTAGTTTTTGGACATTAAACATCCCATGGTGTCTTTTGCGGAGTTGGTGACTTAAGCATGAGTCACATTTGCTCTACGGCTAGGATACGGCAGCCGTACCCCCCCCTGAATTGACAAGAAAACGTGCGGCGGCCGCAGGGTTTCTGAGGTGGCCTCAGGGTGCCCTACGCCGTATGGCTATCTTTTACAGGCCGTAGGGGTCTCCGTGGAATTAGAGCGCGGAGTTATAACTTTTTTCATTTCTAGGTTGGCGTAGCAATTCGACAAGCCGTAGCCATGACGTAGATGTGTTCCACGTCGACCGTACGTAGGGCGTACGGTGGGCTTGCGTTATTCGTGCGTTTTCCGTAGGCTTTATCAATAAAAAATGAATTTTGCCAACCCCCAAAAATTACGGCGGCCGCACTTGCGCACTATTTCCACGTTCGCCTTAGGCCCCCCTGCGGTCGCCTTGCGGGCACCTTGAGGCTACTTGCGTCTGCCTTGAAATTATATGGCCGCCGCAGGGACGCCTAAGGTCACCGTGCGACATCAAATCAAAGACCGTACGGCACCCCACGTTTTCGGTCTCCACAATTTCTAAATACCCTGTGCGGCTACCAAAAAAAAAAACATATGTGACTGCTACATTGTGTGACCGTGAAATACTGCGGCCGCCCTAATAATTGCTAGTGGCCGTAGATTTTTTAGACCCTACGGCCGCTGAGCCAAATGTGACTGAAGCATTATCGCCGGCATCCTGGCTAAATTCCAAATACCTGCATCCTCAGTGGAGTATCTTGGTTCGGGATGGCAATCTGTCGGTTAATCTGACTAAAAGACTGTTTCAACAGAACCAAGGCTCTGTCGGAACCAACCACATACATGATAGGTCAGAGCTGTCGTTATCTCGCACACGCAAAGCAAAAAGTGAGGTTAAGCAATTGGTTCACTTCTGTCCGCCGTCCATCCATCCATCCCTCCACAAACGTCAATTTATAATCAGTTTATATTTTGAATGCGATTGGAAAATGAATCAAAAAACAAACCTGCAGTTTAACAGTACTTTGGCTCTGAATTCGTCCTGATCACACAAGAGCGGAGAGGAGTGAGATAATACTTGTACTCTGCCTGCCTACCTGGGAGTCAAACACAATTGAAAATCATTTCAAAGAGGAAACTTACTGTTTTTAAAGACATTATAAAGGACACAAACAACAGGCACGAAGAGCTAATGTAACGTGTTAAATAGGATGGTGTAAATGGCACTGCGTCAACGGCGGTAAACTTCCAGAATTATTTTTATATGACCTTTACCATCTTTATTTTATTTAAGTTAAATTACATACTTTAACATTGCAGAACACAAATCGCCATAATATTGCTTCCAAAACCCTCCAGTTTTGCAGTACTTGGACATGTCAAATAAGGTGGCGTGAAAGACTGCGTCAACTGCGCTAAACTTCCGACCTTTAAAATCATTATTTCATTTAAATTGAATTATAGACTTGAACACTGCGTGGGGTAAAGTGTTGTTTGAACTCTCTGTAGTTATCGTTGTGGGTGTTGTTCTACTTCTTCTATTTCTCGTGGCTGAGAACTAAAGTTCTTGGACCGGTCACTAATCAGTCACAGGGTGTTTACATTTCCACCATGACAAGCCAAAGAAATCAAATTCACATCAGTGAAGCAAAATCGAGACCACCCATTCCACCACCAAGCCACTCTCCCAAAGATATACCCCAATGCAATTTTCCAATGAATAGAGATAGCTCAGGGACCATATTCCCCAATTGTGTCACCCACTACATGGCCAAAAGCATGCAGACACCCCTTCTAATTAGTGAATCTGACTGTTTCAGCCACACCTATTACTGACAGGTGTATAAAATCAAGCACACAGCCATGCAATCTCCATAGACAAATATTGGCAGTGGAATGGCACGTACTGAAGAGCTCAGTGACTTTCAACGTGGAACCGTCATAGGATGCCACCTTTCCAACAAGTCAGTTCATCAAATTTCTACCCTACTAGAACTGCCCTGGTCAACTGTAAGTGCTGTAATTGTGAAGTGGAAACATCTAGGAGCAACAACAGCTCAGCCTTTATGTGGTAGGCCACACAAGCTCACAGAACGGAACCATGGAGTGGTGAAGTGCGTCGCACGGAAAAATTGTCTGTCGTCGGTTGCAACACCAACTACTGAGTTCAAAACTGCTTTTGGAAGCAACGTCAGCACAAGCACTGTTCGTCGAGAGCTTCATGAAATGGGTTTCCATGGCCAAGCAGCCACACACAAGCCTAATATCACTATGTGCAATGCCAAGTGTCGGCTGGAGTGGTGTAAAGCTCACCGCCATTGTATTGGAATGTGGAGCAGTGGAAACACGTTCTCTGGAGTGATGAATCACGCTTCACCATCTCGCAATCCGACGGACGAATCTGGGTTTGGAAGATGCCAGGAGAACGCTACCTGCCCGAATGCAGAGTGCCAACTGTAAAGTTTGGTGGAGGAGGAATAATTTGGTCTGGGGCTGTTTTTCATAGTTCGGGCTAGGCTCCTTAGTTCCACTGAAGGGAAATCTTAATGCTACAGCATACAATGATATTCTAGACGATTCTTCCAACTTTGCTGCAACAGTTTGGGGAAGGTCCTTTCCTGTTTCAGCATCACAATGCCCCCGTGCACAAAGCGAGGTCCATACAGAAATGGTTTGTCGATATCGGTGTGGAAGAACTTGACTGGCCTGCACAGAGCCCTGACCTCAACCCCATCGAACACCTTTGGGATGAATTGGAATGCCGACTGTGAGCCAGACCTAATCGCCCAACATCAGTGCCCGACCTCACGAATGCTCTTGTGGCTGAATGGAAGCAAATTTCCCCAACAATGTTCCAACATCTTGTGGAAAGCCTTCCCAGAAGAGTGGAGGCTGTTATAGGCACAGCAACGAACGGATCATGATCCATAGAGGTTGGACAAAAATGTTATCAAAGCTTTTTCACCTGAAATGTCTTCATTGGTGGTATGTCTCATCAGAAAAAACCCACCCAGATCCGCCCATGGGAAACCTCGTTTTGACCTCAAATCCAAGATGGCTGACATTGTACAGATGCAAAACTTAAAATGGACCTAATTTTGGAAAGAAACAACATAGAAACACTTTTAAGGTGTCATTTTAACTAATTTGAGGACTCCCGTTCATTTAGTGAAATTTTCGGAACCATTAAGGTCACGATATCAACAACATCACCGTTGAGCATGCAGAAGGGGATGCTGACTACAAGATCTGTATGCTAGCATGTTTGTCTGCGAAGAACAGTCAAACAGCCGTTGTCGCAGAAGATTCTGATGTATTTCAGTTGATGATACATCATGCTGATGCCACAGATAACAGTGACAACCTGTACATGGTGACCGCAAAACAGACGGTGTGCATCACAACGTTGAAGAAGAAACTGGATCCTGCGCCTCTCGGAAAGTCTACTCTTCCTGCATGCTTTCAGTGGGTGTGATACCACATCAAGGCCATATGGAATCGGCAAAGTGACTGTTTTTACGAAGTATGCAGCACTGAGCAAGTCAGCCACCGTTTTTATGTCTCAGTCTTCATCGAAACAGGACATCGAACAGGCAGGAGAAGATGCCATGCTGGAGATATATGGGTGCACTACATCACTAAGCCTCAACACAGCAAGGGTGACGAAGTTCCTATTGAAGGTAGCTACTTCTACACAATATGTATCTCCAGAAAAGCTTCCGCCGACGAGTGACGCAGCCACCTTTCATAGTTATCGGACTTATCACCAAGTGCAGGGATGGCGTGGCAATGATATCGCCTCTCAGTTTGGGGTTGGAAAGCCACTCCCGGTGGTCTTGTGCCTATCAGGATGACTCACCAGCAGCACCAGAGCGACTCCTCAAGATAATTCGTGCAATTGTGGTGGCCAGTGTGACAAAAAAACATGCACTGCCGCAAAATGGACTACAGTGCACACCAGCTTGTGGCCAATGCAGGGGAATAACATGCATGAATGTGCCACATGTGGACAATCAGGATGATGATGACCAGATGTAGATCTCAATAATAATACAATGGATTGACATTGCAATTTGACTTTAAAAAATTATCACTCATACAATATCATTTAAGTGATCAGGCATAGTAAACTTTGTTATAGACACCTTAACACGGTTTCAAAATAATGTCACTGCAAGGTCACAAATCTGTTTGGATTCTTACTTATTTGGTTAAATTTGGCTATGATTATGATCTCGATGCCAATCTCATAAATAAGTGAATGGACATCTTGAAAGAGTCCATTGAAAATGATACATCCGATGTACTTTATTTTGAGTCGATTTGCATCATTTTGATCAAATTCAGGGTCAAATTAGGATCAAATTTGACCTTGACCTTGAATTTATCACATGATCTAGATATCAATCACCTCAAAATATTACTAAATGAATGAGCATCTTAATGGTATATGTGCAATAACAACCAATATATTTTATCAATAACTATCATTTGGCATAACTCTTGATAAAATTTCGGTCAAATTTAACGTTGCTTCGGTCAAGTTTAACGTTGACCTTGACCTTGACATATGACCTTGATATCTAACGATCTTATAAGTATCACTAAACGAACGGGGGTCCTCAAATTAGTTAAAAATGACACCTTAAAAGTGTTTCTTTGTTGTTTCTATCCAAAATTAGGTCCATTTTAAGTTTTGCACCTGTACAATGTCGGCCATCTTGGATTTGAGGTCAAAACGAGGTTTCCCATGGGAGGATTCGGGTGGGGTTTTTTTTTCTGATGAGAGATATCGCCAATGAAGTCATTTCAGGTGAGAAAGTTTTGATAACATTTTTGTCCAACCTAAATCGTTCATTGCTTAGACTATTATAGCAGCAAAGCGGGGGACCAACTCCAGATTAATGCCCATGGTTTTGGAATGAGATGTTGGACGAGCAGGTGTCCACATATTTTGGCCACGTAGTGTATCACCACGCTGTCTAGGGAGAGACGTGTACACAATTTTTAGAGTAAATGCTATCAATGCAAAAAATATTGACAAGGGAAAAATATCAAAGTTATTTGTATTTGAAGGAAAATAGTGCAGACTTTTAAAGATATGTCGAAATTTTTTGAAAGGTGGCAGTTTCTTCTTATTACTTACGAAATCTAAAGATTTCGTAAGTATATTGATGACTTCCGTCCTCTGTTTGTGTGTTTGTGTTTGTGTGTTTTTGTTGCACGATAACTCGAGAACGGAAGAAGCTACCAACGTCAAATTACACCAACGTGATTCAGGAGGGTGATGGCTAGCGCTGATTAGATTTTGGTCAAAATCGTCAAAGTCAAGTCACGGTGAGGTCAAACATTCGATTTTTGATGGTTTGGTACAGAATCATCGTAGAAACTTCTGGTTTGCGTCACTACCTTCTCTAGAGACAGCTTTTATTAGACAAGGTCAGAGGTCAAGTTGACAATTTCATAAGTACCAGTCTATGACTGCTTTGTTTTTTCTTTTCTCAAATATCAAAACGTATATGGACAGCAGAATGATTAGAGGGAGGGGGGCAAAAGGTCGACACATGAAAAAGTTGGGCAGAGGAGAAACAGGAAGACAAGAACGTACTGATGTACCACAGCACAAAAGGGAAGAGCTTTTGGTGAAATGAAAAGTGTCTCAGTGGAAGGGGAGAAGCTCAGACATAGAAATGGAGGGAAGATAATGAGACAAGAAACTGGAAGACAATTTAATTTGAAACTACAACCAGTAGAGCGCATACCTCCACCAGGCTCAATCGTTTACGTTTTGTATCCCATTGAAAGGTCGGATCTGCTGACCCGAACCAAAATCTCATCACCTTGTTCTTGTCATCTAACCAACTCATCCACCAAGTTTTGTCCATTTTCATTTTCCTTCCACAACTTTTTTGCGATATCATGCTGCATGTCCTTTTTGGCCCCATTTCTCAATGGTAAAGAATCACTTCAAAAATTATCAGATCCAGATCTTCACCAAAATTGAAGCGATTCTTCCTTGTCACACACCCATTATGTCCACCAAGTTTCATCCGAATCCGTACACAACTTTTTGAGATATCGTGCTGTATATCGTTTTTGACCGATCTCTCAATGGTGAAGAATCACTTTAAAAATTCTAGTAGCCGGATCCGGATCTTCATCAAAATCTAATCAGTTCATCGTCATCACACACCCAATCTTTCCACCAAATTTAATCCGAATCTGTCCACAACTTTTTGAGATATCCCGTTTACAGATAAACAGACAGACAGCCAAACAAACAGACAGGGATGAAAACAGCCTCCGTCCACCTTCAGTAACAAAATATAATCAGCATGAACCTGGCCCCCATTTTGTGTGGGACAAGTTACACGTGAATATTCAACAACTACGAAGAATGATAAGCTCGAGTGAATGTTTGAAACATTCACTGAAGAAGAAAATCGAAATGCATTTACACAAAAGATGGCACTGAAGCAATACCTACACCAGGAAATCGATTTTTTTTTTTAATTGATGGGGTCCAAAACTGAGGTTTTTATATTTTATTGGCGAATGAACAATGGAAATGGAGAGATGGTGACTTAGGATGAATGATTGAGGTGAGTGAGGCTGATCAGGCATTGCAGGCTCAAGAGTTCTCAGGTTGGCCTGGTTGGTGTTCCCGACTGGACTCATTTCCCATAGCTCACGATGCTATGGAAATCCCATATCATGCGTTGATTTGTCCAATGTACAGTATATCCGAATGTCCTTGTAATTAATGCCAAAGTGCACCAATTCCTCCTATTATCCTTATCCTGCTTGTGAGGTAGGTACAAATTCCTCCTGGAGCTGGAGATCACTGTATAATTTAGATTTGTGTGTTTCATGGTGGATATCGGGTTGTTGTGCAAAAACCGAATTTAATGAATGAATGAGAGGGTAATATTCCAGTGTAGGTTTTACAGCCTGTCATTGTCTTGCCTAAAACACAAGGCAAAAACAGCTTTCCAAGAAGCACTGGTTCAATTATTTTGTGTATAATTTGCATCATTTCTCACATGTTTGCTCTTAAGAAAGCCGCTGCTCAGCACACGCGTGCGGTCAATGATGGTCGGTTTCATTGGTGACGACTCTTAAAATTTGGATCGCTTTCAGCAAGTCAGGGATTGTAGTTCTGTCTGTTTGTAAGAAGGCTTTGATTGATACTCTGATTACAGTGGCACCAATCCCGGGACTCTTCCTAGCCAAGCTAAGCGCTCCCGGTGTGTGAATTGCATCCGTATCTATCCAGAGCCAGGAGGTCTGGCAGTAATAATAAAATCTATTCATCCAACATTTCTGACGATGACCTTGACCGCAGCACTATTGCATCATTCATAGTTTCCACAAACTGGGAAAGAGTTGGAAACATATCTACAAACTTGCAGTACCAGCTTTACGAGAGATAAAAAGGAAGTTATATTGGAATTGAGTTGCCAACTGCTGGCATCGTATTGCCGGCATCCAGCAACCTGTTGAAATGTCCCTCTCTGCTGCTGAAATAGCACAAACGGTTCTCAAAGTGACATCAACATTTCTTAGTTACTCCATAATGACAGCCCTGCCTTCCTTCAACAATAATAATGTACATTTTTCTGTCATCATCAGATTTTAGAAGATAAATATATCATCCAGCAACTGAAATTTTATCCATTCCTCATCTACCTCTTATGTTGACCTTTAATTGCCCAGCCTTTAATTGATATCTTCCAGGAAATGAATCAAACCCATGTCACACATTCAAACGTTTTCCCTGTGGAATGATCGATTGTCTTGAAAATCCGACATCTCTTTTTGTGGCAAGTCAACCGAACAACGCTCAAGGACTTGTCTCCAGACAACGTCTAAATCACGTCTCCAAGTTGACCTCAAAACCAGGGCGGATCAAATTCTTCCCCTGAATTCCTGAAAAATGAAATCTCTGCCTACATGCCTTTTATGGCACCATGTTGCACTTTACACAATATCTTACCATTTTGATTAAAGGGATGGTTGAGTCAACTGGTGCTGGTTGCTAATCTTCTGATGACTCTTTTTCACCTTCCACCATCAACTCGCATTCGTTCATGACTGTCATTGACAAATCCAATGAAACAATCTCAGAAAACAAACACCTATGACACACCATGATTCATGGTGCTTGTTACCCTCGCCAAAGGAAAGGGTATTTCATTTGGATCCTTTGTTTGTCTGTTTGTTTGTTTATCTGTTTATATACCTGTTTGTCTGTTTGTTTGTTTGTTTATCTGTTTATCTACCTGTTTGTCTGTTTGTTTGTTTATCTGTTTATCTACCTGTTTGTCTGTTTGTTTGTTTGTTTGTCCACACAGAACTTTCGTGTTTTTCTCCACAACGGCTTGTCAGATTGAGACGAAATGTTCACCATTGGTGTGACTACTCATATAGAATGTTGTAATGATAATTATGACATCAGGTCACATGGTGTGACAGCCATATTGGTAAAACGGGAAAAATTTGGACCTTTGTATCTCTGAAAACGCACCAAGGAAAATATTGAAACTTGGCACATAGCAAGTACTCCTCAGGGGAATCAGTGATTTGATATGACATCATAGGTGCCCTCGTTGACGTCATAATTGCATATGTAGAACGCCACATCTGATCAGTATGAAATTTTTGAAGGATCTAGCAAAAAATTTCAAATCATCGGAGTATTCGGCAGCCATATTTTTGTTTTTTTAACATTCCAAAATCTTCTCTCTGAAGTGCTGAACAGATGAGGATACTTTACACGTATAGACCCCGTCCATGAGGAAGAAAAAGTTCACACATATATGCATTGGTATATGATTGCAGCCATATTGGATTTACACTAAAACCTATAAAAAAATTTTTCCTCCAAATGGCTGCCACAAATCGAAGGGAAACTTCCACACGTGTTACTCAAGCAGTTACAAGTGTGTGTTAAGGAATAATTGATAGGTCACATGGTTTGGCAGCCATATTGGATTTACCCTCAAACCTACAACAACAACAACAACAAAAATACACCACTCAAAGGAAGTCCCGGCGAGGGTCTGCGATCTCTGATTGCTCTTTTTACAGCGCGTGCGCTGTATACAATTGCACCGAGTTTGAAATGTCCCCGGTGTCTACCATGTCTCCGGTGTCTCCCCCCCCCCCCACGTGCCTCAAGACAGCCAATGCGGCCGTCGGTAAGATGGCAGTGCGTAACCTAAGACGAAATGGCGACAATTGACGGAAATACCCGAGTATTCAATGGAATTAGTGAAACTAATTGTGGTGAAATTAAGAAGAAGAAACGAAGACGCACCACGTGACGTTTGACTCGCGCGTGAGTCAAGTAAAACTGGAAAGCTGCTCTGACGGGACATGGTCCCTGGGGCCTTTGTCATTAACTGGAGTAGTCCACTTGATGTTTTAAACGGTGAGAGTTGAGGTGTACCTGACTCTGTGTGTTTACTGGCTAATTGTTGTTAACTTTGATTGATTGATTGCTCATGTACCCTTTTGTTGTGTTTGTAGAGATGGCTTCAATCAAGTGAATTAAAGCTAATTCCTCGAAGGCCTTTTTCTCTCTGCTCATTTCAATTTAATTCACTTGATTCCTTCAATTGCTTCAATCGACTATGGACAAGATCTCAAACCGGAGAAGTTCGATGCGGACCCAAACGCCAACGACGCGGAGATGAGGTGGTGTCATTGGTATCGCACCTTCTCAAACTATCTGACGATCATTGAAGAACATCAAGTGGAATAAACTGGCCGCCCTTTTAAACCATGTCTCGCCAAGTGTATTTAGGCTCTTCTCGGAGTGTAACACTTATGAAGATGCGATCGACGTGCTGCGGGCGCTCTACGTGAAATGCAAAGACGAGGTTATACCACAAGACATCTTCTCACCATCCGCAGGCAAGAGGCGGGTGAGACAATCGATCAGTACGTGCAAGCTCTGAGACAGTTAGGCAAAGACTGCAATTTCCAGGCTGTAACTGCCGAGAAACATAGAGATGAAGCACCCGAGAGGCATTCATACAGGGGCTACGGTCTGCCCCCAATACGGCAACGCTTACTGGAAAATGCACAACCAGATTTTGAAATGGCTGTCGACCAAGCCGGAGCATGGACGTGGCCCAGCAACAATCTGAGTCGTATGGGTCACCGGTCTTGCCAATGAATGTTGCTAACCACGGAAACTCAGGAACACCCCCGGTTACCTCCGAAACCGAAGAAGGAGATAATTCCGAGGAATCAGACACCCCGACCTCGTCGAACTCCTCTGCAACCACTTCGGCTGGTAAAATGTTTCTTTTGTGATATAAAAGACACCCACGCAGCAAAATGCCCAGCCAGGGATGCCACCTGTATGAACTGTGACAAGAAAGGACATTTGCAAGGTATTGAATCTACTCTTAAAATAAATAAACCTACTTCAGCTGCCCTCTACTCACAAAAAGAAGGTAACGCAGCTTCGCCGATTAGTCTATCGAAAGCTATCATCAAAGTACGAATCAACAGGTATAATGGCTGAGGCGCTGATCGATACCGTAGCTCTGAAAGTTTCGTCAACAGCTCACTAGCGAGAGACGAAAATGGAAGATCTACCCGACCGACAATACGGTATGCAAAGGCTTCAACATCACTACAGTCTAGCGCACGAGGATACTGTAACGTCGAGCTGGACATAAAAGTCTACACGTATCTGATGTAAAGGTACTAGTACTTCGTGATTTATTGCAGATTAATCTTGGGTCAATAACGTCCTCAACAGCACAACGAGTGTCGAAATACCTTTGGCGGGGAAAAACCTCGTCTAATTCTAAATGCTCTGACCACCGCAGAAGTCTCGCCCCTCCCCCCTGCTTGTTTACAAACTTATCTTCGGACTGCAAACCGATAGCGATCAAATCACGATGATATACCTCTGCCGATACGAACTTCATCGCTTGAGACTAAGCGATTACTGGAAGAAGGTATTATAGACCGAGCGATTCGCGCATGGCGCTCGCAAAGTATGGTGACCACCAATCAGAACCATAAGAAACAGATGTTTGTCGATTATTCTCAAAACTATCAATCGCTACACCCACCTCGATGCTTACCCATTGCCGCCATAGACGAGATGGTCGAACGTGTGGCCAATTACAAAATATTCAGCACATCGATTTGCGAAGCGCGTATCATCAGATTCCCATTCGAGAAAGACAACCTTACACGCATTCGAGGCGGGTAGGCGACTCTATCAATTCAGAGAATCCCATTCGGTGTCACTATGGAGTAGCTTGTTTTCAACGAGTCATGAATAATATAATCTCAACGAAAACCTAAAATACACTTTTGTTTACGTGGATAATATCACGGTGTGCGGAAAGAATCGGGGGGAACATGATGCAAAATCTGACAGATTCTTGAATATTGCAAGAAAATATAATCTGACACTCAACTACGACAAATGTGTATTCTCAGCAAAGGTCAATCGATCTACTCGGATACACGATAGCCGACGCGCGATCAAGCCCGATCCTGAACGTTTGCGCCGCTCCGCAAACTACCCCCTCCTCATGACCTGCAGTCATTGCGTCGGTGATTGGATGTTCGCGTACTACGCTAAATGGATTCCCCAATATTCTGAGAAAATTCATCCTCTAGTGCATTGCAAGAATTCCGCTAGACGCGGCTGTTGTAAAAGCTTTCAACAGCCTCAAAGACGACATCAGCAATTCGTGGTATTGTCGATCGATAGCACGGTGCCGATCGTGGTGGAAACGGACACTTCCGATCACGCGATCGCCGCGAGCTCAATCAGTCGGCCGACCCGTCGCGTTCGTCTCGAGAACTCCATATGGAAGCGAGCAGAGACACTCAGCGATAGAGAAGGAAGCGTACGCTATTGTCGAAGCCCTACGTAAATGGAGACATTATTTACTGGCAACCACTTCACGCTGGTCACGGACCAGCGATCCGTTGCCTTCATGTTTGATGGAAAATAACGGAAAAATTAAAAATGACAAATAATGAGATGGCGCATCGATCTATCTTGTTATAGTTATGACATTTGTTTATCGGCCTGGGAGGGACAACACTGCTGCAGACACCTTTTCACGGTCCACGTTCCGGACATCAGGTCGGGTTTTACAAGACCTTCATGTCTCTCTATGCCACCAGGAGTAACCAGAATGGCAACACTTTGTGCGTCGACAAAACCTTCCTATTCTATCGAAGATATATAAACAAATGAGTGCTACTTGTCCTGTTTGTGCTGAACTAAACCCAGATTCTATGGCGCAGCTCCAGGCAAGTTTATCAAGCTACTTCACCCTTCGAGAGACTAAATATCGACTTCAAAGGCCCTTGCCGAATGAGACAAATAACAGATACATACTCACTGTTGTTGACGAATACTCAAGGTTCCCGTTTGCATTCCGTGTTCGGATATGACCTCCAGCACCGTCGTGAAATGTCTCTCTGAACTCTTTGCCATGTTTGGAAACCATCGTACATACATTCTGACAAAGGTCCGTGTTTCATGTCGGATGAACTCAAACAGTTCCTACATGAACACGGCATTGCGACTAGTCGAACGACGAGTTACAACCCACAAGGTAATGGACTGGTAGAACGGTTATAACGGAGTTATTTGGAAAGCCGTAACCCTGGCGCTGAATCGAGAGACTGGGGATTGATCAGTGGGAGATTATCCTCCCCGATGCCCTGAATTCCATACGCTCTTTGCTCTGCACGTCCATCAATACTACTCCGCATGAAGAATGTTTACCCACCAACGACGATACACAGGCGGTCAATCGGTGCCCAACTGGCTAACTTATCCGGGTACTGTGTTCATGAAGCGCCCGGTACAGACAAAGCAAGTATGAACCAATGGTGGATAGGTCGAACTCATCGATACTAATCCTGAGTATGCTCATGTTAGACTTCCTGATGGTAGGGAGCCACTGTGTCGGTTCGCCATCTGGCTCCCGCTGGTACTTCTCCCTCGGGTACTTCTCCTCTGGTATTTCCCCTCTGGTATTTCTCCCCCTGTACTTCTCCACCCGAGAATTGGTAATGCGGCTTGATGCAGACAAAGCTACAACATATTACGCGAGAGCGAACGTGGAGTCATCCCCGACACCAACGAGGCTTCTCAAGGGTTCAGAAACCTCCCTCAAGTGAAACCACCATTTACTCCCGGAGAGGGCGACCGATAAAAGCTCCTCGACGACTCGATCTGTAAAAAGGAGGATTATCAGTATCCCTTGATAACTTTTATCCCTTGATAACACATTACTATGCTTTAAAATAATTCTCACTGCTTGAAATGTATGCTTCTATAACTTTAAATAATTCTCACTGCTTGAAATGTATGCTTCTATAACTTTATAGAAATCATGATGTATTAGTTGAACATCTAGTTACATTTTAAAGATGGGGAGAATGTGGTGAAATTAAAGAAGAAGAAGAGAAGAGACGAAGACGCACCACGTGACGTGTGACTCGCGCGTGAGTCAAGTAAAACTGGAAAGCTGCTCTGACGGGAGCATGGTCCCTGGGGCCTTGTCATTAACTGGAGTAGTCCACTTGATGTTCTTAAACGGTGAGAGTTGAGAGTGTACCTGACTCTGTGTGTTTGCTGGCGAATTGTTGTTATACTTCGCTGTGATTGATTGCTCATGTACCCCTTTTGTTGTGTTTGTAGAGATGGCTTCAATCAAGTGAATTAAAGCCTAATTCCTCGAAGGCCTTTCTCTCTCGCTCATTTCACTAATGTGTTATATATGTGAAAACCATTTAATTATTGCGTGACGGAAAAAAACAAGAGACGCGGCACTCTCATGTACGAACGAACGAAAGACGTCATTTCCGCCCACCATCGCATTTCGCGTCGAAAGACGTCATTTCCGCCCACCATCGCATTTCGCGCGAAAGACGTCATTTCCGCCCACCATCGCATTTCGCGTCGAACCGCTGAAAGCTAAGTTCTTATTTTACATCATTCTTTTGCGGTCCCCTGCCACGCTGTATCGAACGATTTCATTCCTTCTGTTGTATATAATTTTTTTATCGACTACTTTTGATCACCTG